>JACVVK020000460.1:17500-57500 GCA_018292915.2 Batillaria attramentaria | reverse complement strand
AAAAAAAAAAAACACAAAAAAACAACCAAACAAACAAAACCAAGAAAACACACACACACACACACACACACACACACACACACACACACACACACACACACACACACACACACACACACACACACACACATTTTGTAGTAAAATGGCAGCACCACTGATAAGTATATATGACATTTATAGTAAAGCATGCCTTCGAAATCTTACGTTGATTTCAGGAACGCTAGAGTGTTGCTCTTAAAGAGAGAGAGGGTTGGTGCACTTTTTATGTGCTGCGGAAGTGAATTCCAGAGCGAACTACCAGAAAAACAGAGAGAGAGAGAGAGAGACAGACAGACAGACAGACAGACAGACAGCCAGCTTACGGGCTTGCTTTCAGCCACACCGTCGACGTCGGAATCCTTCAGATTAAGTTTTCCTACATTTTCCTCGATGGTCTGTCGAGAAAACACACCCACATTAAGTTGTTAACAACCAGAAGGCAGGACTGCAAGTGTCTGTGTGTGTGTGTGTGTGTGTGTGTGTGTGTGTGTGTGTGTGTGTGTGTGTGTGTGTGTGTGTGTGTGTGTGTGTGAGAGAGAGAGAGAGAGAGAGAGAGAGAGAGAGAGAGAGAGAGAGAGAGAGAACGATCCTTATTTTACAACGGAAGGACAACGACGGAAGAAGTTATAGGCATACAAAGACCATTTTCAAACTTGCCTTTGCTACACTACCGTAAAAAAAAAAGAAAATTCAAAAGAAGAATCTGAAGAGAAGGAAAAAAAAACAACAACAACAAAAAACATAAGAACAGGAAGTCAAACACACACACGTAAACACACGCACACACACATAATATGCGCGCGCTCGCTCGCTCGCTAGATAGAGAGAGAGAGATAGTGTGTGTGTGTGTGTGGGGGGGGGGGGGGGGGTCCAAATAGCCCAAGCTGTGACTGGGTTCCATGACAGATTCTGATTGGCTGTACTACATCACTCGGCGCGCAAACTTGACGGACAGTGTATATCCTCAACTGCATTGTCGCCTGAACAGACTTCAGCATTCACAGACCTTTTCGAAGGACACAAAAATAATAAGGTCTTTGGGGCGTCACGGATAAGCACTACAGAGACCGAAGGGCTGGCCTCCGACCTCGGCCTGCCGCCGCGGACGCTAAGGGCGTCGTATGGTATCGTATCTTGACCGTGTGATCGTACGACACCATGCCGGCACAGCTGCCTTTGTTCAGTTTTGTAGTTAGTAGACACACCGAGCGCCGGCAACGACTGCGTTGGGCTACGTGACGGTATTAGCTTCCGGGGCATGTGGTAACGACTCGGCTAAATATAGTATAAAATCTTTGCCCCTTTTAAAATTTGTGTGCAGAGTAAAAAACAAAATGGCAATCTGGTGCTTTTTGTTGGCTTTGTAAACAAGTTTCATGCCAGGTAATAGTAAAATTAGGGAAAAATGAGGCTGGCTTGTGGACTATTTGTATTCATGCGCGGCTGGCACAGGAGCCAGCAGACGACCGTGGAATGAGGGGGTATGTGGTCGCTGCCAACATTGCCAAAAAAACGGAACATTGGAATTTGTTTAAATTTCCTCTACACCTGAGTCTATGGCTGCGGATTTTTGTGAATTTTTTGGTGAATTTTAAAGCATTTCTAGGGTGTCATCTGCAGCGTTATGTGTAAGAGGAATATATGGCGTTTTCCTCCAGATTTGCATCTGTGCCACGTAGCCTTGTGGCCCATGCGTGTTTCGCGCGCTGTGCCCAGTTAAAGAGCAGACTTTGGCCAAGTCTTGAATACAAACCAAAGAAGGGCCGGTGTAGATGTTTGTCTGGCGGCGGGTGTTCAGGGTCATACGGCGGTGGTTCAGCTCATCGTCTCGCCGGAGCTTCCTCCTCACCGCTTCGTCCAACTCGTGAGGTGGCTTACAGGACATTCTCTTCCACTGATAATAATGAAAATAATGATAATCATGATGATGATGATGATGATGATGATGATGACGACGACGATGAGGGTGGGTGGGTGGGTGTTTGGGAGTTTAACGTCCTTTTCCACCACATAAGCGACGACGACGACGACGATGATGATGATAACTACTGAGTATTGTGTAGGCGCTTTACCCAATTCCTTAAGGGGCTCAAAGCGCCGCGAACTGAACCCAGCACGCACGCTCACGTGAACCACACGCATTCTCCCACACACTGCATGGACATGAACGCACTACAATCACGTGGTGCGAAGGGTCAGCTCAGCAACTGAAGTTTCGGAATTTAGAGTTGCGTTTATTTTGCATTTTCGTAGGCTGAAGCAGAGGGGGAGGTAGTCATGGTCTCCCCTCATGTGTCTTCCCCGAACACTCATGGGTTAGCCTGAACTAAGGGGGAGGAAGCCGCAGTACCCGGAGAGAACCCCCGACGATTGGCCCGAATGAACGGTGTCATGCGAGAAGGAAAAATTCTTTGCCCCGACTGGGACTCGAACCTGACCTCTCGCACAGGTGAAGTGGTCTCTTAACCACTAGACCACCGATTGCCCCTATAATAATAATAATAATAGTTTGTTTGTTTTTTTTTTTCGCTGGATCTCAGACTCCCATTTGGGACATTGAAGATTGGACTGATTTGATTTGAATAGAATTTGAACAAAATTTAATAGAATTAACCTGATTTGATTTGAATAGAATTTGAACAAAATTTAATAGACTTAACCTGATTTGATTCGAATAGAATTTGAACAAAATTTAATAGAATTAACCTGATTTGATTCGAATAGAATTTGAACAAAATTTAATAGAATTAACCTGATTTGATTCGAATAGAATTTGAACAAAATTTAATAGAATTAACCTGATTTGATTTGAACTGAATATTAACAAATGTTAATAGAATTGAACTAATCTGATAATTGAATTGAGCTGATTTGAATTTCTTCAACAGAATCGAATGGAAATGACCTGATTTGAACCGAATTTCAACAGAACTGAATAGTAACAAATGTTAATAGAATTGAACTAATCTGATAATTGAATTGAGCTGATTTGAATTTCTTCAACAGAATCGAATGGAAATGACCTGATTTGAACCGAATTTCAACAGAACTGAATAGTAACAAATGTTAATAGAATTGAACTAATCTGATAATTGAATTGAGCTGATTTGAATTTCTTCAACAGAATCGAATGGAAATGACCTGATTTGAACCGAATTTCAACAAGAACTGAATTGAGCCGATTTGATTTGAATGAAATTCTAACAGAGTTAAATTGAACTAAATATTGAGTCGAACATTGAATCGCCGTTGATATGAAAATGCTCACTGACAACAAACTAAGACCTACCCCCCCCCCCCACCCCCACCCCCCCCCCCACCCCCGCCCTCTCTCTCTCTCTTTCTCATAGTTCGTGAACCACCGTTGCAAATTGAATTTTTTGACTGAATTGAATTTTTAGTAAGTACGTCTTGTTTATGCTCAAACTGTTTTTCTGTACTACAAAATAAATCTGCTTAAACCAACATTGAATCGAATGGACATGGCCCCAGAGAGAGGTACCCACTGAGCCATAGGGACTGACCTTCTCCTGCATCCTGGTGATGGTGAGCCTGCGCTCGTACGGCTGCTGCTCCTGAATCAGACCCAACACCTTCAGCTTGTGGATGCGCAGTTTCTCCTCCTCCGCGCGCCGGAGTGCCTGCTCATCCTCGTATTTCTGTTGACATCATCATCATCATCATCGTCGTCGTCGTCGTCGTCGTCATCATCATCATCATCGTCGTCGTCGTCATCACCATCATCATTACCACCACCACCACCACCACTTTTGTCGTCGTCGTCGTAAGGTCATTATCATCGCCTTTGTCATCGTCACTTTTATCGCTGTCGTCATATTCCCCGTCATAATTATCGTCGTATCGACATACACTTCATTATCATAGTCATTATCGTCGTAATCACGTCATCACCTTTAGCTTCATTATCATTGTTATTTGATGTTACAGTTGGAAACATTAATGGAAGCACGTTCGCACGCACGCACGCACGCACGCACACACACACACAACACACACACACACACACACACACACACACACACGCAAAGTAGCATTTTTAGTCTTCGAGCCCGTAAAATAATAACAAACAGACAACAGCAACAACTACAACAAAACAACAAACAAACAAAAACGGCTCCCGCAGTGTAGTGGTCAGCACTTTGGACCGTGGACCGGGAGACCCAGGTTCGAGTCCCAGCCGAGGCAAGCGGGATTTTTGCTACTTAGGTCGGCTCCTACCCAGAGCGGGTGTGCTATGGGCCCAATGGGGAGGCTGTTGCCATACAGTCTAGCCACTTCACGGGTGCGACTTCGGGGGGTGCTTCCCTTTGTATGGCACACCTCATGATATGGATGATTACACGGTCGGCACCGCAGGTGCCGTAGTTCCCGGGCCTGGTTAACGCCGGGATATGTATGACAGGACGCGTGGAATGCGGCCCTGTCCCGCAGTCCCAAAGCACGCGGACTTCTATAGCATCATCGTACAATCATCCTCATCTCCATCATCAATAGACATTGCCCCAGCCTCCGAGCTCTCCGTGGATTCCACCCATGATGTGGGAGGAACACCACTGGAGCTGACGAGGAGTTGGAGCAATAATAATAATAATGAATAAATACATAAATAAATAAAAAGGTGCCGGCGATGCGTTGACTACATAATTTCTTTCTTTTTCACGCACTGCCGGCATTTGAAAGTGATTTCTCACACAGATCTGGACCTTTTCACAGAGACGAATCTAACTTCCTAGAGACTGAAAGCCTTACATAATAATCCTCGAGTAATTTCTCGGTGAATCTCTTGCTCCAAGTTTTGTCGTTGATGCGGATCACCTCGCTTCCCATCATACGCTCCAGTTCCGCCCGGAACTGGTAGTCCGCCACGCTGCAACCGGAACCGGAAACGTACATCACGAGGGTTAAAGACGCAAGTTCTAAAGACATCACTACTACACACTTTTTTTTTTTTTTTGCTGTTGCTGTTTTGTTGTTGCTGTTTTGTTGTTTTTGTTGTTGTTGTTGTTGCTGTTTTGTTGTTTTTGTTGTTTTGTTGTCGTTGTTCGGATAGAGAGGAGCATGACTGTTGGTTGTCTATCCCCTGTCAAGCATGTGCCACACGCTTTCATTGGTAGTACCCACGAGATGAAGGTATCGCTCATTGTATCCAGTACACTGCATGTACGAGCACGAGATTCGATACAGGAATCTCTTAGGCTGAGTAGTTTGTAAATGTATAATCTCTCTCTCTCTCTCTCTCTCTCTCTCTCTCTCTCTCTCTCTCTCTCTCTCTCTCTCCCTCTCTCTCTCACACACACACACGCACACGCACACACAAGCCCATACGTACACACACAAACACATACAGACAGTCTACGTAAAACAGTTTATTGTTTATTGTTTGACCACCAGCAGTATAAATATAATCAAAATGTCCATATAAGAAAAGAGGGAGAGAAAAAAAAAAGGAAAGAAGGAAAAAAAAAAAAAGAAAAAAAAAGAAAAAAAAAAAGAAGGTATCGCGCAGTCTGTATGTAGTGGTTAAAACACGAAGTCTCAGGAGTTACCGACAAGTCCGTCATCCATAACCGAATGACACAGTGTTGGACTCCCAATGCTCGAGTCGTAAGTTCGCATCCCAGCTGGGGCCAAATATTTGTGCTGGTCTTTTTCTCGTCGCCCCGTCTTTGGTATCACCCTTAATTGGTGGAAAAGGACGTTAAACTCCCAAACACCCACCCACCTACCCCCCTCACGCCCCCCCCCTCCCCCTCTCTCTCTCTCTCTCTCTCTCTCTCTCTCGTTCTCTCTCCCACTTGAGCTAACAAGTACAGGGCATTTGTCACAAATAGCGATCGCGACGCACCCGCACGAAAATAAGTGCTCATTGTGTAACAGCAGCCATCAACAGCAATTGCTGGCGACGTGAATGCTATCCGCAAGACAAATTGATGTCAAAGGAGCGCCGGGGTCCATTCATAAACATATTAACCAATCACTTGAACGCTTTCCATTTGCTCCGCATCGCTGCACCGTGAAAGTGGTAATTCGCGCGGCCGCTGTCAAGCAAGTCGAGCCGGAAGTCGAGCACCCCGGCAGCGGAGGGTGGAGGACAAATGGACAGACGCGCCCACAGGCTATTATAAGACTAATAGTGGGTTCTGTGGGCGTCAGCTTGCATGCACTTTTGGTTTATATGGAGTGGCCAGAAACAGGGTGGGTTTCGCTCTCTCTCTCTCTCTCTCTAGCTATGCTCTGTATGTGTGTTGCTGTATGTGTATTGCTGTAGGCATTGCGTGTGGCATGTGCTATGTATGTAATGCTATGTGTGTGTGTGTGTGTGTGTGTGTGTGTGTGTGTGTGTGTGTGTGTGATGTGTGTGTGTGTGTGTGTGTGTGTGTGTGTGTGTGTGTGTGTGTGTGTGGCAAGAACAGACAGTAAGAGAGACCTGTGCGTCTATGTTCTCATCCTTGGAAAATAAAGTTTCAGTCAGTCAGTCAGTCTCTCTCTCTCTCTCTCTCTCTCTCTCTCTCTATTTGTTGTGGAAAACGACGTTAAACTTTCAAATACCCACTCTATCCACCCTCTCTCTCAGTCTCTCTCTCTCTCTTTCTCTCTCTCTCTCTCTCTCTCTCTCTCTCTCTCTCTCCACACCTGAAACAAAACATATCTACTTCTACATTTAAGCGTGCACTCAAACAGTACCTGATGGATCGCACGTAACATACGTTACGCGGCAACCTGTCATTTTGATTTTCTATTTTTCATCATGTCAGTATCATATCAGTGATTTGTGTTTACAAAGGTCGCACGTGTGTGTGAATGTGTTTTGACCTGATGGACGATTTTCTCTATGGTTTTGTTTCTTGTAGTTTAGTGCATAATGTTCTGTGTTGATTTTTTTTTTCTCTCTTATATGTTGCTCCTTTTTTCCTTAGTAGATAGTTTCTGCAGTATTAGCATCGGTAAGTTTGCAAACTGGCGAGTTTCTGTCAAAACTTTTACCGTTGATAAATAAAGTTTCATCATATCATCATCATCATCATCATCATCATCTCTCTCTCTCTCTCTCTCTCTCTCTCTCTCTCTCTCTCTCTCAATCCCGGCTGGGGCCAAATATTTGTGCTGGCTTTTTCATCGTTGCCCCGTCTTTGATATCACCCGTATGTGGTGGAAAAGGACGTTAAACTCCCAAACACCCACCCACCCACCCACCCACCCTCTCTCTCTCTCTCTCTCTCTCTCTCTCTCTCTCTCTCTCTCTCTCTCTCTCTCCATATGTTGTGGAAAATGACGTTAAACTTTCACTGAAATACCCACCCCATCCACCCTCTCTCTCTCTCTCTATTTGATGTCTTATGTACATTTCCGCCTTACATCGGATGTCCATATTAAGTGTTTTTCACCGTGTTGGGTGCCTAATGTGGCTCCCACTCAATGATCCACTCCGGATTGTGTCCCTTCCCACTGACTCCCTTTCGTTAGAGGCCCTTCTGCCTACGCAATAAAGACTGAATTCGTAACCCTATCACACACACACACACACACACACACACACACACACACACACACACACACACACACACACACACACACACACACACACACACACACCTTATGCAATAGATGCACACACACACACACACACACACACACACACACACACACACACACACACACACACACACACACACACACACAATGAAACATGCTCGTAACGTGCTCCACTGACGATCGATGACAACTTTGTCTGCAAGTCTTCTCCAGTGCGGATTCAGAAAGGGGTCTTATTGAGATAACAGCGTGTACGCAGATATCGCCATTTTCAGAGAACTAAGTGAAAGCGCATTTATTGTCCATTGATTAACATTTAAAAAAAATGAAAAATCATCTTTGGACATTGAAACAAATTGGTACCATTGTAAACAACAGTGTATAGCATGAAGAGCTACGCTAATCATCAACATGGAGTATTTTAAGCGTGCAAACGCACTCAGGGGTGAGACTGTTCCAAAGCCTAAAATGGCTTAGCAAAGATGGACTTTGCCCGTTTAAGCTACTGTCAATGCACACACCCACATGACATCTAACCATTGTGTGCAGTTTAAGAATCAACTCCTGGAATTTAAAGGCAGCGTGTGCATGTGAACACCATCAATGGATCAATACCATTTTGGTACAGACAGCAAAACAGCCATAAAGAGCCCTTTGTCTGGTAAACAGAGATACTCACGCAAAGTCCTATGTTGGGCCTAGACTCCAGAGTGCAGTCCCTTTTCGGCGGGGCGTGAAAATGTGACTGCTTACACCCAGCGCCATTTTCAAAAATGGCGAAATTTTTTTAGAAAAGCGAAGACTTGTGTGTCATATGAATCGATTTGAAACGAAGTCTTGAATATCCGACCACTTTTGGTTTGGGCAAAATCTTTGCCAGCGGACAGTTATTGTTGCGATTTGATGGCACTGTTTACGTGGTACACTGATCCAACAGGATGTGAGTAAACGGCAAGGGGGTTGCACTCTGACAGGCAAGGGTGTTGCACTCTACAGGCAAGTATTATTGCACGCTGCAGACGATCACGTACCTGCGTTGTGGTGGAATAAGAGACGATTACAAAAGCATACACACCCGTGCTCTAGGACTGAATGTAATAATAGATCTGTCCATTCAGACAGAGACATGTTATGTATGTCTCTGATTCAGAAACACGCCTACTTTCACTCTGAAGACAGCCTGCCATCACTTGCGCCATTGAGGATCCCTCTGGGTTCAAAGCTGGTCAAGGATGACATAGTGCGCGACCTTGTGTTTGAGAGCACCGAGACAATTTAGGCCCGTCACGGTAGCGCAGTGAGCGCCATTTCCCCACTGTGCACAGAGGTACTTTCCACTGAAAGACTCTGTGCCCCAGAGAGTGTGTTGGGCCTTTGCAGAGTTCACGGGAAGTATAAAGGGAGAAAACCTGCCAAGTGTGTAGTAGGTACGAAGCACTAACGCCTCAGTAGCGCCCCTTTTTCTACAACAGTTTACTGGTCACTACGTTATACATGCAGTGTCGACGCAAGTTGGTTATGATACTGTTGTCGTGGACACAAAAAGCAAGCCTTGTGTTGTACCGAAGCGAAGTTAGATTCAGACTTTTAACTCATAACAGCCTAAGCATACTAAGACTGGTTAAAAGGAACAAGCCACTGCACACCAGTAGGAGCCACTTCAAGCCACTATTACGCAAGGCGTGGGCCTTCCCCGCTCGACCCGAAACCCCTGCAGATTGCATAATCGTGGCTTGAAGTGGTTTCGTGTGATCTGAAGACTGCAAGTACACTTGCGATTTTGCATGGGCTCAGTTTAAAGAGGTATTCACGCGTTTTGCCAAAAGATAGGCACTGTAAATTAATACTAATTAATATAATGATAATAATGATAATACCTATATAGTATAATAATAATCTATTAATATCAATAATAATCTATTAATACTAATTATAATGGTAATAATGATAATACCTATATAGTATAATAATAATCTATTAATATCAATAATAATCTATTAATACTAATTATAATGGTAATAATGATAATACCTATATAGTATAATAATAATCTATTAATATCAATAATAATCTATTAATACTAATTATAATGGTAATAATGATAATACCTATATAGTATAATAATAATCTATTAATATCAATAATAATCTATTTACAAATAATAGTTTTAAGCGCTTAAAGATAAAATAAAATAACAAGTGAAAAGGAAGAAATATATGCATACAAAAATATACAGAGGCATATGGCCAGGGGGTAGGCACAACGACACGCACACGCTGAGAACATGATGCCAACAGTTAAATGGTGTTCAGTGATGAAACATGGGCTTTAAGATTTTTCTTGAAGCTTTCCATGGAGGGTGACTGGCGGAGATAATGGAGAGAATTCCAGACTACAGGAAGAAGATTATGACCTTATATGGATGATTTGTAACGTCAGTAAATTATCAAACAGTCAACAGGATAATGCTGAGTACAATTATGCGTTTATATGACACAAGACAGACAGACAGACAGACAGAGACAGACAGACAGACAGACAGACAGACAAACACGTTACCTTTTCCCATTTCTTTGCCTCTCAATGACGTAGGCATTGCGGTATTTTTCCTTCGTCCGTTCCAAATCGAACTCTTCCAGAATTTTCCGAAGCAGCTCTTCGTGTTTCTTCCTGGCTTCTTCCGTGCATTGCCAGGCTAGTCTCCGACCCCCGCGGGACCCCCTGCCCCGACCCTCGGGGTACTCCTCCTCGCTGTCCATGTCTTCTGTCGAGAGAAACATTTCGAGAAACTCATCTTGTTCGGTGTTGCGTCTGTTTGTCTGTGTGTCGTCCTGGTCGCTTGGAGTTTCCTTGCAAGCATCGTTCCGATTTTTGTCTTCGTCCTCTTTACAGTTTACCGCATCGTCGCTTCCTTTGTAAGCTTGTTCTCTTCCATCTTCTCCGGGATTTTTCCTGTGTGCACTCTCGTGGTTCGAGCTCCCTCGGCTATGTGTCCTAGCACTTCCCCTCTGTTCCTGTCCGCGTGTGTTCTCACTTCTTAAAACTTGACATTCTTTTTCTCTCGTTGTCTTCTCCAAATCGCCGTCGGTATCTTTGCTGCTCCGGTTCTGTGTTCTAGCATTCCTCTTCTGTTCTTGTCCATCGTTGCTCCCGCCTCTTGAAACTCGAGAATCTTTGTCTCTTGTAGTTTTCCTCATATTGCCGTGGACATTCTCGTCCTTGTCAGGCTCCTTTCCTCTTTTGTCTAAAACACCGTACATGTTTCTCTTTTCTTGTTGATCTTTGCTCACCACAAAATTTCCTTCCTTTTCACGGCGCCGTTCGTTCTGACGTGTATGTGATCTCGGCTCTTGTGCTTGTTTCGTTTTTCCAGAACTGCCTGTACTTCTCCTGCGTTCGTCTTCGCGGTCTTGGCGAAGACTTGTGTTGTCTGTGTTAGTGGATGGTGCACTCTTGTGTCCGTTTCTTGAAGTCAAACTCGACCGCACAGAAGATGCTGAACTCGTCCCAAGACGGGACGTACGGGCTCTTTGGTGATTTTCACTCATTCTTCAACGCTAATGACCTCACATGAAAGAGACATACAGTTGTATCATCATCTACTTGTAATTTCGTTGCTTGCCTGGAGCGGAGTGATCGCTTGCACGTTGAATAGAGGTTATTCACCCACCAAGACAATCCTCGTTTTTAAATTCACCGGCAAAGAAAATCAACGTTAGAACCTCCTAAATAATCCATTTTTTTCATAAGATCAAAGAGTTTTACTTTAAATAGTTATGGACTTTCCATTCCGCTGAAGGAACGCACCATAGTTTCAAAAGACGGTTGACTGTTAACTCATTTCCTACCAAGTAAGTTTGGGGTTGCGCACCAGTGGCCTCACTAAAAAAAAAAAAAAAAAAAATCATAATCAATGCATGTCTGCGTGGGTTTAAATTTGACTCAGTGGGCCGGAGTGGTGCACTTTGCAAGCTGGGGAATGTTCAGTCATGTGGCAATTTTCAGCCAAATTTTCTGTCCTTTCAGCCAAAAAAATCTAAGTTTCAGCCTTTCGGGAAATTCGGGCTGCTTCCCCCGGGGGAAGCGCGACGCCGCGGCGCAGCGCCACCCAATACCTATCCTTCCTTTTTTTTAAACAATTTTGCAATTTTGCTGGGGGAGGAAAGCCGGATAACCCGAAGAGAAACCCCCGATGAGCAGCCCGTCAGCCAGGAAAAACCGGTATCACATATCACAAGCTCGACCTGGGCTCGAACCAACGCTTCATCGCCGTGACATTGGTGACGGCCGTTCAGTAGCGCAGCGGCTAAATCCGACGCTCTACCTATTAGACCACCGCTCACCCCAGAGAGTTTCACTCAGAATGGTTAATGACTTTCCATTCAGCTGATTTGAAAAACACGATGAGCACAGTTGAAATCTTTTTACACACACACCAAACACCAGCGAAGAAATTTCATGTTAGAACCTCCTAAAATATCTTTAGTTTTTCTTGGGTAAGACTAACGAGTTTTAGTTCAAATGGTTAATGACTTTCCATTCCACTCAAGAACAGACCAACATTTCAAAACAAGGTGGACATATACAGCTAAAAGGCGAAATTCACCAGCGAATGAAAGAACCTCTCAAAGGTCAAAGATTAAGCTTCATTCCACTCACAAACACACACTTTCAAAGACGAAGAATACGACCTTCTCTTTTTTATCTCTCTCTCTCTCTCTCTCTCTCTCTCTCTCTCAGCAGAGGCAGAAGCCAAGTTTTCTAGGCCTAATTTCACACTAACACCAACGTCAACTGTTTCCTATTGATCTCCTCGCAAAGTTCATGGAGTGCAACAGACGAATTTGCGTCGACGTTGATGAAATTCCGCTTCCACGTGACAAATTTTGTCACCCACTTTTCACAGCTGAGCTGCCACCACGCGCGTTAGCAATGAATACCTGCTTGGCACAGAATGAGTCCTCTACACCTTGAAGTTCTCGCCCAAACTGTAAAATGTCCCACAAAAACGTTTGATGGCTGAGTGTAGTCCTAACGCGGCCGATATCCTGTTTCAAGGGGGTGTAATCAAAATGGGTGCGGTGTATCCGGTGCTACTCCGCTTTCAAAATTGTGACGGTGTTTGCTCTCATATAAAGCCGTCGTTTGAAATATCACGGGGGGAGGGGGGGGGGATAATCCACGCTCCTTCTCCGTTGCTCTGCCGCTTTTGAGCGCTCTTTTCCCGTTGCTATGCCGCTTTCGAGCGCTCTTTCCCCGTTGCTAAGTCGCTTTTGGGCGCTCTTTTCCCGTTGCTATGCCGCTTTTCAGCGCTCTTTTCCCGTTGCTATGCCGCTTTTGAGCGCTCTTTTCCCGTTGCTAAGTCGCTTTTGAGCGCTCTTTTCCCGTTGCCAAGCTGCTTTTGAGCGCTCTTTTCCCATTGCTATCCCGCTTTTGGACGCTCTTTTCCCGTTGCTATGCCGCCTTTGAGCGCTCTTTTCCCGTTGCTCTGCTGCCTTTGAGCGCTCTTTTCCCGTTGCTCTGCCGCCTTTGAGCGCTCTTTTCCCGTTGCTCTGCCGCTTTTGAGCGCTCTTTTCCCGTTGCTATGCCGCTTTTGAACGCTCTTTCCCCGTTGCCATTCCGCTTTTGAGCGCTCTTTTCCCGTTGCTATGCCGCTTTTCAGCGCTCTTTTCCCGTTGCTATGCCGCTTTTCAGCGCTCTTTTCCCGTTGCCGTGCCGCTTTTGAGCGCTCTTTTCCCGTTGCTATGCCGCTTCCAAAGTTACGACGACGCTTGCTGTCATCTAAAGCCGTTATTTTGAAACATGAGCATCATTACACACGTCTTAATATTGTATTGGTACAAGTCGGCTTCTGTTTGGTAAGCGGATCGTTTCAGTCGTTCTAACCGACAATTGTCAATCCAAAGCAGTTTTTTTTTTTTTTTAATTTTGTAGGTGCTATGGCGTTTTGAATTTGGACAAACGCGGTGCCAACGCGCGGGAACCCGCTGATTGACGGTGCAATGATTTAGAGCGGCATAGCACAGGAAAAACGTCCGTTCTTTTTGTTTCACCCGGTGAACATGAGAATGCGCTCGTCGCTGCATCGTAGTGACGCGTTCCTCAAAGACATTGTCTGGGCCTGTATGTAAAAGTCGGGGTTAGTTTAACCCACGGGTACGGGCTAACCCAGACTAGGACAAGGGTGGGTGGGTGGGTGTTTGGGGGTTTAACGTCCTTTTCCACCACATACGGGTGATATCAAAGAGGGGGGCAACGATGAAAAAGCCAGAACAAATATTTGGCCCCAGCCGGGATACGAACTCACGACCCGAGCATTAGAAGTCCAACGCTCTACCACTCGGCCACCCCGACTCCCAGACTAGGACAAAAGAAACCCAAAAGCAAAATTAAATTAAAAAAAAAAACCGAAGCAAAGAAAGGAAGGAAAAAATCCTTTTATAACGGCTCAGGCACCTTCCTGGAATGGGCCCGCTTCCTGATTTAAAACAAAAAACAGAAAATTTAACCCTAGAGCTAGTTTAGTTCGAGGTTAGACTCTAACCCGGGGCTAAACTCCCTAACCCCGACTTTTACATACGGGCCCTGGTTGCTAAACAGCTCCTTTCTCAGTTTGACACCGACACAGTGAAGCTGGAAACACTCGGTGCTGCTCAAATTCAAACATGGAAACACTCTGTCCCGGCTGTGCTGCTTTTGAAGCGGAATAGCAGTGGAAACTCCCGTGTCCATTTTGAGTGCACACCGTGCTCTGACGAGAGAACTACCGTCTTTGAATGCTATCGTTCAATAACTCTCGTTTCTTTCCAAACAACGGAGATCGGTGTAATGATGTAGAGCTTGTGAAAATATCCCCCTCTGACCTTCTCTTTCATTACTCACAGCACAACAACAAACGCTACACAACATCACTGGTCTTTTCGCGAATCACGCAGAATCAACAGCAGCGCACACCACAAAGCAGATATGTCACGGACTGCACACTGAAAGACATGCAGACATCAAAACAATGGCTGTATCGACAGAGAGAATATTGTGCGTTGTCAATGGCAACGACGCACAACAAGGCCCTTTTTTTTTTTTTTTTTTTTTTGGAAGAGAATTTGCCCGACGGGACTGAGAATAATTTTCTGTAAATGGCGGACAATGATGTGAAAACTGCATTTCAGCCAGACGTGTTATTGATTGAAAACCTGTTCTCTCAATGGCGGCGTGTTTCGTCTTTTTACGTGTGGCGGTTTTAAAAATGGCGTTCTAGTGTTCTTTCAGGCGGCGTACAGGGCTGGTTCAAAAGAATGCTGTTCAAAAGAATTGGGTCAGTAATCAATCGATTATTTTACTTTCTAAATTTCCTTTGTGTTCGTCTTCTGACACTAAACCCTGATCGTTAGGTCGGAACTGAAGCACATCTCTCGCTTTTGTAATTTGAGAACTTGGTGGAATGCTTACCACTTTCAGCCCTGCCACCGTATCACCTACGGTCTCGCAGACCCTAACAATAATATGCGTGTATGTGACCGACTCTCATACGCTCTGCACAGTGGAAGATTCCCCTATAGGATGGATCCAGTACTTCTTGAGAATTACGGTTTCTTATGCAAGAGCCCAGCTTTAGATCTAGCACACTTGGAAAAAAAACTCCCAGGCAGAGAGCGTTATCGCTATTGAGATTCCTTCAGGGCTGAAAGGGTTACAAGACGAAAGAAAACTACAGAATTACAAGCATACACCTTTGGATCTGGAATCACATACAATTTGTAACGATAAATTGTGATCGTGCACGTGTGTAAAGTTTCATGTCTGCACTATACACATCCTCCACAATGCGAGAGGTCAGGGATTCGAGTCCCACTGGGGACAAAGAAATTTTCCTTCTCGTATGTGGCAACGTTCATTCGGGCCGATCGTCGGAGGTTCTCTCCGGGTACTCCGGCTACCTCCCCCTCTGCTTTGGAAATGTTCAGCCCACCAAATCTGAAATATACATGCAATTCTAAATTCCAAGATTTAAATAGCTGAGCTGACCCTTCGCACCACGTGATTGTAATGTGTTTATGTCCAGTGTGTGATTGAATGCGTGTGGATTCACATGAGGGTGCGTGTTGGGTTCAGTTCGCGGCGCTTTGAGCCGATTCATGAAATTGGGTAAAGCGCCTATACAATAATTATTATTATTATTACATCCTGGGAGGTTCAGCATGACTAATCTGAGGCCTGAATTCAAATGGCAATACATGCCCGATTTTCAAGAAAGGGGCATTGATAAAGTGTTAAAAGAAATGGAACTGCGTGCGTTAAAACTTATAACTCTCTCTCTCTCTCTCTCTCTCTCTCCCATCCGTCTTGCCCATACACCAAAGTTCACTTCTTACCAACAAAACCTGTCACGCAATTTACATTAACAATGATACACCTGCGCTAGTCCCATGAGTATGTACATCATAACTGATATCATGATTTTGTGTATAATTATGCTTGCCGCGCGAGCGCGCGCATAACTGTGTGTTTGTGTTTGTGTGCGATTTCCTGTTCTTATGTAATTTTTTCCTCCATCTCTTCATTTTCTTCTTCTCAATTTTCTTTTTTCATGGTAGTGTAGCAACGGCAAGTTTGAAAATGGTCTTTGTATGCCTATAACTTCTGAAATTGTAAAATAAAAGATCGTTATCGTTATCCAGTGATGTTGCCAAGATTTTTTTTTTCCGGCGATTTGGCCGAAACAGCCATGACAGTTTCGGCTTTTTACAGAAAGTTTCGGCTCTCTCTGCCGAAGCAGTTTCACAAGTTTTTCGACTAGATTCCCTACTGTTACGTGCTCCCTCCACCTCCATGAATTAAAGATGTTCTGTAGATGAATATCCTCGCAATAAAACAAATCTTTAGAGTAAAACAACAAAATTGAACAGAAAGTTGCGTTTTCTTGGAAATTAGTCCAGCCAGCACAGGAATCTCGCAGAAACGGACAGAATCGAGCCGATTCACTCGTGAAAACTTCGGCTCGGCCAGCCGACATGACAGACAGATTCTCGGCTTTAAAAAAAAAATCGGCTTTTAGCCGAGATCCGACCCCAAACGACATCCCTGCGTTATCGTTATCCCCCCCCCCCTCTCTCTCTCTCTATCTCTCTCTCTCTCTCTCTCTCTCTCTCTCCACCCACACACAAAATGTCTCCATGTTCAAGCATACATCGCTGCAAAAGACAGAAATGGTCCATTGATTCGATCAGACAATCTTGAATCAGCGCCTGAGGGTGTTGCAACAATTCTTCCTCTTTTTATTCAAACGGTTATTCCTGATGTGTACAGCCTAATGCGCTTAACCTTTCGCCGCCAAAGTGTGCACCGGAAGCAGACGACGGGTTGCTGCGGTTGGCCCACACATTACGGAAATAATTGGAGAAATTGTTTCCTGGTAGTTTCGGCCCGCTATGTTCTGTTCTTAATCACACTCGGTTTGCGTTCTAGGATTTTTCTCCTTTTTTTATTTTATTTCTTTTTTCTTTTCTTTTTCTTTTTTTCTTTTTCCCGACCGTCTGGCGAAAGGCTGCTTATGTTCGCACTTTATTTCTTTTTTTTTTATATTTTTTTCTTTGAATTTTTTTTTTTTTTTTTTGGTCCTTCTCTCTTTCTTTCTTTCTTTCTTTTCTTCTTCTGTCCTTTCTTTGTTTGACTTTTAAAAAAAAAGTTTTGGTTTTGGTTATTTATGCTTCTTCCTTCCTTCCTTCCTTCCTTCCTTCCTTTCTTTCTTTCTTTCTTTGCTTCTTCTGTCCTTTCTTTGTTTTCCTTTTTGTTTTGTTTTATTTTGTTTGTTTTTGTTTTTTAATTCGTTTTGGTAATGGTTATTTCTGCGTTTTCCTTTCTTTCTTTCTTTCTTTCTTTCTATCGTTTCTTTCTCTGTCCTTTCTTTGCTTTTTTTTTAAATTCGTTTAGGTTTTGATTATTTCTGCTTTTTCCTTCCTTTCTTTCTTCCTTTCTTGTCTTTTGTTTTATTTTGTGATGTGATAAGTTGGCTTTGCAAAGATTTAGCAAAGAATTTAGCAGCGTAGCAAAGAATTAGCCCGTTTAATGTTACTGGGGTATTTCTGGGTTTTGCGGCACCTTTGGGGTCCTGCCACACACACAAAAAGCGCTGACAAAATTAATACACACCACACACCGAAGCCCCTACATGGTCCAACCCTTGTCGTGGGGTAGTGGCTTGTGTACCTCAATGACCCAGAGAACTATGCCAGCAGGAGCACATGCTCCTGGCAGGGTCACCCAAGCTGGACAGGTCGAAGGGTAGAGGTCAGACGAATGTGGACCACCTCTCCAAGAGGCTAAACGGGTTTGCGTAGGGTTAACAGCCCTACCTGTAAAAAACACTAAGTTACTGAAGCATCGACAGCAACAAACCGAGACATTCACCTGGGCGAGGAAGGGTCTCCATCCCGGAGACCTATGACGCATTGCAGTGAAAGCCGAAAGGAAGCTGCAAGGCCGACCCCCCTTCTAACACCCAGGACAACAACGAGAGTAGCCACATGGAACATCAGGACAATGTATGAAGTAGGAAGGACCATACAAGTAGCAAGAGAGATGAAGAACTACAAGATAGGAGTACTGGGACTGAGTGAGACAAGGTGGCTACAGACAGGACAGCTGAGATTTTCATCGGGAGAGCAATTGCTGTACTCTGGACACACAGAGGATGGAGCCCCCCACACTGAGGGCGTGGCCCTGATGCTGGCACCGGAGGCACAGCGGGCACTCATCAGCTGGGAACCTGTCAACTCCCGCATCATCACAGCCAAATTCATCACCAAGAAAAAAGACATCAAGCTGAACATCATCCAGTGCTACGCTCCCACCAATGATGCGGAAGAGGAGAAAAAAGATGACTTCTACCAACAACTGCAGACAGTGATAGATAGAGGAGGAGCCAAGGACATGACCATACTGATGGGAGACTTCAACGCCAAGATTGGATCAGACAACACAGGCTATGAGGACACCATGGGAACACACGGACTGGGACAGATGAACGAAAATGGCGAGCGCTTTGCAGACTTTTGTGCCCTGAACCAGCTAGTGATAGGAGGCAGCATCTTCCCACACAAGCGCATCCACAAGGCCACATGGAGATCGCCGGACCATGTCACGGAGAACCAGATTGATCACATCTGCATCAGCCGGAAGTTCAGGAGATCGTGGCGGGATGTGCGTGTGATGAGGGGTGCCGATGTATCATCAGACCATCACCTTCTTGCAACAACATTGAGACTTCGGCTTAAGAGGCACACCAACGCCAACAGCACACGGACCAGGTACAACGTTGGACTTCTCAGGAACACAGACACACAAGCAGCATTCCGGATCAGCCTTTCCAACAGGTTCCAGCCTCTGCAAGACCTGATAGAAGACAGTGAAATGGACATCGAGACACAGTGGGAACACAGCAAGAAACTCTGGCACGACACATGCGAAGAGGTCCTTGGCAAGAGAAAGACCCAACATAAGGAATGGATCTCTGCTGATACCATCCAGAAGCTGGAAGTTAGGAAAGAGAAGAAAACTGCACTGAACACGAGCCGAACAAGAAGAGCTAAGGCAAAGGCACAAGAGGAATACACAGCAGCTGACAGAGAAGTGAAGAGGAGCACCAGGAAGGACAAGAGGGACTATATCGACAACCTGGCCAGTCAAGCAGAGGAAGCAGCCCGACAAGGGAATCTAAAAGACCTGTACCAGGTGACCAAGAAGCTCGCGGGCAAATTTCAGCAGACAGACAAACCAGTGAAGGACAAGAATGGGCACCCACTGACAACAACTGAGGAACAGCTGAAGCGATGGGCAGAACACTTCAGGGAGCTGTTAAATCGCCCCATCCCTGAAACACCACCAGACATCCCACCAGCTGAGACAGAACTACCCATCAACTGCGACAAGCCCTCTAAGGCGGAGATCAGGAAAGCCATCATGACACTGAGAAATGGGAAAGCTGCAGGGCCGGACGAGATACCAGCAGAAGCCATTAAAGCAGACACAGAGACAGCTGTCAACATGCTGCACAGCCTGTTCAGCAAGATCTGGGAGAAGGAAGAGGTGCCAGCCCAGTGGAAAGAAGGGATCGTCATCAAGCTGCCAAAGAAAGGGGACCTCAGGGACTGCAGCAACTACCGAGGGATCATGCTCCTGTCAGTGCCAGGCAAGGTTCTCAACAGAATTCTACTGGAGAGGATGAGAGAGGCAGTCGACCCCATGCTCCGAGACCAGCAGGCAGGCTTTCGCAGGAACAGGTCCTGCGCTGACCAGATTGCCAGCCTACGCATCATTGTGGAGCAGTCACTGGAGTGGAACTCCCCCCTCTACATCAACTTCATAGACTATGAGAAGGCCTTCGACAGTGTAGACAGAGAGGCGCTGTGGAAGCTGCTAAGGCACTATGGAGTTCCCGGGAAGATCATCTCCCTGATCCAGTGCACCTACCAAGACATGAGCTGCAGGATTGCCCATGCCGGCCAGTTGTCAGAAAGCTTCGAGGTGAAGACCGGAGTCCGCCAGGGATGCCTATTGTCCCCGTTTCTCTTCCTCCTGGTCATCGACTGGATCATGAAGACCACTACAGCAGGCAGGAAAAACGGGATACAGTGGACACTCTGGACGCAGCTGGATGACCTCGACTTCGCGGACGACCTGGCGCTCCTGTCTCACAACCACAGCCAGATGCAGGACAAGACTACGTGCCTGGAAGCCACATCAGCCGGAACAGGGCTCAAGATCAACAGGAAGAAAACCGAGCTGATGAAGATCAACACCACTGCCAACACACCAGTCACAGTCGGTGGAGAGCCCATCAGGGAGGTGGAGTCTTTTGTCTACCTGGGGAGTGTGGTTGATGGACAGGGAGGCACAGACCGAGACGTCACAGCCAGAATCGGCAAGGCAAGGGCAGCAATGGTCATGCTGAAGAACGTCTGGGCATCCAAAGTTGTCAGCATAAGAACCAAACTTCGCATCTTCAACTCCAACGTGAAGTCAGTTCTGCTCTACGGATGCGAAACATGGAGGACAACAAAGACGATGCAGCAGAAGATCCAGACATTTCTCAACACCTGTCTGAGGCGCATCTTCAACATCCGATGGCCAGAGAAGATCCGGAATGAAGAGCTGTGGGAGCGAGCGGGGCAGGAACCAGTGGCCAAGCAGATCCTGCGGAGGAAGTGGGGCTGGATTGGACACACCCTCAGGAAGCCAGCATCCAGCACCACACGCCAAGCCCTGACATGGAACCCGCAGGGGAAAAGGAAGAGAGGCCGGCCTCGCAACAGCTGGAGGCGGGACACTGAGGCAGAGCTATGTAAGCAGGGGACCAACTGGACTGGAGTGGCAAGACTAGCCCAGAACAGAGTGCGATGGCGAAGGGTTGTCGATGGCCTATGCTCCACGTGGAGCCAAGGGCCTAAGTAAGTAAGTAAGTACACACCGAAGCATGCGAATAGGCCAGGGGATAAGAACAGGTAGATTGAACAATAAACGTGAGGTGAACAATGCTTCTTGTCACCTGGTTTAATTTGACACCTGGCAGTCTCAAACTTGCAAGGCGCCATTTTCTTGCAGTTTCTTTTATCCTCGTCACGTACCTGTGAGCTAATTATTTTGTAGTGCAGTATATTCGAACTAGGTTGTATGGGTAAGCCGATGTTTGCTCTCTGGTCCGAGTAATTTGTTCTGGATTTCTAAGATCGTGTGTAGAAAAGACGTGTCGGATACGACCTATTTCAAGCAATCGTTAAATTCAGTGCCTATGTAAGTATATAACTGGGTGCGATTCACTACCTGTATAAGTACATAATTCAGTGCGATTCAGTGTCTATACATGAGTGAATTATAAATGCAAAGAGCCCCTCGCAAATTGCTACAGTGAACGGAAAATCTGAAAAGAAATAGAACATTGAGAAGGGGACTTGTCCTAGATCCTGAATCTGTTTGTGTAACAGATCAAATCAGTGGCTCCCCAGTCTGACTGGACTGAATCGTGTTCAGCTGGACTGTTCGCTTGTTCCCTTAGGATAGCTCCCCCCCCCCCCCCCCCGCTCCGCGTAACCTCCGTCTCCAATCACTCTTATAGCGGGGACGTCAAAACCGCAGCTTACCTATACCTACCGTCCTATTTGCACCGGTTTGAATCCATCGGTGGGTAGCAAACTGCTTGTTTTTGTTTCCCTCCAAATCGAGTCAAAATTCATATCCAGACTCTTTGACGGTGCCCGAAGCTCTCTTACCGTACGGTAGCTGGACAAACTCAGTTCAGACACACGCACAGTTTGTACACTTTTCCAAAGTTCACGACTAAAACAAAATTAATGAGAGTGTCAAAACATCTTGTCACACTGTTGTAAACCAGTCGCAGGGGTAGTCATAACTTGAATCGGTCCGATCAGCACACATGTACGCAATAGTTTAAAAATCTCTTTGTCTGCCACCAGTTGTAACATTGTAATAATATATATATATATAGCCTGACTGAATTAACTCAATTCCTACCGAGTAAGTTTGGGGTTGGGCACCAGTGGCATCACTTAAAAAGATCATAATGAATTTATGTCTTCATGGATTTAACTTTGCCTCAGTTGTTGCACTTTGATTATAGTCATAATAATAATAATAATAATTGTACAGGCGCTTTACCCAATTTCATCAATCGGCTCAAAGCGCCGCGAACTGAACCCAACACGCACGCTCACTTGAATCACACGCATTCTCTCACACACTGGACATAAACACATTACAATCACGTGGTGCGAAGGGTCAGCTCAGCTATGTAAATTTCGGAATTTAGAATTGCATGTATTTTTCAAATTTTGTGGGCTGAACATTTCCAAAGCAGAGGGGGAGGAAGCCGGAGTGCCCGGACAGACCCCTCGACGATCGGCCCGAATGAACGGTGCCACATACGAGAAAGAAAAATTCTTTGCCCCGAGTGGGACTCGAACCTGACCTCTCGCATTGGTGACAAGTCTCTTAACCACTTAGTCTAGACCGCTGACCGCCCCAACCGTTAAGGAACCGTTAATCTCGCCTGTTTTTTTGCATACAAGGCCAAAACCGAAGAAGAGTCCAAAACCTGGGATACTCGTGCGCGGTACGGAATACGATAGACTGTCCACCACCCTCACACACGGAACAATCCAAAGAGAATACTGACTCCAGAACTACCTTGTTCTGAGTCAGTTCTGTCCTGCATATGAACTGATGTCACAGATAAAACGCCGCTTCGAATAATTATGCACCAGTTGTTTCGAAAAGCACTCTCACACAACTCCGCTTTAACAGCAACCAACACTGACACGAACACAATGGCCGGCCGGGCAGAGCCCATCGTTGTGTCAACTCAGCAAACACTGATGCGAACAGACGAGAAACCTGATCAGTCTGTTACCTGGGGCACTCAACCTGTTCAGTATCGGCTCGAAACAGCGACTGGGTCATTTTCGACGATGCCTGTAATTAAACGAATTAATGAGGGGAACTGGGGATGCGGGCCGGCGAAGACGACGAGAGCGGTATAAGGGCGTGTGTGTATCTGCATGGGCTCAAACCCTATCGCTGTGATTGTAAACTGAGTTGGGTCATAGTGGTTCCCTATCGTAGGTAGTTTACCACCCTGAACACTCCGGCCCCCCCCCCCCCCAAACACGCGCGTTTACACCCCTCCCCCTCCCTCCTCCGATTCCCCTCCCTGCATTAAATGTGTGTGTGTGTGTGTGTGTGTGTGTGTGTGTGTGTGTGTGTGTGTGTGTGTGTGTGTGTGAGAGAGAGAGAGAGAGAGAGAGAGAGAGAAATTGAAATAACTTTATTGGAGAAGTTTTGGTCTTGCGACCAATTTTCAAACCGGCTTGCCGTTAAACGAGAGAGAGAAGAGAGACAGACAGACAGACAGACAGACAGAGACACTGAGACAGACAGAGAACTGAAGAGAAAGAGACAGAGAAAGAAAGAGACAGACAGACAAAGAGACAGAGACAGATGCACAGAGAGAGAGAGAGAGAGACAGAGACAGTTCAACTGACTTATTTTAAACTTAGGAATCACGCGAAAGATGCCCCTTCTACGACTAACTTTCAACCCGCATCAGATGACTGCTCAAAGAGTGCAAAGCGAAGTGAGGGAGGCAACTCTCCACAATAGGGAGAAGATTCCGCTTTGCTTCGGATGAGTTAGCTCCCGTTTCTCACCAAGGCGGACACAAACTATTATTATGCACTAGCGTTTCTGTGCCACAGCGGACGATACTCAGGACACTGACAGCCACTGACGACATTAAGTTTGTTCTGTTACAGTTCCCAAGTGTGCGAGGCCCTGCCAACACGGTCGTTTTCATGGGGCCAATGCTAGCACCTCAATTATGCTCGGCACAGATTGCTCTGAGCGGCTTCAGTCAAGTTTTTCGTGGATCTATGATCACCACACCGACCACGCAGACGCATGGGCCCGCATGTAAAAGTCGGTGTTAGGGAGTTAAGCCCCGGGTTAGAATCTAACCCCTACATGGTCCAACCCTTGTCGTGGGGTAGTGGCTTGTGTACCTCAATGACCCAGAGAACTATGCCAGCAGGAGCACATGCTCCTGGCAGGGTCACCCAAGCTGGACAGGTCGAAGGGTAGAGGTCAGACGAATGTGGACCACCTCTCCAAGAGGCTAAACGGGTTTGCGTAGGGTTAACAGCCCTACCTGTAAAAAACACTAAGTTACTGAAGCATCGACAGCAACAAACCGAGACATTCACCTGGGCGAGGAAGGGTCTCCATCCCGGAGACCTATGACGCATTGCAGTGAAAGCCGAAAGGAAGCTGCAAGGCCGACCCCCCTTCTAACACCCAGGACAACAACGAGAGTAGCCACATGGAACATCAGGACAATGTATGAAGTAGGAAGGACCATACAAGTAGCAAGAGAGATGAAGAACTACAAGATAGGAGTACTGGGACTGAGTGAGACAAGGTGGCTACAGACAGGACAGCTGAGATTTTCATCGGGAGAGCAATTGCTGTACTCTGGACACACAGAGGATGGAGCCCCCCACACTGAGGGCGTGGCCCTGATGCTGGCACCGGAGGCACAGCGGGCACTCATCGGCTGGGAACCTGTCAACTCCCGCATCATCACAGCCAAATTCATCACCAAGAAAAAAGACATCAAGCTGAACATCATCCAGTGCTACGCTCCCACCAATGATGCGGAAGAGGAGAAAAAAGATGACTTCTACCAACAACTGCAGACAGTGATAGATAGAGGAGGAGCCAAGGACATGACCATACTGATGGGAGACTTCAACGCCAAGATTGGATCAGACAACACAGGCTATGAGGACACCATGGGAACACACGGACTGGGACAGATGAACGAAAATGGCGAGCGCTTTGCAGACTTTTGTGCCCTGAACCAGCTAGTGATAGGAGGCAGCATCTTCCCACACAAGCGCATCCACAAGGCCACATGGAGATCGCCGGACCATGTCACGGAGAACCAGATTGATCACATCTGCATCAGCCGGAAGTTCAGGAGATCGTGGCGGGATGTGCGTGTGATGAGGGGTGCCGATGTATCATCAGACCACCACCTTCTTGCAACAACATTGAGACTTCGGCTTAAGAGGCACACCAACGCCAACAGCACACGGACCAGGTACAACGTTGGACTTCTCAGGAACACAGACACACAAGCAGCATTCCGGATCAGCCTTTCCAACAGGTTCCAGCCACTGCAAGACCTGATAGAAGACAGTGAAATGGACATCGAGACACAGTGGGAACACAGCAAGAAACTCTGGCACGACACATGCGAAGAGGTCCTTGGCAAGAGAAAGACCCAACATAAGGAATGGATCTCTGCTGATACCATCCAGAAGCTGGAATTTAGGAAAGAGAAGAAAACTGCACTGAACACGAGCCGAACAAGAAGAGCTAAGGCAAAGGCACAAGAGGAATACACAGCAGCTGACAGAGAAGTGAAGAGGAGCACCAGGAAGGACAAGAGGGACTACATCGACAACCTGGCCAGTCAAGCAGAGGAAGCAGCCCGACAAGGGAATCTAAAAGACCTGTACCAGGTGACCAAGAAGCTCGCGGGCAAATTTCAGCAGACAGACAAACCAGTGAAGGACAAGAACGGGCACCCACTGACAACAACTGAGGAACAGCTGAAGCGATGGGCAGAACACTTCAGGGAGCTGTTAAATCGCCCCATCCCTGAAACACCACCAGACATCCCACCAGCTGAGACAGAACTACCCATCAACTGCGACAAGCCCTCTAAGGCGGAGATCAGGAAAGCCATCATGACACTGAAAAATGGGAAAGCTGCAGGGCCAGACGAGATACCAGCAGAAGCCATTAAAGCAGACACAGAGACAGCCGTCAACATGCTGCACAGCCTGTTCAGCAAGATCTGGGAGAAGGAAGAGGTGCCAGCCCAGTGGAAAGAAGGGATCGTCATCAAGCTGCCAAAGAAAGGGGACCTCAGGGACTGCAGCAACTACCGAGGGATCATGCTCCTGTCAGTGCCAGGCAAGGTTCTCAACAGAATTCTACTGGAGAGGATGAGAGAGGCAGTCGACCCCATGCTCCGAGACCAGCAGGCAGGCTTTCGCAGGAACAGGTCCTGCGCTGACCAGATTGCCAGCCTACGCATCATTGTGGAGCAGTCACTGGAGTGGAACTCCCCCCTCTACATCAACTTCATAGACTATGAGAAGGCCTTCGACAGTGTAGACAGAGAGGCGCTGTGGAAGCTGCTAAGGCACTATGGAGTTCCCGGGAAGATCATCTCCCTGATCCAGTGCACCTACCAAGACATGAGCTGCAGGACTGCCCATGCCGGCCAGTTGTCAGAAAGCTTCGAGGTGAAGACCGGAGTCCGCCAGGGATGCCTATTGTCCCCGTTTCTCTTCCTCCTGGTCATCGACTGGATCATGAAGACCACTACAGCAGGCAGGAAAAACGGGATACAGTGGACACTCTGGACGCAGCTGGATGACCTCGACTTCGCGGACGACCTGGCGCTCCTGTCTCACAGCCACAGCCAGATGCAGGACAAGACTACGTGCCTGGAAGCCACATCAGCCGGAACAGGGCTCAAGATCAACAGGAAGAAAACCGAGCTGATGAAGATCAACACCACTGCCAACACACCAGTCACAGTCGGTGGAGAGCCCATCAGGGAGGTGGAGTCTTTTGTCTACCTGGGGAGTGTGGTTGATGGACAGGGAGGCACAGACCGAGACGTCACAGCCAGAATCGGCAAGGCAAGGGCAGCAATGGTCATGCTGAAGAACGTCTGGGCATCCAAAGTTGTCAGCATAAGAACCAAACTTCGCATCTTCAACTCCAACGTGAAGTCAGTTCTGCTCTACGGATGCGAAACATGGAGGACAACGAAGACGATGCAGCAGAAGATCCAGACATTTCTCAACACCTGTCTGAGGCGCATCTTCAACATCCGATGGCCAGAGAAGATCCGGAATGAAGAGCTGTGGGAGCGAGCGGGGCAGGAACCAGTGGCCAAGCAGATCCTGCGGAGGAAGTGGGGCTGGATTGGACACACCCTCAGGAAGCCAGCATCCAGCACCACACGCCAAGCCCTGACATGGAACCCGCAGGGGAAAAGGAAGAGAGGCCGGCCTCGCAACAGCTGGAGGCGGGACACTGAGGCAGAGCTATGTAAGCAGGGTACCAACTGGACTGGAGTGGCAAGACTAGCCCAGAACAGAGTGCGATGGCGAAGGGTTGTCGATGGCCTATGCTCCACGTGGAGCCAAGGGCCTAAGTAAGTAAGTTAGAATCTAACCTCGAACTAACCTAGCTCTAGGGTTAAAACTTCTGGGGTTTTTTTTTTGGTTTGTTTTAAATCAGGAAGTGGGTCCATTCCAGCAAGGTGCCTATGCCGTTATACTGAGGATTTTTGCCTTTCTTTCTCTCAGTGCTTCCTTTTTTATTTAATTTTGTTTTGGGGTTTCTTTTGTCCTAGTCTGGGTTAGGCCCGTAGCCGTGGGTTAAATTAACCTCGAGTTTTACATACGGGCCCTGGACAGTGACAGCGTCTGTAATCAGTGCTGGCACTGAGTCAACAGAAGCGTACTCGGTGACGCGGAGACCACACTGAGCGCTCCAGTAGTGTAACAACAGTCGTAGAACCTCAAGATTTGCATGTTGGACTGCTCGCTCAACTTGAACAACACTGTTTCGCATTAAGAGCTGTACTAATCAGCAAGATAGAGTATTTCAAGCGTACAAGCGCACTCACGAGCGAAACTGTCCCAAAACATAAGTTGGCTTAGTAAAGATGGACTTAACCCGTTTAACAATATACCATAGCGCCGAACTCTTTCAACATTACACTGAACATACACTGACTGTAGCATAGTACACGTGTTGGCATCAAAAGCCTATACAAGCGACACTTTTCAAACCCATTTTCCAAAGAGCTGTTTCGAAGTTCTCTAAACAAGGATTTGAAGTGCACAAAAGCGCTTTTGAACTGAACGTTCATGGTAATCGATATGCACTCACCCGTGACCTCGCCAGCTTGTGGAAAGTTTGTGTAACGCATAGTGGCGACACACATCACTGAATAAGGACAGGGGCCCGAACAGACTGAACAACTGTAAGACTGAATTTGAGAAGTAGACCTATAAATTTTATCGCCGTATCGCAAAACCCTCTCTCTCTCTCTCTCTCTGTTGTGTTGTGTTGTGTTGTGGTGTGTGTGTGTGTGTGTGTGTCTCTCTCTCTCTCTCTCTCTCTCTCTCTGTTGTGTTGTGTTGTGTTGTGTTGTGTTGTTGTGTTGTGTTGTGTTGGTGTGTGTGTGTGTGTGTGTGTGTGTGTGTGTGTGTGTATGTGTGTGTGTGTGTGTGTGTGTGTGTGTGTCTCTCTCTCTCTCTGTAGTTACACCTCGCCTCAACAATCAAAGTCAAAGGAATGTCAAAATAATCTCTTGAAACAGTGAAAACACCAAAGAAAGGAACAAAGAAAAAATTGGCCTTATCAGAAAGCTGAGTGTCTCGGGTCTAAAAACAGTCCGTTTCACAGAGACGTAATAGGAATGTGGCGGCTGACCAACTCTCTGTTGAAGCCAAGCCCCCCCCCCTCCCCCCCCCCCCCCCCCCCCCCCCAGCAGAAGGGTCGCATAAGCACATGGAAAACAGACATAAGCTTGTAGTAGTCCAAATCTGGAGCAACGCAAATGGATCAAACACCGAGACTTGCCAACATGCTATAGGTATCCCGTATCAAACAGACACAGGGAAAACCAGTTCTAAATATCAGCGATAGCTGGCACGCTTACACGATGTTTGACGTTCTTTAGCACTGACGCATGTGTAATGTTAAATGTGCTTCTGGGGGTAGGGCGTTGATTAGCACGCTGACGTGATGTTTTGATGTGTCTCGTGGAGCCTGGCACTAATTAGCACGCATGTGTAATTTTAGATGTGCTTCTGGGGGTCAGGCGCCGATTAGCACGCTTACGTGATGTTTGATGTGCCTCGGAGTTTGGCGCTGATTAGCACGCATGTGTAATGTGCTTCTAGGGGTCGGGCGTTGGTTACCACGCTTACGTCTTGTTTGATGTGCGTCTAAGGGTCGGGCGCTGATTAGCACGCTTACGTGATGTTTGATGTGCCTCTTGAAGTTCGGCGCTGATTGGTCGTGAGTTCGACTTGAATCCCGACTGAGGCCAAATATTTGTGCTGGCCGCCTTTTCCTCGTTGCCCCGTCTTTGATATCACGCTTACGTGGTGGAAAAGGACGTCAAACTCCCAAACACCCACCCACCCTCGGCGCTGATTAGCACGCATGTGTAATGTTAGATGTGTTTCTGGAGGTCGCGCGTTGACTAGCACGCTTACGTGTTGTTTGGTGTGCTTCTGGGCGTCGACTATGCGTTGCCAGGATTTTCTTGAGGAGCGGAGGAGTGACGGGTTAGGAAGGGTATCAGCAAAAAGGCTCTTGCCACTCGTACGGATCACTTAGTTTGCGTTCTGGATTATAAACTAGTTGTGTGGGATTTAAATTCTTCATTCACTGACCTATAAATGTAAATTTGCGCTAAGTGTACACAGCATGTACTTTTAACGTCTGACGTATTGTGCCACGCGTGAAATATGCCTGTTATCAAAACGCCTCTATTGTGATGATAAAAGGACATAGGTGATTATCAACTACATGGCGACAGAGCTGTGGCTTTTGAATGTCGGACCAGAGTATACTATTGTCAAAAGAATAATTCCTGCAAACTTCTGCGTGTGTTTGTTGTTGCCGTTGTTAGTGATGGTGTTGTTGTTGTTGTTGTTGATAATGATGATGGCGACGACGACGACGACGACGACGACGATGATAATGATGATGATAATGATGATGATGATGATGACGAGATGATGATGATGATGATTGAATCGACACTTTTCTCGATACAATTTGCACATATTGTAGATATGATATTAGGAATTAAAAAATGTATGAGCGCAGACATTTCTATTGCAAATATTTTGTTCTTGGTTTTAGGATCTTTTCATTTTGGACGTGGAAGGGGGAAGGAGGAATTGACATTTTCGTCAGTTTAGCTCGTTTATCCTTCATTCAGATGACCTTTAAAGTGAAAAAAAAAAGTTTGTTCTCAACAGACACCGTAGAGGGCAAAAAAACAACAACCCCAAAACAAAATAAAACCAAAAACAACGCTTGTTAGACAGCATGTTTACGGAAACGGCGTCGGAACTCTGCTGACAGCAGCAGATGCTGTCATACGCATAGGGACAGCATCAGTGGTGATTAGGTCGGCGATTTTTTTGTGTGTTCCAGGTTCTTGCCATTCGGGCTCGTTCCGCAAACGAAAGAGAAAACAACCACAAAAAAAAAAAAATCACAATTACGCGTCACACCGTGAATATAACCATCCCCAACCAGGGAAGGCGTATCACCCCAAACCACTGGTTTGAAGAAGGGCGGTGTCCAGCAGTCGTATCTCTAATGATACGTCAAAAACAAACAAACAAACAAACAAACTCCCGAAAACACTGGGAAGAAAACAACAACAAAAAATCAAATACAACTTCTACGCTGACAAGTTTTCATGAGAGACAACCCCGCCAACAAGAGATGACGTCAGTGGCCGACAGCCTACAGTCAGAAGTGGACCTGTAAGAACCTGGAAGAAAACTCCGCAAAAACCCTTAGTTGGATGAGATGTTGAACCCGACTGAAACAGCTGGTGTTTAGAACCATTTCGCACCACACGCACAACAGAAACCGGTGATCTACCCTCCTTAAAAACCTTCGCCGTACGTCGTGGGTACAGTTGCACCCACACGTTCGTTCAAACGTGCAAGCTCAGACAATTTTCATGCTAGATCTACGAAACATCGTGACTTTGCTAATAAAGGTATTGGGGAGGTGCATACCAAAACATATTTGATTTTGTTGGTAAACAAATAACTTAATAAGAAAAACATTGTGTAATCATACTTTTTCCCCTTCTTAAAAAGCATGGGTATGTTTGTACCCACGACGTACGGCGCGCAAATTTTCAGGCGACGTACGGCAAAGGTTAACTTGACACGCGTACAGACGTGTATAGTGTGTAATATATCCCCCCCCCCCCCCCCCACACACACTTCCACAAAAACACAAGGGGTGACTGTTTCAACGCCAGGTCGCCGCATAGCTTCCTATGTTCCTCCATCCAACAAACGTCAAACGCGCTCTCAGTCACCTCTCAGGAGTCTTCCCAATGTTACTCTTTCCTCTGTTCTAACGTTGGTCTTGTTGATGGCGGTATTTTGTCGTCGTTTCGGGTCCGTCGCTTACAGTCTTTGTTGAGGTCTGACTCCTGTAGATGGGGGCTGGAGAGATTTTGCAAGAACTGCCCGAGACTTAATTTCTTACACCCTCTGATATCTGTTAACTCTCTCTATACTGAGCGTTTTGTCCCTACTAACAGACGACTGCTTCCGTTGGACTGGTAGAAATCCGTTTTACCCGCTCTCAGCTCTATATTTAGTTTCCCACTTTGTGATGTAATAACTGAGAACAGATATAGAGCGTTGGTGATCCCATAAATCGGACCTCTGCAGCCAAGCGTTGTTATCGTTTGGACCCCAAATAAGGACCTTAGCTTAGATGGTATAGAGTGAGTTAACCCTGCCAGGTGTGGCCGCCCGGGGCAGTAGATCCAAAGAAGCCTCTGTAGGCAGATGCTCTCTACTGACACAGTCACGGCAGTCTGGGCTTCCCATACCATCTTTCACCTTTTGTCGTAGACTCATAGAGTCTGTAAGGACGTTCCGACGTTGGTCTGGTCGATGTTGACCCTTCCTCGGCCTTGCAGGTGTGGTGACTACATTAGACTCGCATTACCTGCCCCTGTGTTTGCTATCACAGGGACTGGCGAACATCCTCTTTCGGAATTGTGGAAGTACGAACAGAACCACGCGCGGTGACGTTTATGCACAACAATAATGTTGCACAAAGTTTTGCAGACGCGGAGGACGTGCCGCTTTGACGTTCTCGAATTATTGTGTTGGGAGGTTTGTAACGCCTCTCTTTCTTGTGCTGTTTCTGAGGTATTAAACCATCAGATTGAACGAGTACTGTTACGAGCATCACTAAATTGTTTCAATGTTACTACACTGCCTGTGCTGGCGCCTCAGTTCTGTAGGCTTGCGGTTTAACTGTTGAACATCTTTTCCTCAGGATCTCTAGGAACAATCACAGGCTCCTCATCGACTCCGACATCTTTAGATGTTGGCGTTCTGTCATTTGGCATCACTTGTCAGCCTCCTGTCTGCATTTGACCCGCTATACATATTCAGCAACCTGCAGTTACACACGTTCTGAACCAGAGGACGAGTTTTCCTTGCGGGCATTTCTCAATTGCAAATTGTGATCACAGAAAAAGGTTCTCTCACTTCCGTATTCCATTTACTTTGTCATTATTGTCACTGTCGTCGTAATGTCTGTCTATATGATTTGAACAGTGCATATTTTGTGGAAGTAAAAACACATAATGATTACGTTTAAACGACTCCATCTGTTTACAACAACGAATGAATATCATATTGAACAGTAAGTCCATTGTTTTACTGCTAAGACATCATACAAATATAATCATGTAACACGTGAAAAAACCAGCAAAGTTTAATTTCCACATATTATCGACCGATACAAGTAATAACAAACTTCTGAGCAAAGGCTGCTTTTATCTCTTTCACTTTACAAGTGACTACAAAAAGATTAATAACTTCGCTTTGCGTAATTGAATTTTATTTCTCTCAAAGCCTTTTCAAGATACGTCAACGTCTATAATCACCCTACCTCTGTGAGAACGATGTCCAGAAACAGGCGCTGTCCAAGGCCGCTTTGAGCGGGTAGGGCTGGATCTGCCAGGGTATCCCGAAGAAGGCCTGCTGGACCTCTTGGCGTAAAGACGAGACCCTGAGTACACTGTTGAAGAAGCCGGTCGACTCGTCCTTCTTGGGTGACGATGGCGTTCACCTGAAGCCGACGGGGAACGTGTGTCCTCTCCGGAACGGGGCTGATGGTGATGTCCAAGATACCCTGACGAGGAGGCTGGTCGAGGTGACCTCAGAGGGTGGGCGTTATTTTCGTGGTGTTCGGAACAATCATCATGGCAAGCAGAACTATTTTTACGGTATCCAGGACTATTCTCACGATCACCGGGACTATTGTCATTGTACACAGGACGTTTTTCACGGTATCCAGAACAAGACACGGGTCGGCGTGACCCCTTTGGGTGGGAGACGCGTCTCGGGTGTCCCGCTGAGGACACTTGTCTGTTGGTCTGTCCCTCCATTCTGAGATGCTGACGTGTACTGACAGCCTTGCGGATATCACACACTTATGCTGGGCGGTTGTTTGGAGGGTTTGACGTCCTTTTCCACTACGTAAAGTTATTGGCAGTCTTACGCACGGATATCTCGCACTTTCAGACTGTCGACTGGGTAAGAGTTTAACTTCGTGTACCGCTACGCATGGCTTTGTTCGTGTACTGTAAGTCTTGAGGATGTCACACTTTTCGCTGGTTGGCTTGATGAGAGTTCACCGTCTTTTTCCACTGTCTGAACAATTTACACTACCGCTGAAGACCATTGTCAATTATTTCGCCAGCTTGGCAAACCGCCAGAATGATGATAGCACAAATTGCTAGAGAACAGGATCCCAGGTGCTGTGTCTTGTGTTATATAGCGATACCTGTAGTGTGTGCCCATCTAATAGTGCAGTTGCTGACGCAACCAACAAGCAGTTTCAGGTGTCAGCTGATCGATGCTTCAACAATTTGCCTGACATGGTTTTCGTCGTTCACAGCATGTATGGACGCGTGGATCTATATTGTGACACGAAGAGAAATATTGTCGATGACAATGGTACAATCAATTGGTTGGGTTGGATTTTAGCAAGCGAGCAGTTAGTTGAGTTGAAGTACGAAAGGCTCATCAAAGGCCAATGCGATTGTTTTCTAGTCGCTATTCGTTGAGATAATCCAGTTTAAGTGTGGTCTGTCTGGAGGTAGTTCAGACTATAGTTCACTGTTATGTTGAGATCGAAGAAAAAGCTTCTACACACCTACATACACCACTTAGTTTGTTTATCCTAGAACACACATCAGACTCGCGAATTGCAGTCTGAGTTCTGGTGAGTACATCAGAAACGTGCCCCTGGCGATAGAACTCAGTCTGTTCAATAGCCTAGAGCAGCAGAACACGATCCTCACTACACAGCGTGACTGCATGGATGTCCACAGGCCGCTCCGCCTTGACGCGACGCCTCATTACCTCGAGCTGCCGAAAGTCCTCAACAAAACCATAACTTACTGTCTCAGTATTGTCTCAAGACACTCACAGTGTTGTCCCGGACTTTGTGGATGAGGACTAAGGACGCTTCACAGTCAAAGCGGCTTCTCTGCCCACACGCCGCCACCAAGTTTTGGACAAACACCTACCCAACGGGTGGAGAGAGTCATATAACAATGAAGACAGCTCCGCGTCAGTGTACTGATCTCACTTACTCGGCGTGCTCCTGAAATACAGCGAGAGACGATGGTAGACTATTGAGTGGATCTGTCTTTGCAGAAACTGGCCTGGCCAAGTATTGCAGGAGAATTAAAGATCTAAGCTCCCAACAAAAAGTTTTCCAAAGTGTGAAAATGTTTTACAGAGTCGACCGTGCAAGCACAGTCAACTCTGTCACAGTTGCAGAGTTTTCAGCGTGTCTGAAACCCAAATAAGAGCCAAGGGCAGCCTGATTTCACAGCTCAGGTTGCGTTTTGACACTGAGCGAGAAAGATCGTGCAACACTCAACATCCGCCAGACACTGTAGCGATGTGTCTCGCTCACTGACCAAACGCCAAATAATGTCACGGCAAACTCGTGCTCTGATTTTATAAGAGTCCCCGAAGCGCTGAAAACTCTGCAACTGTGACAGAGTTGACTGTGCTTGCACGGTCGACTCTGTACATTTTTTTCACACTTTGGAAAGCTTTTTGCTGGAAGCTTAGATCTTTAAGCCTGTGTCGATAATCACTGAAGTTCGCACGAATGGACGAATGTGGCAAACTGTTTCAAAGTATCGTAACGTGAAGCGCGCCACCAGAGATTGTATCTAACTCAATGAATGTTGTGTATTTGTGACAGTTAGAAGTGTCGGGCATAAAAGAAATCAACCGTGACGATAAGTTGATAAGTTGAGGTTAGGTCAGAAGGACGTAGCAGCTTCACTGTGGATTGAACAGAAAAATTGTCTGTAGTCACAACGCCCCTGTCCTGAAGAAATATTATTTCCATTCATATGCTGTCGTCCATAAATGCAGACCTGCTTGTGACAGTGTGTGTCATAGAAAACTAGTCTGCCGTGACGAGTGGCTGTGTACTTCACTAAAGCACATTAAATTTTAGTCAAAGGTTCTTCGAGGCTTTATGAAAGTAATTTCGGTCTGAAATGTCCGCATACTTACAGGCTGTTGTTTCAAGTCCTGCGGAAGTAACTTTCGAGATTTCGAGCTTGTCAAACGCAGGTCTCGCCTTGGAGCTTTCAGTTCAGAATCTAGGCGGTGCCACATATGCACGTTTCGATACGAGGAAGTACAGAATATATTGCCATCTACTGGCTTCCTACCACCTGAGAATTGTAAAGCGATTAACTGAAACCGTACAGTCACTCACAACGTCGTTATGCACGTGAAACTCGGAACAGTTCCCATGTCCCGCTTGCAGTTCGGTCAACGTTACGCCAACACCTGCTAAACGTTATGACCTGGAGTGCCATCGATCGACAATTAAGTAACAGCGTTGCCAACAATCGCATGGGACTGTGAGGGGAACATTGCATCGTCAATAAAGTACACAAACTCTCTTTAACCGCCTCACAATTACCAAATCGATCATCGATACATTTCTGCGTTGCTATTTGCCTATTTCCCGCTGAATTCTAGTGCCCATTCTTTCTAAATATCGGGTTGAAACGTAGTGTTGCCAAAAGCAGATTGTGAGATTATAGTTCACAGACAGAAGTATATAGGGTAGTTGTAACTTTAGAGTATCAATTTTGCACCGTCAAATTAATAGTGTTAGGCAACTGGAATGCAAAGGCACCAATTAAATTGAACAGCAGATAGGTAGGCAATGCCTCGGGATCCCTTAAGGATTTGCACCTAGTGATTGGCTGGACCATAGCGAAGAATTCTAAAACAAGCTAACGATTTTTTTTATATCACTGTTTTAAGGTGCGAGCTACAGTGCATGTCAATGTTTATCTCGAGCAAGGGCCTAAGTTTCGTGGTTTTGAAAGAAGCTTAGGTCATTTTTGTCGAGTTGACAGTAGAGTTCTGTCTAGACGTTCTTGAGGTTGGTAATATGGCACACATGCATATCCTGGCGTTTTTCAACACTTTGGGGGGTGGGGAATGGGCGGGGGGGAGGGGGGTGGGAACGTGATACAAAGCACTCCAATGAACACACACGTGGAGTATATATCACTGCAGTGACCGTCACAAACACACAACGCCCACAGATAACAGAGTCACTTCAAATGCAGTCTCCGTAACACAGTGACACGATGAGCAATACCCTGCAGTAAAGATATACACCCACTCATTTCACATTGAATAAACACCAGAATGGAACTTATCTGAGATAAGCGGTTCAAAAGATAGTGCTATCACGTATTCACGTCACAAGAGTCAAAAGCGATGAATGTTCCGTCGCAATCTGCTTTGGTTGACATGCCTGCGGCAATATGAATTAAAAACAAGACAGAACAACAGGCTCCACATGTAGAAGTCGAGGTTAGGGATTTTAGACCTGGGTTAAAGCCTAACCTCGAAATAAACTAGCTCAAGGGTTAAATTTTGTGGATTTTTTTTTTTTAAATCAGGAAGCGGGCCCATTCCAGCAAGATGCCTAAGCCGTTATAGAAGGATTTTTGTCTTTCTTTCTGTTACTGTTGTCTTCTTACTTTCTTCGCTTCCTTTTTGTTGATTTTGTTTTGGGGTTTGTCCTAGTCTGGGTTCGGCCCGTAGCCGTGGGTTAAATTAACCTCGACTTTTACATTCGGGCCCAGAAGACCATTAACTTAATGAACTCTCCAATGAATCGATCATGCATTTTTGCTTATTTACTTTTTTGTTGATAATCAAAAATCATGCGATTTTAGTGTGCACTTTCCAGAAGCGCTTATAATTTTTTTTTTTTTTTTTTGCTTACAAAGTTACGAAGTAAGTAAGGGAGGGGTGGGTGGGTGGGTGTTTGGGGGTTTAAAGTCCTTTTCCACCACATACGGGTGATATCAAAGACGGGGCAACGATGATAAAGCCAGCACAAATATTTGGCCCCAGCCGGGATACGAACTCACGACCCGAGCATTAGAAGTCCAATGCTCTACCATTCGGCCACCCCGACAAAGTTAGGGAAGTATGAATAAAAGTGTGGGTGACGTAATCAGGGCAAAGGTTAATGGTCTGCTATCTCAACAAAAAGCCACTAACATTGTGCTATCTAAAACTGCGACTCCTGCGACTGTACATAATGCAGGCAACTCCGTTACAGTTGCAGAGTTTTCAGCGCTTCGACCCTTAAACAGGCTTCTGTATGGGTTTCAGGGACGCTGAAAACTCTGTAACTGTGACAGAATTGACTGTGCATTTTGCACCGTTGTATAGTTTATAAAAGAAAACACACACTCTTTGTAATTTTTTGTTGAAATTGCAGACCTTTAAGCGCACACGCTGCAGCAGAGACTGCACGCTCCCGTGTGGGCCTCTGCAACCACAGCAGACTCTGTACCAACCTCAACGGAGACTAATATGAGTTCGCAAATCCATAGTCTTCCAAGACTGAAGGAGCATATACTATCCAGTGAATATCGTGGCATACATAAACGCACCACTGCCGAACACTCAATACCTGAGCACATCAGAATTCAGAAAGCTAATACTGAATATGTCGCTTTCACAAGTCTCCCTTTGCTGTCACATAATCCGTGCTACAACCATGTCATACGACAACAATGTCGCTAAAAGCGAAGACACGAAAACAGCACAATAACTCCACGGCGTATCCAATGAGTATCTTGATATCACTGCCTCACAACCGAACACTTCCTGTCTCAGTATGTATCAGATTTCGCTCGCTAACATTATGTCCTTTGCTGGTTTGTATTCCATAAAAGAGCTACGTCATACGACAACGCTGTCGCAAAATCGTCTCTTCGGTTTCCGATATGGACACCACTGGCTGTCGGTGTTTCAATTAGGCATGTCATATTTCACCCACACGTCTCAACAACATGCATTAAACAATCTCTAGCCACGGAACTCGACTCTAGCGGGGTAGTTCTTATTATCAACGAGGGATACACACACTTCACCTCAAATCTCTGTTGCCCTCAGCAACTAGTTACACACGCACCGCATACACGCACACGCACGCACGCACACACACACACACACACACACACACACACACACAGCTCTCTCTCTCTCTCTCTCTCTCTCTCTCTCTCTCCACACACACTGACACACACACACACACACACACACACACACACACACACACACACACCCAGAGCTCTCTCTCTCTCTCTCTCCCTCCCCAAACACACACACACACACACACACACACACACACACAGCTCAGCTAATGCTGGGACCCATTCCCACAAAGGGTCTGTGAACACAGCTAAAAGCCAAAGGTAATAATTTAGCGAATAGGTCGCATGCTTTATGTTTACCTAAGTGCACAGAGTCAAGTCTGTACAAAGCACGCCACACACTGAGAGTGCTCGGGGGTGTAGAAACACATGTGCTCAGTTCAGGGCGGGGCGTTTGAAGCGTGTGAATTGACGAGGAACCAAATCACACGGAATAAACATATTAACTTCCTTGCCACATGCAAGACTTAGAGGGTTTGGTGTAGTGGTTAAGGTGTCCGACTTCGGATCCTGAGCCGCCCGGTTCGATTCCCCTGGTGGGCAGGAATTTCGATGGATTTTTCCTCTCCAAATCGAGTCAAAATCACGTGCAGACTGGTTTACGTCGCCTGTCCCGCCCTCGTGTACACACGCACGCGCAAATATCAAGTGTGCACGCTAAAAATCCCACGTCCATCTTTGACAAAGAGTAGGCTGTGGTCGGGGATATAGCGAAAAACAGAAATACTGTCGCACGCATCAGAGTGAATAGCAGCGCTTAGCGGCAGTATGCAGGCTTTCACTGCTTCGTTCTCCAGCCCTGCGGCGCCATGAGCATTGCAGAAGAGATGGATATATGCGCCGAGGAGAAGTATAGCCTCCATACCATACGCATTAAGAATTCATTTTAGATGAGATTTTCGACGCTGCGTGTGAGAAATAATTTGCCTGTATTGAAAGGGTATGAACATTTTCTAATAGGAAGCATGCACGCATTCGACATCAGCGCCGCTCACCAGAAAACACTTGTCGTGGTGTGAGAGTGTATTCACAGTTATCTGCTTACATGGAGGATATAGGCACTGATGATTTTACTCCATTTCTTGTCCGTACATTTTGAGCACTCGAGGAAACACGAAGGTTATTAGCTGTTGAATACATTTCAAACGAAGCGCAGTGTGTGCACACACGCACACACACAAAAACTGCAAGCCGTTAAGTTTGTCTGTATTGAGACATTTGAAAAGAGTTTTGGAGGGTTATGTTTGGCTGGTGTAATGGCCAAGCAAGCTACGTATAGGTCTTTGACAACGATGTTTGTATGTTGATATTTTAGTGTGTGTGTGTGTGTGTGTGTGTGTGTGTGTGTGTGTGTGTGTGTGTGTGTGTGTGTGTGTGTGTGTGTGTGTGTGTGTGTGTGTGTGTGAGAGAGAGAGAGAGAGAGAGAGA
>JACVVK020000460.1:5000-10000 GCA_018292915.2 Batillaria attramentaria | reverse complement strand
TAAGTGGTTGAGGTTTGGGTGTAGTCGAAGCAGTCGTGGTGGTGGTCTGCATGGTCGTTGTTGTTGTTGTTGTTTCTGGCGTTGTTGTTGGCGTTGTTGCTATTGTTGTTGGCGTTGCTGTTGATGTTGGCGTAGTTGTTGTTGTTGGTGTTGTATCTGTCGCCGGCGTTGTTGTCGTTGTGGATTCACTAGTTGTCGTTACTGGTGTAATGGTTGAAGGTCTCAATGTGACGACACTAGCTGCAGCAGTAGTAGTTTTGGATGTCGTTGTGGCTGTGTTAGAAGACTGTGTGACTGCAAGTGTAAGAATTAAATTTAACTCTATTGTGACCGGGGCCTCCGCTGTCTTATCACTGTGCTGATCTGCACCTGCCGTGAGATGCTGTAACTGGGAGCCTAAACTTGTCCATTACAGTCAAGGTTAAAATGTGGCCGATCTGGCAGTCTGACTGGATTGAATAAGTGTTCAGCTGGACGGTTTAGTTAGGGTAGCTATCCCCATCCCCGATAACCTGCCCCTGAGGGTCTCCAATCACCTCGTTGTGGTGTGGGACGACAAACCCAACAAACCAACCAACACATCTTCACCGTCAGCTAAGGTATATACAGGCTACGTACCAGAGATGCAAATTTGGAGGAAAACGCTATATATTCCTAAATGCTTAAAAATTCACCCAAAAAAAAATTCACAAAAATCAGGCAGCTATACACTCATGTGTAGAGTAAATTTCAACAAATTCCAATGTTCCGTTTTTTGGCAATGTTGGCAGCAACCACATACCCCCTCATTCCACGGTCGTCTGCTGGCTCCTGTACCAGCCGCGCATGAATACAAGCCAGCCTCATTTTTCCCTAATTTTACTATTACCTGGCGTGAAACTTGTTTACAAAGCCAACAAAAAGCACCAGATTGCCATTTTTTTTCTCTGCACACAAATTTTAAAAGGGGCAAAGATTTTCCTCTATATTTAGCCGAGTCGTTACTATATGACCCGGAAGCTAATACCTAATGACAGACGCGCCGTGTAATGGGTTTGAAACGTACAGCTTCGATTTGACAGTAGGAACATTACGCCTGCTCACCTTGCATAAGAAATTTTGGAATGAGTGAGTTCTGGTCAGCATTACACAGGTTCCCTGAGGGTGAATTGTGACAGCAATAGTGACACTCTAGGTCACTTCCGGTTCCGGTCTTCAGGTCATGCGCCATGCACTCCCGTCGCTTTTGGGTGTGTGTCAGCCATAGCACAGAGCACTCACTTTTTGTAGCACATCTGAAAAGGCGAACATAACCTTGAGCTGAAACTGGCGGGAACTATCGTAAGGATAGTTTTGGCCACAGCGTGTGTCGCGTACCTTGGGCTAAAGCCACAGATTTGTATATATGTAGATCGCGCGTGCTCAGCACAGCCAAATGCAAAAACGCGAAGCTACATAGCAGACCTTCGCGCGTGCGATGTGGGGTATAAGCGTGGCGCAGGGCCTCAGTTATGGGATCCCGGACATTTGGAACGCAGACGTGAACAGTCAATCGATGTTTGCTCTTTTTTTTTTAACGCCGGGATATTTATACAATACTAAAGGATATTTATGACAGGAAGCGGAGAATGCGGCCCTGTCACGCAGTCCCAAACCACACGAACCTCCATAGCATATCATCCTCCTCATTCTCATCATCATGCATAATAATAAATTGCCCTAGCTTCAAGCCATCTGTGCATTCCACCCATGACCTGGGAGGAATACCACTGGAGCTGGCAAAGAGTTGAGGGAGAAAAGAAATCAGCTCGCGCGAGTACACGGCAGTTTCAACTCACCCATGCCGAGCGATTGGTTCAAGGGAGACCATCACACTGGTTCCAAACTCCAATGAAGCGGCTCGGTGGTCTCCCGTCTTACATTCACATGACCATGTCAGTAAGAGTTTCTTGTTAGTTCTTGCATAGTTACCTTTTCTCTATCCTGTAACCTCCGGCTTGTCTGTAGAATGATGTCATACAGTATGGCCCGGCCAGTCCGCACAAGTCCACTCCTTGTGTGACGTCACATGACTGGCCAGTGGTAGAGTCAGTCACACATACCGGACAGTACGACACTGTCAGGAATGACGTCAAAATCGTCACAATTCGCCTCCAAATAATTATATGTATATGAGATCCCCCCCCCCTCCTCCACCCTCCCCCTCCAAATATATGTATGTATGAGATCCCCCCTCCCCCCCCCCCCCAAAAAATAAATAAATAAATAAATAAATAAATAAAATTTAAAAAAAAATAATAAAAAATAATATAACAATACTAAAATAAATACATAATAATGATAATAATATAGACGTTTTATCCCAATGTTTGGCTCAAAGCGCCGCGAGCTAAACCCAATACGCACGCTCACGTGAATCACACGCATTCTCTCACACGCTGGATATATGTGGTCCGAAGGGCCAGCTCAGCGCTTTAAGTTTCGGAATTTTAGCACTGCATATATTTTTGAATTCTGTGGGCTGAACGTGATTGTCCTAATCTCAGGCCGCGTCATGTTATCATGAAGCTTCGTATACTCACGGGTGGTTGTTGCTGTCGTTGCAGTTGTCATTGCTTGTGTTGGAGTGGCTGCTGGTGGAGATGGTACTGTAGTGGCAGGTGAGGTCGTCGTGACTGGCGGAGTGGTCGTTGCTGCGTGTGTGGTTGTCGTGGTCTGAACTGACAAAATTACAGCACAAAAATGAAGTACCACACGAGACGGTGTACACACAACGGAGACAGCAAAGCTGTCAAAATACAGTCTTCACAAAAAGTTAAGGACCAGTCAACATAATGGGTGACAGTTTCAATAAATCAGGAAAAAAAAATAAACGAATAAGATTTTTCCCGTAAAATTCGGTAGCAAGGTTAAGGGGTAATTAGTGAACATGGCGACCACTGTGTGGATGGCACGTGCGCGTCACATAGCATGCTTGGCGCGTTTGAAAATCTGCAATTTCGGCAAAACTAGACCGAGTTTCAGTGTTCAGTGAGCGATACCTGGGGCTTTTTGCACGGCAAAAATGAGATGCAGGTCAAAAGAATGCATCCCTGGTTATGAACTGTGCTCATTTGTTTGCCGACACAAGCCGCCGTTTCAGTGATGTTCAGCAATACACCAGCATGTCACCACGACAAAAGTTGAATGATTTTTGCAAGTGGTCCTTAACTTTTTGTGAAGGCTGTATATGGGATGCCGGGACCGAATGGAACACCAACTTGATTGGCTCACAGAGCTTCGTAAGTGGCATTCACCCCCTTTATAAGCTCGCACCTCGTTCGTTACGTCAACTCACCGTTGACTGGCACATCTGGAAACTGGACGATGTTGGCTGCGTCGGGATACAGTCTGTCGTTGCAGTACAAGTCGGACGAGTGAAAAGACGGCTCGTGGCAGCAGAACGTGCAGTCCATACCGGAAGTCACGTGACCGGAAGTCACGGCAGCCTCGGAGCAAGCAGGGTTTGTTGATGTGCCCAGCCACCAGTCTTTGAGGCAGGTGTCCATCGAAGCGCACCTTCCAAACAGAAACACGAGAGATAGCCATACGTATGCAAATATTTCTCTGTGTCTCGTTTTGCGTTGGGGTAAAAGAAACTGCTACTTGCAGTGGTATAAGGACACAGAGACACTCGGCCTGTGGCACTAGGACAGTGGTATTGAGATCAAATGAGAGATGGGGTTTTAAAACACCTCCTCACAACATCTTATTGTAGAGCGTCTGTGTTCAGAAACGTTCTGCAAATTGCGCAAAAGCTGAATCACTTCAGAGGTGGGTGGGTGGGTGTTTGGGCGTTTAACGTCTTTTTCCGCCACATACGGGTGAAATCAAAGATGGGGCAACGATGAAAAAGCCAGCACGAATATTTAATAATAATAAATTACACTTGTAGAACGTGGAGTTCTGCTTCGAAAAGCACTCAGTGCGCTTTTGCTCACGCACACACACAACATTCACACGCACACATTTATACACATCAATACAGGCGGTGGACTTTAAACTTTGGCCCAAGCCGGGACACTTCAGAGGTAAATTAAAATAAAATAAAACGATACCCCTTCCAGACTTTCAGGATTCCATTAGACTCTATAATTCGCCGAGCACAGTACGGAGTTTGCCCCATACAGTTGTCAGAGTCGTGTGTGTTGTTGCTGGAACATTCCTTTCCCGGGGTGTGATCGTCACAGACAGAACAGCGACTCACCACTGAACAGACACAAAATACAACCAACTAGGAAAATGGAATATTTACTTTATAAAAAAATTCTTTTTTGAAAGCCCATCTTCTGACATAGGCTCAGAAATGTCGCCGTACATCATAAAATGAGTCGTTTTGCACCTGATCTCAATTTAGCAAGAAGCCAAAAACAGGCAGATATTTATGACAGGAAGCGTGGAATGCGGCCCTGTCCCGCAGTCCCAAACCACATGGACGTCCATGGCATCATCTTACCATCATCCTCATCTCCATCATCATGCATAATGAAAAGTGCCCCAGCTTTCGAGCCCTCTGTGGATTCCACCCATTACCCGGGAGGAACACCAGTGGAGCTGGCAAAAGAGTTGGGGCAGAAACAAAACAAAACAAAAAAAAAAAAAAAAAAAACGACAGTACTCACTGTGCGCTGGAGCAGTCGGATAGTGGACGATGTTCCGTGGCACATTCGGAAACTGGACGATGTTGGTAGCGTCAGGATACGGACTATCGTTACAGTACAAATCGGACGAGTGAAAAGACGGTTCGTGGCAACAGAACGTGCAGTTCATACCGGAAGTCACGTGACCGGAAGTGACGTCAGCCTCGGAGCAGGCAGGGTTTGTTGAGGTACCGAGCCACCAGTCGCTGACACAGACGTCCGTCGAAGCACACCTTTCACACGTAAACAGATCCTTGTCAAATGCAGGCTCCACTATGTGGAACTCAGGGCTTCGGTCAAAGGAAAGACTGGGATGTAATTATGAGACTATCTTGACTAGGC
>JACVVK020000459.1:487500-542329 GCA_018292915.2 Batillaria attramentaria | reverse complement strand
CTTACGTGTGTGTGTGTGTGTGTGTGTGTGTGTGTGTGTGTGTGTGTGTGTGTGTGTGTGTGTGTGTGTGTGTGTGAGAGAGAGAGAGAGAGAGAGAAAGAGAGAGAGGGGGGGGGGGGCTGGGAGACTAACACACACACACACACACAACACACACACACACACACACACACACACACACACCACACACACACACACACACACACACACACACACTTTACCTGTGAAATATCCACTCTGATCAAATTTGTGGACAGTGAAACTGTCTTTGGTCTGTCTGATGTCTTTTTCAAAGATGCAGATTATCGCACCTTGCTCTCCTCTTTCTACAGGCGGCGCCACACATCTTGTTTTCATACCTGTTCAGGGAAGTTTTTTTTTAATTTTTATTTATTTATTTATTGGCCGGGGATATGTTAACCCGTTTTATTGTATAGCTTATGGAGTTGGGTTTTGCATAAAGCGCCAGTTCATATACACACAGACACACAGACACACACACACACACACACACACACACACACACACACACACACACCACACACACACAACACACACACACACATGTAAAACTACTCGCTGTGATCGTTCGAAACTGTAGTCTAGTGTACATTCCCATTCAATTATTCAACCTATACCGCCTATTAGAGGTGAGGTCGAAAGGACAAAACTTATATCAAGTATCCAAACTGACCCGTAAAGTTTAGAATTTTTATAATAGCTCAATACCAAATATTTTCTAACAAAAATGGCTCCATTTTCAATATCAGTACAAAGCAAACTAACAACAAAACTTGACAAAATGTTACCTTCTGTGACTGTAAACATCACGAAGAGGAGATAGAAAATATGGTCCATTTCTGTCAGAGAACTGAAATGTTAAAAAAGCAGAATTACAGAATTGAGAAATAAACCACAGATATAAAAAGACTCCTAACTTTTTACCTGCACACTTATCCTAGTCAGTACATTTACATTGTTCAGAAAATTTTCCATCTCTATCAAACATCTTCATATTACTTCGCTGGGAATGAGTGAAACAGTTCTTTGTTTTGACACAATCAATCCTTTATATACAACGGCGGAGACTTCCTTGCACTATAGTTTCTACAGGGAAATCGAATCTGGAACTCGTCTGAATAAACATAATTATGATAATAGACCGCGATCAGTTAAGCGGAAGAAGCTATCGGATATCGGTCGTTACTGTTTAAATTCGCCATCATTTGCCACTTTCTTGTGTCTAGAGGACGTAGGCGAAATGTTGGCGTGTGTTTTGTATCAAACGATGTTTTCTGGAATAGTGACAGCGGTCTTGCTGGCTACAAATTCAGCAACTGGGTGTAAGTATCTCACGTTACGATTATGAATATTGATGTCATATTGATATGTTTTGAATATTGATATCAGTGCAGTTAAGCCACTTGCAAATTAGTAGAAATTTTGACCCCAGAATGCCTCCGATCCCCCTTTGAAATTGCTGGTCTATTATACTGTATTTGTACTTTTTGTGAATATATTGGCATGCCCCCCCCCCCCCTCTCTCACTCTCTCTCTCTCTGTCTGTCTCTCTGCTCGTGTCGTGAGTTCGAATCCCGGCTGGGGCCAAATATTTGTGCTGGCCTTTTTCTGGTTTTCCGTCTTTGATATCACCCTTATGTGGTGGAAAAGGACGTTAAACTCCCAAACACACTCCACCCACGCTCTCTCTCTCTCTCTCTCTCTCTCTCTCTCTCTCTCTCTCTCTCTCTGTGCCAAACTGGATGTTAGAGTGGGTGCAGATAGTGTGTGTGTGTGTGTGTGTGGTGTGTGTGTGTGTGTGTGTGTGTGTGTGTGTGTGTGTGTGTGTGTGTGTGTGTGTGTGCCGTCTGTCTGAATATTAGCCGGCCGCGAATCAGTCATTGCTGCTTGTGCGGCGGACTAACTGTCTGAATCTAGACTGGTCATTCTCAGAAGTTTTCGGGAATGGTGTCAGTCGCAGATGCGATGTGTAGCGACTCGAGTAAATTTCAGAGCACGCCATGAAGTATATATGCTGTCTGTTACAAAATGTAGGCTTGATCGTCTGTTAAAAAGCGGTGCAGGTACGGAAATTACATAAGCCTCGTCCACCCACTGCACATTTGGTTCGCCGAGCCGACACTCAGTGTGCGAACGGACACCGCCGACGTTGCGAGGCCTGCGTCGCTGTGCTGCCCGCGACTGGTGCAGGCAGTGCGCTGTTTATTATTAGCCGAACAGGAAGTTCAAACGACACTGACCTCGTTTGCTCCCAGTCTGCCATTTTTGTTCTACAATAGGCACATAAGGCGAGATCACTAACCCAAAACGTTTATTATGAGGGTGGGCGAGTGCTTGGGAGTTTATAATTTCTTTTTCTCCCAACAGCTGCGTACTGCAGTCAAACGACTGATTAGCACGCAGTCACCACAGACACAAATAGTAACCACAGCAAATGTTGAATACAATGTGGCATTAATGTTATACAAAGAAAACTCACCCTGTTCTTTCAATATTCAGTCATTGTTTTTACACCACTTGCCCTCATTCAAAACTTAGGAGGGGCGGGGTGGACTCGGTGGGTGGAAAAAGCTTGGTAGGAGTTAACGAGGCTTTCTATGACTCGATCGAGATACTGAGCTATGCACAGTCATAGCGTCCTAAAAAACAGGTCACGACATGAGAACAGATAGTAGTAGATAACCGATGTACCTGTCTGCTCTGAGAAGTAGTTGTTGAGCAGTTGCTTTTGGAACACGTGTGTCCTCTTCTTGTAAAGTAGCAATAGCCCTTTCCGTCCCGTAGATACGCGTAGAAACGAGTTATTTGCCCACACAGACTGACGCCATGTTTGTCGTGTGAGGACCTAGGTGTAATAAATTATCTGTTCAGCTAAATATAGCAGCAACAGTTTATTTTATATTTAAATTGATCATGTTGTGCCGTCGCTTTAAATTTGTGATAGTAAATCATTTTGTGTGTGTGTGTGGTTTTTTTTTCAATTATGAATCGCTTGGGAGGGCCTTTGTGTGAATATGAGCGTTATACATAACTAAATAAGAGCGGAAGAATTTGGTCTGTCCGTTGGCCTCGTGGTTACGGCTGCATGCAGCCAGTTACCAGAGTTCGTGCGTATGAGAGTTCGAGGCTATAGTTGGGCGTGATATATTTCCATACAGGCATTTTTCCCAGATAAATATATGTCCTAAATAGGCAATATAAAGCCTAAACGATTGTATTTTTAATATTCTTGTTTTGGTTACGTTACATTTATAAATAGCCAGACTAGAGACAGACAGGAGTGAAAGGGAAATAATTCCTAATGACGCTGTGTAACAACAGTCTGCTCCCCTGTCATTGAGGCTTCCTAATCGAGGGTGTGTGTATATGTGAACCCTTTAATCCGTTGAATGCTTATGCTGACTTTGGGAGAACACGTACAATTACTAGAAGTAGCACAGGTGGCTGCATTGGCCACTTTACTTTATACTTCTAACGGTTGGGTTTCACACGGTTTTCCTGTCTTACTGTGTTTGTTGTGACCGTACATTTTCGTCCGTGACACAGCGCCCGTAGGTAAGATCGTGACGTCAGGGGACTAAGCTGCGGTACGCCTATTGTAATTGTCCCCTCATGCTTGCGCGCTTGTCCATTAGATGGCGCTGTGATTTAAAGGTTCACTTAGTAGTGTACGGCGCATGCTCCCCCCGCCCCCTCGCCCCCCCCCCTCCTCTCCGGCCTCCCCCACCTCTTTGATTGTGATTTGTGCATGGCACAGTAACAACCCGGCATCTACAACATCATTATGACCATGCAACACGCTGTTTTCCACCATGTCTCATACCGCTATCACATCTACTACAATTACTCAAGACGAATAAAATGGCTTTTTTTTTCTTTCCTTCACATTTAACAGGTAACTACAATTTCCAGTTCCCGACGCTGAATGGTTCAGTTTACACAGTCCAAGAAGACACAGACATTTCCCTTCCATTTGGATTCAAGTCTTCTTGTGCTGTCTATGACGGACTAAAAATTTACGTAGGAAAAAGAAATAGAGTAGGGTTCCCTCCGGCAATAACCTGCCAGATACTACACACAGAGGGCCGGTGCCATGTGACTGGAGACCACTGTAAATGTTTGTCACACGATGGGATGTATCTGCTGGAGAAATCCGTGGATCCCGACGACAACACCACCTGGGTCTGGTGGAACAACGATGAGCCAGAAAAACGACGAGAAGTGGTTTTCAACATACAACGTATGTTGTTGTTTTGCTTCCTTTGTTTCATTGGCGTTTACTCTCTCTCTATCTCTCTCTCTCTTGCGTTGGACTTCTAATGCTCGGGCCGTGAGTTCGTATCCCGGCTGGGGCCAAATATTTGTGCTGGCCTTTTCATTGTTGCCCCGTCTTTGATATCACCCGTATGTGGTGGAAAAGGACGTTAAACCCCCAAACACCCTCCCACCCTCTCTCTCTCTCTCTGTCATTGAGCAAACTTGTTGTCAATATTGTTTACCCATTGGTGACTGTTTTATTGCTTGCTCCACCAATGGTTCACTGAATGTTGTCCTCTGCACTTTAGAGCATGTTTCAACTCGGAGCACTACCAGGTCCACCACCATCACCAGCCCCACGACCATCACTACAAACTCAGTGACATACACGACACCAAAACGCACCACTCATGAAGGTGTTGAGTCAAAACAGCCTAGCGAAGACGGTAATGGTCACACAAAGACGGTTCTATTTCAGGGGCTACGTCAGTATGTGTGCATTGTGTGCTTACTAGAGATATTTATGTGCTGATTTTTTTTTTTTAAATATATTTGTTTGTTTGTTTGTTGTGTTTCCTTTTTTCTTTCATGTGTTTCATTTGTTTGTTCTTTTTTTTTCTTGTTGTTTTAAGGGCTCTTGTGTTTGAAATAATTGGTTTTCATTCAAAACCGTAGTGCCAGTCAGAATCCCCATTCTTTGCGTAATACAGAGCGCATGTTTGTGTTTGCAGTCACCACAGGCACTGCCCTGCAGCAGAATGGAAGGGACATGTCTACAAGATCATCCCAGCCTATTGACGATCAAGGTAAAATGACATTCATGCTGTTTAACCACTCCATTCAAACTCAGCTCTATGGCCAATGAATAACATGATCCCAATCAATGATGCAAAACATGGAACTGCGAACACTATGACGTGTACGATTATTCCCTTTTTTAGACAGAGTTAGGACTTCAGAACAGTCGTAATATTTTGAAATGCGACCAAAAAAAGTTGAAAATTGCCATGTTCACTTAGTCTAAAATTATGCTGTGGAACAGTTTTGCTTCTAATGTTATGTTATGTTATGTTATGTCATGTTATGTTATGTTATGTTACGTTATGTTATGTTATGTTATGTCATGTTATGTTATGTCATGTTATGTTATGTTATGTTACGTTACGTTACGTTATGTTATGTTATGTTATGTTATGTTATGTTATGTTATGTCATGTCATGTCATGTTACGTTATGTTATGTTATGTTATGTTATGTCATGTCATGTCATGTCATGTTATGTTATGTTATGTTATGTCATGTTATGTTATGTTATGTTATGTTATGTTATGTTATGCATCTGTGTTTCAGTTGATGACACAGCACCAACATCTAGCGGTGGGTCAGTTGCTGGTGTGGTCATTGCTCTCCTCTTGATTGGTGTCGTCATCGTTGTTGTGGTGTATAGACATCGTACCAAGAAAACGGGTAAGATTTTCCCCATTTTACCAAAGTCTTATCTCTGTAATTCAGATTACAATAAAAAAATTCACAATAAATCTTTCTGCACACTGGATTGCAGTCGAAATATAAAACATTTGTCAAATGGATGGGTACGTTTGGTTTATATCATATATTTGCTGCGGATTGTAAATTTCCTGAAATGCGTTTATAATTTTTTTTCTTTTACTTTTTCTCATCGCATAAAGATCAATGGTAATATTATAATGTAATGTATAATATTTGAAATCAAGTAAAACATTGCTGCAAGGTTTACCTCGATCATTTCTACCTTTTGCAGGCGGTCACGTATGGTAAGTCATTCTGAACAGTTTCATAGTCATGTCTGAGGTGAGAATAAAAATGTAAAAAAACAAAACAAAAAAAAACCCCAAAGCTCATTGGAGATCACGAAGAGCCACTATCATGCAATCCGCAGCGGTCTTGTGTAATAATAATAATAATAATAATGAGTACTGTATAGGCGCTCTTTACCCAGTTTTATGAATTGGCTCAAAGCGCCGCGAACTAAACCCAGCTCGCACGCTCACGTGAATCACACGCATTCTCTCACACACTGGACATAAACACATTACAATCACGTGGTGCGAAAAGTCAGCTCAGCTATTTAAATTTCGGAATTTGGAAGTGTAGTTATTTTTCAAAATTGGTGGGCTCAACATTTCCAAAGCAGAGGGGGAGGAAGCCGGAGTACCCGGAGAGAACCGCCGACGATCGGCCCGAATGAACGGTGCCACAAACGATAAGGAAAAATTCTTTGCCCCGAATGGGACTCGAACCCTGCCCTCTCGTATTGGTGACAAGTCTCTTAACCACTAGACCACAGACCGCCTTAGTGGCTTCAAGTTCTTGCTGGTCCGCAATGGCTTTTTCTTTTTAGCAACTCTTATCACGTAGTGGGCAGGGTATGTTCGGGCTGGGTTCTTAGGAGTTATAGATCTAGCGGTGTACTACGGTAAATGTAAGCTGTAACTTAGGCTCCTACACCTTGCTAGAATAACCAGCAGAACACTGTCATAAGGCCAGTTTGAAGTCTTAAACTCTCGATTTCTATTTTGTTCAAAGGTTCATTTTTACTTGGCATATGTATGTCGTCACGGTTGATGTGCATGCTATTTGCTTAAGGAATACATTCAAAACAAAGGAGCTAACACCTATAAACAACCTCAATTTTTTCAGGCGATTTTTCATCACAGCAAACCGTGCGGGTGCGCGTCAAGTGACCAACGACCACGATGGTAAGACGCACAAAACAAAACTTTACTATAGAAAACAAGCACATCCTATGCTCTTCGAATATTCAAAGACTGCACTGTCCCGTTCATACCAAATCCACACAAGTAAACGACACTGTCCCTCAAGTTTGAATGTCTATTCAAGCCCCTCTCCTAAGAACGAGTGTGTATATTTTATAATTTATGCTAATTTCACGTCATAGCAAAGCCAAAGTGAAAGGAATAAAACAACGACGACTCAGCGAATCTGCCAACGTCATTTGAAAACAAATACACAATCGATCAAAGAACAATAACAACAAATACACACACACACACACACACACACACACACACACACCACACACACACACACACACACACACACACACACACACACACACACAAGAGATATCACGAAAACACAAGATTTTTCAAGAAAACACAAGATTTTTCATATGATAATGGTGACGACGATGATGATGATGACGACGACGACGACGATGATGATATGATGATGATGATGATTGTTATCATTTAATGGCGTCTTTTTATTATTATTCTTATTATTGTTATTATTATTATTCAGTGATGCCTATTATTATTCTTATTATTTAGTGAAGCCTCACCAAGACCGTCCCAGCGGAGACGACAATGACGTGGTAGTGATGATTGACAACGTTGCGTATGGCGGTGCAACAGCTATGTTCACAAAACCTCAACCAGCCGATTATGAGGAAGATGCAGTCCTGAAGAATGCCAGGAAGAAAGTTCCTGTCAAAGAAGACAAAGAGGAGATGGTGATGATAGACAACATCGTGTACGAAGGGGGGAAGCCCTTGCCGAAAACGGCTCAAGTAGCAGAAAATGATTATGAAGATATCAAGTGTCTGCAACAACCGCCACTGACGTCTATCAGTGCTGGTAATCAGTGTGTGTGTGTGTGTGTGTGTGTGTGTGTGTGTGTGTGTGTGTGTGTGTGTGAGGGGGGGGGGGGGCGTGAGTAATTTTTTAGTCGGATTGAAGAGGTTTTCTTTTGATTGGCTTATTGGTTGTTGTTGTTGTTGTTGTTGTTGTTGTTGTTGTTGTTGTTGTTGTTTGTTGTTGTTGTTTGTTTGTTTTTGTTTGTGTTTTTTCGTTTTGTATTGTTGGGGTTTGTTTTTTTTTTTTTTTTGTTTAGGTGTGGGGGTCTTGAATTGGGATGTTTGTGTTTCCTTGTAGAGCTCGTCTGGTATTTTTAATAACCGCGCCTGTTGGAGTTTTTCTTGGAATGGCGCTTTTCAGTTAAACAGAAGGAAACCCAATTAATACAGGAAGTTTTGAAGCCCACGTATATGACTATTAGCTTTGACCATCTCAGTGCACTGTGTTTCAGATACTGATCATCAAGGCGACGACGATGAAGAGGTGGTTATGATAGACAACGTTGCATACGAAGGAACCCGCCTTCAGAAAGACAACTACCAACACATCAGGGCCCCACAACGCTCACCCAAAGGAAGCCAAGCCAATAACGGTGAAAACTATTTCCTATGAGAAACTTTGTATTTTAAAGTAGAGAGCGATGTTAGAATTCTCGTGCCAGGTTTTGAAAACTCCCGTTTGCATACACTGTTGTTCATTTAGTCATAAGTATTCTTCATTTATAATTATTTTGCATTTGTGGTGTCTGAAAACTTTACAACAGACAAAACAACAATAAACAAATACACAAACATTCGTCCACGTTTCAGTCAGTTTAAAAGAAAAGTGTGAAATTGTGTTTCAGGGTCAGTTAACCATGACCGGACCAGCAAAGACGATGAGGTGGTAATGATCGACAACATTCTGTACGAGGGAGGGAACGCCGCGACAAGAGGGTTTCCTTTGGCAGGACACGACTACGAGGAGGTACAAAATATACACCAAAGATCAAGAGAGAGAGAGAGAGAGAGGGTGGGTGGGTGTTTGGGAGTTTAACGTCCTTTTCCACCACATAAGGGTGATATCAAAGACGGGGCAACGAGAAAAAAGGCCAGCACAAATATTTGGCCCCAGCCGGCGGGATTCGCGACTCACGACTCGAGCATTGAGAGTCCAACGCTCTACCATTCGGCCACCCCGGCTCCCGAGAGAGAGAGAGAGAGAGAGAGAGAGAGAGAGAGAGAGAGCAATTTCCAAAGAAATAAATAGTTAGCAGTGAAGAATAAGATTCAACGACGGTAGTTAGTATAAATCTAATTACTCAGTAGGTGGTTGCTCCGTACACTATGCTATCTCGTCTATGTTTGCCTATTTGCAGATCGAGAGCATGGCTGCTCCATGAGCTACAAAGCAATATCCAAATCGTATCAGAACATAGCAGAGCAGCACAGAAGTAGCCGAAAGGGACGATGAACTGACACAACTTCTTATCTGGGTGTTTTGTGTTGTTGTTGTTGTTCTTGTAGAGGATAATCACATCTGTATTGTTTTGTTAACACTCACGTTCTACATTTTGGTGTTGTCGTCGTCCGTGTTGTTTTGGGTGTTGTTTCACGGAATTGTACATAATGTTTATAGTCTTACATTGTACTCATATTTTAAGTTCTTTTATGAGCATACCTGTAACTATAAGCGCTAAAAACATTACCTCTGCCCTCCCTCACATCATCTTCCTTGTAAGTCCATTGCAACTTTCACGTTCATGAACATCGGCTTTTTAGGTTGGTTTTTTTTCACTGATGATTGGCTCAATTAAGAAACAGCGGCTTTTTTTATTTTTACCTATCTATCATCTTCTATCTGGTGTCTTTTAAAACAAATTTTGACCCCAGTGTTGTGTAATCTAGCATTCATTTGATTAGTAACAATGTACAGTTCACAGATTTGTTTGATGTTGATGTTACCGGTTGTATTGGTCTCAGAATTTATCAGTGTATAAAACTTACAAGTGCCTTTTGATGTGAAAAGTCTGGCCGCGGAATTGGTGTAGCCTCAAAATGCTCAAAAGCATGCATCATAGTCATCCCAAATCACCAAAGCAATCTCCACGCGCTCCCTTGCTCTATACAATGATTTTGAGACCCCAAACTTGAAGCTAATCGGTTCAGAATTTCCGGGAACACACACACACACACACACACACACACACACACACACACACACACACACACACACACACACACACACACACGCGCGCGCGAGAGCACTCACTGCAGCCGAGAAGTGTGTTCAGGAGCACCATGCCCACCATGCAGTTACAATGTCGCCACTGTCAGAGCTAGACTAAATTGATAACAATATGGTTCGAAACTGTGCAATAAAGTACCTATGAAGACCAGTTGTGATGTTACTTCCATTGTCTTTCGAGCCAAACCCTTCGCAATATGGGTGGTACCTCTGGATGAAGAAGCTTAAACAAGCACTTACACGTAATCATTGAGTCCTGTCTGGAACAGAGAACTGACATAGAAACATTGATCAACTTTGCTTACAATTTGTAATCTCTACGCTGTTTTCAACGGCTATTCAACCTATCCTGATGATGATAACATCGATCTTTCACTCGGTTTAGGTGACAGAAACTGTGTTCGCTTAATTCGCTCAGAAAAAAAACACAATCTGTATATATATAATAATAATAATAATAATAATAATAATACTAATGATGATAATCACGTGTTGCGTATTTTGTGTGTATATTAGACTGCTTGAAATTGTACAAAGTAATGTCGATGAGACGGTATGAATTTCATTTCATTCATATGCGAGGCAATAAGACTTATGGCTTGTGCACCAACAAACATTGTAACCCTTTCTTACCAAACGGAAATATTCCTGTCTATGTTCCTTTTTTAACAGGATGTATTTTCAAATTACTGACTAAGCCCCTGGAAGGAAATAACAAGGGACCGTTTGTGTATTGAACGAAACTGATGCGGAAGAAATATATCTTATATAAGAATTAAACGAGTGGCTTTTTAATCACTCTTCACAGATGGCAGTCATGATTAAACGTATTTTGCACAGAACGATATTTTCTGGAATTGTGTTGGTATTCGTGCTAACCACAGATAATGCAAGCGGATGTGAGTATTGAATTTCGTAACTGACTGTTCTATTATCGCATTGACAACCTCTCTCTGTCTCTCCCTGTCTCTCTTTGTCTGTCTGTCTATGTCTCTGTCTGTCTATGTCTCTGTGTGTCTGTCTGTGTGTCTGTCTGTCTGTCTCTCTCTCTCTCTGATGCGCGCGCGCGCACACACACACACACACACACACACACACACACACACACACACACACACACACACACACACACACACACACACACAGAGAGAGAAGAGAAGAGAGAGAGAGAGAGAGAGACAGAGAGAGAGAGAGAGGAATGATTGTCGTAGAAATCGCTTTATGCTATAATTGTCTGACTCAACAGGTGACTACACTCTCCAGTTCCCGACGCTGAATGGTTCAGTTTACACAGTCCAAGAAGACACAGACATTTCCCTTCCATTTGGATTCAAGTCTTCTTGTGCTGTCTATGACGGACTAAAAATTTACGTAGGAAAAAGAAACAGAGAAGGGTTCCCTCCGGCAATAACCTGCCAGATACTACACACAGAGGGCCGGTGCCATGTGACTGGAGACTACTGTAAATGTTTGTCACAAGATGGGATGTATCTGCTGGAGAAATCCGTGCATCCCGACGACAACACAACCTGGGTCTGGTGGAACAACGATGAGCCAGAAAAACGACGAGAAGTGGTTTTCAACATACAACGTATGTTATCTTTTGGCTTCCTTTGTTTTATTGGCGTTTACTCTCTCTCTCTCTCTCTCTCTCTCTCTCGTCCGTCTATCTGTCTGTTTCTCCCTCTCTGTCTGTCTGTCTGTGTGTTGAATCATAGATCGAACATTTTTTTTTTCCAAAGTATTTTGTCACTGTGCAGGTTGATTTACTGTTCGTTCTTGACGACCAGTTCGCGACTTTATTTTTGTGTCTGTGGACTTTAGGGCGTGTTCCAGCTCGGACTATTACTCGGTCCATCTCCAGCAGTACTGCTAAACCAACGACACACGATGCCACCAAACCCGCCACTGATGGGGGAGTTGATGACTCAAGTCAGTCTGGAGAATATGGTAAGTGTCAAATATTTTTCGCCACAACGTGGTAAGCATGTGCATCTTCTTAGCATCAAAAAGTACGCATTCTCCGATTTGTTGCAGGGGTACAGACCTGTGTGTGTGTGTGTGTGTGTGTGTGTGTGTGTGTGTGTGGGTGTGTGTGTGTGTGTGTGTGTGTGTGTGTTGTGTGTGTGTGTGTGTGCCTTAATTTCATTTAATTGACAGGAGTTTGTACAGCAGGTGTCTCTCCAAGAAGTACCCAGAATGCATCAGAGACCCCGGAAAGCACACAAACTGTTTCCACGAGTCCTGACTTGTCTCTGAAGCTTGAAGTGGGCATAATAATCATTGTGTTGGGCGGCGTCACAATTCTTGGACTCTTCGCTACTGTCATCACCACCATCGTCGTCTGCGGAAAGAGACGTTTGTGCATATATCTATTGTTTTTGGTGTTTTTTTTTTGTTGTTGTTGTTGTTGTTGTTGTTGTTTTTAAGTTTTTCATCATTTTTCCCTACCCACGGGCCTGATGCATGGAGAATGAGTTCTGAAGGAAAGAAAACCCTGACATTTACAGAGCTCTAAAACTGTTTGCCAGATGAATAGATTTTCTTTTTTTACCATTGCGGTCATTGTCGTGACTTTGCGGCCTCCAAGTCTGACACTAGAGCCAGTTTAGTTTTATGCATTAGACCCCATCTTGTTCTGCGCATGTGTGCACGCAAGTCAACATCAACATCGGAAATTTATAATTTTGCCTTTTTTCAGGGAGGAATAAACATGCCTATGTGTCACAATTGAGAGACAATGCAAGTCGTGACGATGAATTGGAGTCACAGAATCGTCGTGACATCCCCTCCGTTCACTTCTACTGGGAGATACCGGACGTTACTCCACCGCCAAATCAAGGTAGAGAGAGAGAGAGAGAGAGAGAGAGAGAGAGAGAGAGAGAGAGAGAGAGAGAGAGAGAGAGAGAGAGAATTATGTTTTTAAGCGGATGTTCTCATTATTGTAGCAATGCAACTTATGTAAATTCTGTTCTTACTGAGAACATGTTAACTGAGTTTTGTTGTGTTTGTTTGTTTGTTTGTTTATGGGTTTTGGGAGGGGGTATGTCTTTTCTTTGAGGGGGGAGGGGGGTGTGGTGTTTCTTTGCTTTTGTTTGCTTGTATTTGTTTGCTTGATTTGATTGGTTTTGTTTGTTTGTTTGGTTGGTTGTTGTTGGGTTGGTTTTTTTTTTTTTTTCGGAAGCGGAAGGGGGATTTTTGCAGGTCACACAAATAATTCATCCAGGGGAATGTTTGTCTCAGACGCCCGTAGGCGGCCTTGTCGGGCACCAGAAGAGCAGCCTGATGATTATCTCACACCCTGCAAGTCTCGTGCTGTAGTGGAAGGGGCAGATGGAGCTCGGAACCTGGTCCCTTTGTATGAAAACTCTCTGCTTCAGCCTGTTGGAACGTCAGCTGTGTAGATCACAGAGACACTGTCTCATGTGTAACCAAATTTTACGATGTTCTTGTTGTTGTTTCTGCTGTTGTTAATGTTAATGTGTTGTTGTTGCTGTTGTTAATTTAGCTAGCATTCGTTGTCGTTGTTTGGGCTGAACATTTCCTCCTGCAGAGGAGGAAGAAGAAACAGAGTACCCCTAACACCCGACCCACCCAGCCACCCAAATGAATACTAGAAGTGAAAAACCCAATTCCCCCCACCTAAAACCATTGAAATTGGTGGGAAAGCTTATTACTGCTAGTTCAAGAAACGCCCCGATTATGTGTAGGTCAGCTTGTGCGTGTCTGGTGCAGGAAATGTACACACGGAAATACAAAACAATGCATACGTGTATTGTATGAGGTGAACAGTGTCGACTCTGTAGATACTTCCCTGTAAATATGTCCCTGTGACAAAATAAACAGGAAACAACTGATTCTCAGCCCCGCATTGTCTGATACAGGCTACGTGCCATACATGCAAATTTATAGGGAAAAGCTATATATTCCTCTTACACATAAGGTTGCAGATGACACCCTAGAAATGCTTTAAAATTCACCCCCCAAAATCACAAAAGTCAGGCAGCCATAATCTCATGTGTAGAGTAAATTTCAACAAATTCCAATATTCCGTTTTTTCGCAATGTTGGCAGCAACCACATTTCCCCCTCATTCCACGGTCGTCTGCTGGCTCCTGTGCCAGTCGCGCATGAATACAATAGTCCACAAGCCATGCTCATTTTTCCCTAATTTTACTATTACCTGGCATGAAACTTGTTCACAAAGCCAACACAAAGCACCAGGTTGCCATTTGTTACTCTGCAGGCAAATTTTAAAAGGAGCAAAGATTTTCTACTAAATTTAGCGTAGTTCTTACTTCATGACCCGGAAGCTCATACTGGTCTGTAAACGATATTCACTTACATATAAGTTCATTAACTGACCCTCTTCACACATTCAACTCATCCAACGTGCCATCCTTACTCTTATGATGAGTGCAAGTGTCGAATCATTACAATTGAATTTCTCCTATTTTGCTATCTGCAAGACAAGAAAAAACACCACATTTTCCAGCCATTGTAATTCACATTTTATGTATATAATCATGTTTGTGCATTTGGTCACGTTTGAAGTATTATGTCTTTGTTTCTTGCGCGGCGTTCAGCCCTAAATAACTAACACTAACTTGAAGTATTATTGCTTGTATGACACCTGTCAAACCCAAGGCACATTTCTCACTGAGATTATCAGTAAAGTGTACATGCTTAGAACATCTTACATTGTGCATTTGAGATATTTTTATTCTTACTTCATTAACGTAATAAACATGAAAAATGCGTGTGTGTGTGTGTGTGTGTGTGTGTGTGTGTGTGTGTGTGTGTGTGTGTGTGTGTGTGTGTGTTTTCCTCAAGCAGTTGAGCAATGCCAAAAATACGGCATTCGTGATCGTATATACGGGTGGGTGGGGTGGGTGTCTAGAGGTTTAACGTCCTTTTCCACCACGTAAGGATGATATCAAAGACGGGGCAACGAGAAAAAGGCCAGGACAAATATTTGGCCCCAGCCGGGATTCGAACTCACGGACGACTGGTCTTAAACAATGCCATAACGCACCAGACAAAACAAGGGAGCGAAATGCATTGAGTCACAGTTCACCACAACCAGCGTAATACAAACAGGACAAGTGGGTGTAAACAACACACGAGACAAGCAGAAACGGGAATTCCCGGACAGGTCATCGCAACAAATAGTTTATTCCCGAGAAAAGGTCATTTCTAAGAAAAGATGATTCCCGAAAAACAGGGCATTTCAATGAAGCCTCTCTTTCTCGAAAATAGGTATCTTCGGAGAATTAGGTCATTCCCGAAAAATCGGCCCTTATCCGAGAAAAAAGGTCATTGCTGAGGAATAGCTCTTTTCTGAAAACAACACATTATCCGCGAAGAATAAATAGTCTACTTCTCGCATAGAATGAACTATTTTTTGAAAAACTGCATTCCCAAAATAGGCCATTCTATGCGAGAAGTAGGCCAGTGTGTGTGTGTGTGTGTGTGTGTGTGTGTTGTTCTGTTCTTGTTGTATTTGTTTGTTTATTTTTTGGTTGGTTGGGTTTTTTTTTTTTTTTTGGGGGGGGGGGGGTTCGGGCGGGGAAAGGGGGGGGGGGCTTGTCTTTGTGCGTGTGTGTGTGTGTGTTTTCAAAACTTTTTTGTTTGTTTGTTGTTTGATTGTTTGGGCTTTATTTGTTTGTTTTGTTTTTGGTTTGTTTGTTTTCGTTTTTTCTTCCTCTTTTTCCCCTTGTCTCAGTCGTATTCATCCCAAAAAGGTGTTACTGATATGTGTTCAGTTGGATGAGGGCAGAGTGTGTGTGTTATGATAATAATAATAATACTTTACTCAGTTTTGCAGGCCATTTGGCCCATCAAAGACTGTTAAAACTGTTTTCTCTACGAACCGCATACAAGGACTTAAATTTGTCAGAAAAGCCACTCAAGTGAAATCAGTTTATTTCACAATGAAAAAAGTGTAAATATAAAATCATTAGTAATTGAAGGTAATACATAGTTGTTAAAAACAATTCATAACATATACATTTAAAACAGTAGAAAAATTCACGAATAGCGCGTTAACGAAAGGTAAGCGGGATGGGAGGCGGGGGGGGGGGGGGGTCTCTCAACAACTTTCTGTCTGTCTGTCTGTCCGTCTGTCACACACACACACACACACACACACACACACACACACACACACACACACACACACACACACACACAGCAGTGCTATTAGTATGAAAGCGCAATGGAACAGAAATAATACTATAGTTTTCAGCAATATACAATACAATACAATACAATACAATACAATACAATACAATACAAGGTTGGGTGCACAGTGATTTCGACTCATTCGAATTCACCTTGGTCACATTTCAACACTTTCTGTGAACTGCCCACATCCCCGGACATTCTGACATTCACCAATCATTCTACCACCGTTTTAACCTCTGTTCACAATGCTCTGCCAGGCACCGACTGATTATCCAGCAACTTATATTCTTGTTGTGTTTTCTGGGCTGCTTCAGAGTTCTGTTTACTCGGCATCAGATGACCTATGCGACACCGTCATGTGCTAAATACATTCTACACATTTGTTTTGTCTTGTGGTTAAAAGAATCTCGAAAGGCTGCAAGAACATGTAAAAATCAAATCGTATTTACACTGTGGAAAATCACTTTTAGCATTTGTACGCAACATCTGAGCAACTTTGTACAAATCTGCAAGAACATTTAAAAATCAAAACCCATTTACAACGGGGTAAAAGTACTTTTAGCATTTGTACACAACAGCTGAACGATTTTGTAAAAATTTGCAAGAACATGTGAAATTAAAAGGTAAAACGTATTTACAACGGGGGAAAGCACTTTTTAACATTCGTACACAATATTCAAATGAGTTTAACTTAACACGCCTCATTGTGGAGAGAGATTTAAAACACATATAACGTTTGGAAGGCTGCAGTCTTTTTGCTTTTGGTAGATGCTTGTCTTCGCAAACTGTTTTTTCACATGATGTTTTCAATCTGAAGTCGTTCATAACTAATGCCCTGTTTAATTGTCATGCCCATGTAGGTAGAGGAACCATATTGGTGTGTACTGTTTGCAGGGATCGAAAATCTCGTTATCTTACATACATGAGATCTCGTTCAGCTAGTGTGGAATTCTGGATGTGATTGTGACCGTGAAGAATTGTCACTTTCCTATTGCACTGCCTTTAAAATCTGATGAATGTTTTCATTTCCTTGTGTCAGTTCCAAGCCAGCTTTTGTCTCGATCCCACTTTGTGCATTCCAGTAAACCACTGATTGACACGTCGCAAATTCACTGTGTTCATGAACTTGAGATAGAGGAAACAGTCCGGGTATCCGTCACAGATCGTGTACTCCGTGAACACTGAACTGCATGTCCGATGGGACACAGAGAATATGAAGTTCGTTTGACCCTCTTCGCCCCCCCCCCCCCCCCCCCTCTTCCACCCACATCCTGTCCGTCTCCCCAAAGAAAAGCAAATGGTTGAAGTACTTTGTTTTAGACCTTGGATAATTTCCTTGGAGATAACATGCTGGCGATGTCGGGGTGGTAATTTGCCTTTGCTACACTCGCAGGTATGTCGTCTGTGTTGTTCCTAGCTTGCGTATCTGCGCCGTGTTTGAGAAGCATCTGCACGATCTCTTTGCTTCCCGAAACGCAGGCCATGTGAAGTGGTGTATTGTCGGCCTCATTCCTTGCTTCAATATCAGCGTTAGCACCCAGCAGCGCCTCCGCCGAATCAATTGCCTTATTCACGCAAGCGACGTGAAGAGGCGTATTGCCATTTTTATCTTTTGCATTAACATCTGATCTTGCCTCAAGGAGACACTTGACAACATCCCTTAAGTTGTCTTTGCAGGCCAGATGAAGCGGGGTATATCCACTGTCATCTTTTGCATTAACATCTGATTTTGCGGCAAGAAGGCTTTTGATAACATCTCCATGGTTGTTTTTGCAGGCCACGTGGAGTGGTGTATGACCCTTCTTGTCTTTTGCGTCCACGCTTGCTCCTGCGCCTAACAGAATGTTGACCAAGTCATTGTTGCCATGTTCACATGCGATGTGCAGTGGCTTGCGGCCTTTTCCCTTATCCCCATCTTCCAGACTCGCGCCATGTGCAAGCAGATCTCTTACTACAAGTTCACGTCTTAGGGCTACGCCCTGCTGAATGGAATGTGTAGGCCAAGAAACACAAGCCAACTGCAGCGGAGTGAGCCCATTTTTGTCAAAGTTATCAGCACTGCTTCCTGCCCAGAGTAAATGCGGGACAATATCCGGATTGCATTTTTCGCATGCAATGTGTAGAGGTGTCTTGCCCTCGTTATCAGCCCTGTCTGGATCAGCACCGACTCTGAGAAGGTTTTCCACCAGTTGTACATTCTCCTCCTCGCAAGCTTGACACAACTGCTCTGATCCTTCAATTTCTGGAATCCTCTGCTCTGAAAGATTGACAACAGGCGCAGTTCTTAAGAGAGACGGAAGGCCACTTTTACTGTTGATAACATCTGACTTATTGATACAGATAATGTAGCACTGGTCTCTCCGCATGGAACTTAACGCTTCCACCGTTGTCTCATCCATCGGGCGCTCGTCCAAAAGAACAATGCGTTTCTTGTCGTCCTGCTTTATTTCCGACCACTGGTTCGGGTGGTTCAGTACGAACGGAGAAAATCCCTTGTCAGCAAAGAGTTCCATCATGTCGCGGCCAAGTGCAGTTTTTCCACACTCCTCAGGCCCTGTGATGACAATGGCACCAGTTTTCTCCACAAGCTTGGCGGTGCGGTTGCAAATGTACGTGCAGTATGTTCCACAAATGTCCTTTATTGGAATCTCTGGAAAGATACCGGAAAATAAGCTTGTGTTGCCATGTGCTCTAACCAGATACACACACGCCGTTTCTAGCATCTTTTTATGCATAGACTTGCTGAAAGACAATTGCCCTTGTTAGAAAGGCAATTGCGCTTCAACTTGAAAAGAAGTGAAATAAACTAGCAAAGAAACGGGAAAGCAAATACATTTAGTTTAATCACTTTCAAGTCGATACGCCGTTGCTTCTTTAAAGTATGATATCTTGTCACTACGGTCCAAGAAAAATGTCGATGTAGAAAAAACCAACAACAACGAACTTGTGTGTATCTGATCTAAAACTTGAAAATAAGTACCCCCCAAAAAACAAAAACAAAACAAAAAACAAAAAAAAACAACAACAACAACAACAAACAAAAAACACAACAAACAAACAAACAACAACAACAACGAAGACAATTCCAGAACAGACACACGAACACTACTGGACAGACAAAAATGCTACAAAAAGAAAATTAGTTCACGGCTGTTTTTTTAAGCGCTCTTTTGCATGACCGATTTCACTAATTTTAACCTACCAGGTAACTTTATGATCGTTGTTTTATCTTGTGACTACACGATTTGTGATTCCTCACCTCTGTTGCCTGTGGCTGCTGTGCTGACCACGTGAGACGGGGTAACTGAGACCAGAGGATTGGACTCCCCATGATCATTATTCTGGTTCTTGCCGTGTTCCTAAAATATGCAGCAAGTCTTTTCCTAGAAAGCAAAGACAGAAATTATGAATTAAAAGACAAAATATACTCATGAATCATTCGATTTCACGTATTGGTTAGACATGAAACCGTAGGAAAATACGATCAGAAGCAATAAATTTTGCGCTGAAAAGTGTCACATAATCACACACATTGTTAGTAAATATTACATTATTGTGCATCCATAATTATTTTGATTATTCGAATAGAATACCGTTGATATTGACGGAAATCTAGTATACAACACAGAATTACACCTGATCATTTCACCAAATCGCCTGAACATGTTTTGTTGCTGACAAGACCAGAACACTGAAAAATGTTACATGTACCAATTTTTGATGGTGACGATTAGGGCAGCGCAGATCAGCACCAGCATCAGTACAACAGGTATCACAATGGCGATCATATTTACGTTGTTGTCTGCGACAAGAGGGGGTGAATTACAAACACAGTGTTGAGCGAATTACAGACTCGATAATATAACAGTGTTTAAAGATTCGAGTTTTTTTTTTTTTTTTTTTTGGTGTTTTTTTTTTTTTTTTTTTTTTTTGGGGGGGGGGGGGAGTATTATGTGATTTTGTAGCACTAACACAATGAGGAAAATTCGGGTTTCTAATCCTTACCTGGGAAAATCGCATTATCATTTGTCAAATTCCACTTACCTTTTCTTATGCATGCAAATATTGTGCTTGTGATCTATTCCGCGGACCCTCCAAGTGGTGTGGTGTAACACGCGCTCTTGATAAAGAATTATTTGTGCATGCGTGTGTACTTGAAGGCGAGACAGGCACTGCAAACAAGGACTAGGACTTACATGGAAACGTAAAAGAATCTTGTCTAGCAAATTTTAGAAACTATATTGGAAGGGCTGGGTAGTTCTGCTTACCTCCCTTTTCCTTGTCTGTTGTGTTATTGCTGAGCTTGGGGGCCGTTGAAATCTGTTCTGTAACTTCACCTGAAGGTTTCTCTGTGGATTAAAATAGAGCAAAACAGTAAATGTGTCATTGTGTTGCTGAAAGAAAATTTGTTTGAGATAATTAAATCTATGATACTATTGAAAGAGTAATCCCATCCCTAAAATGACAGAAGTGCTGAAATGACTTGTATACAGAACGACAGAGCTCTGTCACTATCGCCATTTTACCAAATTGCTACCGACAAATTAGTTTGCACACACACACACACACACACACACACCACACACACACACCACACACACACAACACCATACACACACTCACACACCACACACACCTGAAGGTAGGTTAACTCCACAACGCGTCATGGACATCGGACGGTGTCACCAAACACATGTAGCTTCCCACGTGATCTGTTGTTGCAAGGGGAATTCTCAAAGTCAGGTTTCTGCTGATCTTCCCATCAAAGGTGAACCCTGGGGCTGGTTCGCAGTCTGGACGATCGGGTCGCATCCAAAGACAGGTCAGTACATCTGGTATAATAATTTTCAAAAAATCATTAGAAAATTGGATCTGCTTGAGGGGAACTGCGACATCGGTAGAGCATTGGACTTTCGGTGCTGGGGTCGTGAGTTCAAATTCTGGCGAGAGCAAGAGCTTCTAGTGGCATTTTCCTCCTTGCCCCGTCATTGCTATCACTGTAATGTGGTGGGAAAAAAACACACCCACCAACCTTATATCTGCAAGAATTTGTTCAGTTTGTTTAGCATACAGAGCCTTACAACTCTGGTGTGAATTTAGTTATGCTGACGCAAAATAACCATGAAAATTTATTTTTTTGTTCACAAAATCTTACAAAGTAAACTGATTTTATTCAGGGGCATATCAAGGTAATGTCCTACCAGCGACTAAGCTCTCGCCTATCATTTGATTCAGAAAAATAAAAAGTAACAAAAAGGTGAAACAATTATCTCTTGAAGAAATCTCAGTGTAGAACTCTTGTCCTTGACGGAGTTCATCACGCACGAACTTCTCCCTCGTAAGCTTTCGAGACACAGTCAGAAGACTATCAGAATAACGAGAAAGATTTTTAGGCAAAAGTAAACGAGACCCCCCTGAATATATGAGCATCATGTAGGACTCACAAAGTGTTCTTGATACGTCTAGGGCTTCTAGTAGCCTTAGCATTATGTTAGCATGTCCGAACAGCAGGTCTGATATTTTGTGTGAATGTTTTGTAACAACCTGACATTTCCTGTAGCTGGTTGACATGCTGAACAACGAAGTTCGTTTCGTTCTCCTTGAAATCTTTGTTGAAGTAACATGTTAAATATGTGGGTTCTCCGTCCATCACTGTCGGCACGACACAGCGGGTCTGGTGATCTGCACATATACATCGCATTGACACATAAGACAAAAATGAAAGTGGCTACGCTGCATATGCGAATACATCTGCATCCGGAACGCGATTATGACGGTTACACTCTACCACTTGTGTTGAAATGTGATGGAAATACGTGTAATTGATGCAAACAGCAAAACCTGGATAATTATGTTGGCACGTAAAAGTACATTATTTTTAAAATTATTCCTCCCCGCTATTCATCTGTTAACACATTCCGTGCCGCGCACGATTATCCAACTTTTTGTTTAAAAAATTGTTTTTCGCTATTATACTGGCCCTGTATGCGATAATCAGGCAAGATTAACGGTTCCTTGACGTCTCTTACTGCAGAAAACAAAAGTATATTTATAGTGCTTCACTCCGACTACGCCAAATTTAAATCCATGCAGACAATATATATAATTAATTAGATATTTTTGTGTATAAGAGGCCACTGATGCACAACCGTAAACGTATTTGGTACGAACTGAGTTAACATTGTTTTGGTTGTTGTTCTGCCTTATGCTACGGTCACAACCGGCCGTACGGGCTCCTACGGCGGGTCTACAGCCAAAAATCGTGGCAAATCTTGCGAACGGCGCACGGGCGTCTTGCGAAATTTCGAGGCCGCAAGGATGCCGCAGAGCGCTGCGGCCGGTTTTCGACAAAATCAACAAACTCGACGATCACCTGCGATTTTTTACACACTTGCGTTGGCCGCACGGCCACTGTACGGCCAACGCACGATTGCCGCAAGTGCATCGTACGACCTGGACCTCTCCGGGCGAGAAAAATAGGTCACGATGGCCGCACGATGGCCGCACGATGACCGCACGAGTGACGCACGGTTGTCTTGCGTGCTCCCCACGAGGACCGCACGATGGCCGCACGTGATCACAGACCGCAAGTCGGTAGTACGATGTTTCACGATGCATGCACGTCCTCCGTGCCTGCTCCGCAAGGCGGACGCAAGACGCAGGTGCGGGCCCGGGGGATGTTGGTGTGCAATGTAGAAGTGTTGCAGTGCTGTGTCAGTGTCTGTCAAGTTGTGTACGTGTCCATAGGTTTGTCAAACTCTCTGTTAATAATATCCAAATCCTCTGATGTCCTCTACATATATATATATAGGCTGGTCCCTATATGCATGAAAAACGCGCGTCGGCCATGGCCGTCGAACGACCGACGCACACCACGCGTACAGAGCACGTACGATAGCCGTACGGCGCACGCACGACACCCGTATAGCCCGTGCAAACATCGTCAACATCGGACGAACGTCGTACGAAGGCGTACGACCTCCGTACGATAACTGCGAGGACAACGTACGATCCGTACGGCCGTCGTACGATTTTTGACCAACTGAAATCGCAAGACGTTACCCGTGCGAGACTTGCGGGGAACGTACGCCATCGCACGTATATCGTACGCACGATTTGCAACCTTAATTTTTTTTTTTTTTCAGATCGTAGCAGCCGCAGGCCGCAGACATTTCGTGGAGATCGCAAGCATAAAAAAATCGTGCGGCCGGTTGTGACCGAGGCCTTACTTATCTTCTTTCTTTCTGATGTGGATTCCAGTTGACGAACTGAATATGTAGCTTACATATTTCCTGGTTTCCCAATACTGATATACAATGCGGTATAATGATGAAAAAGAAAAGGGAACATCACTTGCCATTTACTGAAGTAACCGTTCTGGACGTTAACATCACCAACAAAACACAGACGTTTACTAGCTCCATGACGTCTGGAAGCTGAAAGCAAAAGAAATATAACAATATTTGTCTTAAAAAATCGGTTCAGCTGCAAGTAAATGGAGGCTTTTTTTCAGAAGGAACGTCAAAGACCTGAGAAATATTGTTTGTGTAGACAACACACACGCACGCACGCACACACACACACACACACACACACACACACACACACACACACACACACACACACACGCACGCACGCAGACGCGCGCACGCATGCACTCGCGCACGCACACACACACACACACACACACACACACACACACACACACACATCGCCTCAAACATTATACGGAACTTATAGCCCCCGGAAATATTTCCGGCAAATGATTGTTTCTTGTTTCAACACGTTCTTATTGAGTATTTGATGGTTACAGCGAAGACAACATAACAGTGCACTGGCTGTCAGCATATCTACCATGACGGATGATGGCGATCCAAGCAGACTATTTTCTAGCAGTTTTGTTGTTGACAGTGCATTCAACAACCGGTACAGCATCACAATGTAAGTTTTAACGCAGAAAGCCACAAACGTATTCTTTTGTGGTGGTTTTCATGGTCAATCTTGTCTCTCTGCCTTCCACAAATCATGCACTTACCAGCATTACTGCTGGTGTAAAAGATGGAGAAGATAGCATTTACCCTTAAAATTCTTAATCTCATGATGCTGTGAGTAATACGGCGGAGAAACTTTCCTTGGTTGTTGTTATTGTTGTTGTTTACAGTGTTGTTGTTGTTGTTGCTGCTGTTGTTGTTGTTTTGCATTCTTCTCGTAATTAACCTTTCCCGCACATTGCGTGTAGGGTGCCGGGATAGCCGAACGGTTTCAGTCCTAGGGTCGTGAGTTCGAATCCCGGTTGTGGCCAAATATTTGTGCTGGCTTTTTTCTCGTTACCCCGTCTTTGCTATCACCCATACGTGCTGGAAAAGGACGTTAAACTCACACCCAAATCCTCCTGCACATCTCGGGTAAAATGCATGCACGCTTGTATCCAACCACTGGTAGGATTTCGTGCAAAAAAGGATATTGCTCTTAAATATTCTGATAAATGATTACAGATACTCAGCACAACAAAGGAGTGTATGATATGACACCAGAAGATGCATTGCAGGCATGGGCTTGCGTCACTCACGGACGCGTTCAATAGACTAGCAGTTGCCGAAAACTGCTGCTGAAATTGTAAGCATATGGCTGTCGCGTAATTGGATACTAGTCGTACATATTATTGATTGAACTAAACACTGAAAATGAACAGCGTGTCCTCGCACGGCTTTTTTCATGTGCATAACAACGTAAGCTGTGATACTGACGTTAACGCTTCAGTGATTCCCGAGGTGTGGTGATCGCAAGAGGGATGGGTGGGTGTTTGGGGGTCTAACGTCCTTTTCCACCACATACGGGGTGTAATCAAGGACGGGGCAACGATGAAAAAGCCAGTACAAGTATTTCGCCGCAGCCGGGATTCGAACTCACGACCCGAGCATTAGAAGTCCAACGCTCTACCATTCGGCCACCCCGGCTCCCTGCTGACCGCAAGAGAAATATTTCTCCTGTTTTAACACATATGAACATATACTAAGACATCATGGGGGAAAAGAGAAAGAAATAGAGATTTAGGCCAGTAAAACATACCGTGCGATACTGCATGGCATTATTTAATACTGTTTATATGTTTTATATGATATCATGCTTTACATTAAAACTTGAAAAGTGTTTTGACAAATCATAATTTGCAAGTTTTGCAAACGTTCGCAATAAATGCAGCCCTTACAAACCAGTTATATGTTATATGTCTTCATTGACGTAAAATCTTAATTTGTCATTCTTATTTTGGTTGAGCTGTGAGTCCAAAGACGATTTTCCATTTTATACCTGTTATTCCATGGAAAATACAGTATTTTTGGAATCGAAATTGAATTTGATTTCCGAAACCTACAATTGCTAGGCTAACCATTGGCAGCACTTGATTGTTATATGTTTATGCCCGGTGTGTGCGAGATTGCGTGTGATTTACGAGTGCATGTCTGTCGTGTTCGGCTCGCCACACACGAAGCCAGTTTTTTTTTTTTTTTTTTTTTGTACACAGGTAGCTATGCCATCAGGTTTCGGGACACGAACAGCACAGTCTTCGCTACTGAAATAAACACGAACCTTTCTATCGACTTCCGCTTCGAACCGACTCCTGCAGAATGCGATCTCCCAGAAAACATCAGAGTTACAGTTCGGAAAAGAATTGGCGTCTTTGAAGTACCTCTGTGTTATGTTAGCCGTGTGAACGGGACATGTCAAGTCCCCTTGTTTGATGACATCTGTGAATGCCTGCCAGAGAAGGGATGGTACCGACTGTCTAAACAAATTGAGGAGACCGATTATGCACTGTGGGTGTGGCGAACGAACAAAGATGACGTGAAAGGCGTTACCGTCAACATCACAAGTAATTCTCTGTCTGTCTGTCTGTCTGTCTGTCTGTCTGTCTGTCTGTCTGTCTGTCTGTCTGTCTGTCTGTCTGTCTCTCTCTCTCTCTCTCTCTCTCTCTCTCTCTCTCTCATAGTTATGTAGTAGTTGTAGCAACGGCAAATTAGAAAGTAGACATTTTGTTGAACCTACCGCTGAGAAATAAAGATTCATTCATTTTTCTCTCTCTCTCCGTGAAATAGTCTCTGTAGCTTGCGCGGCGTATAGAACTAGATGACTAGCCTAACTTGGAAAACAACAACAACAACAACTAAATACGATCAAGAAACGCTGTAACTATTAACAATGAGAATCTTATTCCGAGAACCATAACAGGAGTCTTTGGTAGTTAGTGGGTACACAACTGGATCACTCACGGTCTCCCCCATAGATAATTTGCAAATAAAAACAATCGTTCACACAATTACACAGGCCCTACTTCATCCAAGGACACGACCAGCTTCCGTAATGCGATCACAGAGGAACACGAGGGGACACAGTCCATCATCAGTGAAACTAGCGAAGTTCCCCAGTCATCTGACCTCGTGACAGGTTCGTTCTACTTTACTTTCTACATTGTTAGCATTAGTTTCCGTGTTGTCCACTGTCTGATATTTCTTTCTTTGTATTTTTATTTTTTAATTTATTCATGTATTTATTTTTTATCTCATCTAATTATTTATTGATATATTTTATTTATTCATTTATTTTATTTAGTATTATATATTTTTTATTTTTTTTATTTATTTATTTATTTATTTTATTTTGTTTTATTTTATTTTTTTTTTTTTTGGGGGGGGGGGTGTCGTGGGTTTTTGTTGTTGTTGTTGTTTGTCTGGTTTATATTTCCTTTCTGATGCAAGCATATGTAGTTTGTTATGACTGAAACAATGGAAAAACGCAGCGAGTCCATCGACGTCATTCCAGGATAAAGACCATTGTGTCAACCCCTTTCATCTCGAAATCACCCATTTTTCCTTAAAATGAATCCAGGGGAGCCGGGGTGGTCGAATGGTAGATCGTTGGACTTCTGATGCTCGGGTCGTGAGTTCGATCCCGGCCGGGGCCAAATATTTGTGCTGGCTTTTTCATCGTTGCCCCGTCTTTGATATCACCCTACGTGGTGGAAAAGGACGTTAAACCCCTAAACACCCACCCACCCTTAAAATGAATCCACAGATATACTGTGGTTTGCCAATACACGGCACAGTAAAGAGTATAGGACTCGAAACCAAACGCCAGATCAACATGCGGAAATGAAGCCTGATTCCTACAAAACCACCATTTTAAATTACCCATTTTCTACCCATTGTGGCAGATACAGGTCCACAGACCACCACAGAAGTGAGCGAGCTTCTACAGAGAACACCCACAAAGAAAGAAGAAACCTCAGAGTCCAAAGATGGCGCCGATTTTGGTCAGGAACAGGTGCAGCCGTGTTGGGCAGTGTCGCCATTATTGGTGTTACAGCGACTGTTATTGCCGTTATCGTTGTGCGTGCGATAAAACTGAAAGGTAAACGTGTGTGCAAAAACTGATCCAGCTTGCTCTGTGGGGATTTCATAGATGAGCTTCCCTTCCCACCCCCCACCCCCATCCCCCACCCCCTGTTTCTGACTCAAAACAACTTAGAATAGTGTTAGTCTTAGTACAGCGCAACGATGTATTAAGTGTCTGGGCTGAATTTTCTTGTGTGGCGGTCGGTGGTTTAGTGGTTAAGACTTTGTCAACAATACGAGAGATCAGGTTCGAGTTCCACCTCGGGGCGAAGAGTTTTTCTTTTTCTTTCATTCGGGCCTACCGTCGGGGGTTCACTTCGGGTACTCAAGCCTCCCCCCCCCCCCCCAATCTGATGTGGAAACGTTTACCCACCAAAAAACTTGCACTTCTAAATTTCCGAAGCTTAAATTGCTGAACTGGCCCTCTGCACCACGTGACTGTAATGTGTTCATGTGAGAGAATGCGTATGGTGCACGTGAGCATGCGTGTGTGGGTTTAGCTTGCGGCGCTTTGAGCCTAATATTTGGGACACAGAGCCTACAATTATGCGATTATGATGAAGATGATGATGATGATGATGATGAGAGCTTTGTACCGCAGGCTGGAGACACCATGACCACATCTCCCACCCACAACCAAAAGCTGACGCCGATGAGGACAACGACAGACAGTGTCAGTGTGACGAACGCCCACCGACACAGGAATACAACATCTACATGGAAATTCCAGACGACATTCCATTGTCCGCTGGTACTGATTTATTGTATTTCCAAGGAAGAGATTTATGATACTAGTTAAAACTTCTGCCACTACTGCTACGACCATTTCTTTTTCTAGTAGCAGTAATAAATACTAATGTAGTGTACACATGGCACCAAAGACAAACTATCTTTGTTCTCTGTTCTTGGAGAAGATTTTTGAGGTTGCTATTTTTTAAAGGGTGGGTGGGTGTTTAGGGGTTTAACGTCCTTTTCCACCACGTATGGGTGATATCAAAGACGGGGCAACGAGAAAAAGGCCAGCACAAATATGTGGCCCCGGCCGGGATTTGAACTCACGACTCGAGCATTGGGAGTCCAACGCTCTACCATTCGGTTATCCCGGCTCCCCCCCCCCTCCCTTTTTTAAAAATACAAATTACTGTATTAAGTACAAAAAAGAAATTGCTTTTCTGTCCCGTATAAGCAACAAACATATAAATAAATAAATAAATACGTTTAATTAATTGAACAATCAGGATTACAGTATCTTCCTTCTTCTTTTTTTTTTCTCACCTCATGAACAACGATCGTAGATCGATATTTGCAGTTATTGCAGGAGAAACCTGTTGTAAATAAGAGAAATTTTTGAACAGCATGCATATTTTGAGAATACTCTTTGGTTGATTTCAGCGGCTTCCGTGTGCTCTCCTTCAGCACCCGAGCCTGACCCGCTGACGGATACCTGATACCTGTGTCGCATGCGCAGAACGAGAAGGTATGGGGGTATTTGCTCTCCCCAAACGATAATTACATAATGAAGAGGAAAATACCTTGCTTAACACGTTTCCAAACAGTGATTTTTTTAAGTTAGTTAGTGAATTTAGGGCTGAACGCCGCGCAAGCAACAAAGGCTAATTCACGGCTAAGTTCTGAAAAGAATTTTGCTGTATGACATACCACATTCTAAGTAACAGTCTGTTTTTATTGTTTTTTGTTTTTTTTAAGTTGGTTAGGAATTTAGGGCTGAACGGCGCGCAAGCAACAAAAAGCTAAATCACGGCTAAGTTCTAAAAGAATTCTGCTGTATGACATAACACATTCTAAGGCCCGATGCACACGAGCGTCAGCGTCATGATGCCGAGCGGCGGATCTGAATCCCGGCGACAGTTTCAAGGCGCCGCCACGTGTGCATGACTCGGCGCCTGGCGACAGGCAACGGCATCAATGATGCCAGGCGGCGGAATCCTTTGACGCCGCGTATAGAACATGTCCTATTTCTGCTGCTGACCGCCGCTGCAGACTTGGTTTCAGCCAATCAGAAAGCAGTGTGGGTCAGCGCGTGCAGTGTGGGCTCAGCGAACAGGCCGTGCAGGCGATGACGCCGAAGCCAAGTGTGCATGCAAACGGCGCACACCACACGCTCACGCGAGGCGTATGATGCGAGACAGCCTTCGCTGCTGCTTCATGGTGCTGACGCCGACGCTCGTGTGCATCGGGCCTAAGTAACAGTCTGTTTTTATTGATTGGGTGAAAACCACCGGTCGATTTAGTATCGATGAAATAGACAGAAACGGCTTGCCCAGTAAGGCAGTCAACATCAAAAACACAAGGAAAACCTGTAAATCAAAAAACAAAAAAAAGCCTTCTTTTCCCTGCAGGAGCAGTCTTTGATCAGTTCAGCTGTTTCAATACTCCTAAACTGATTTCATGGGCTTCCGTGTCCTCTCCTCAAGCACCGAAGGCTGCCCAAATGACGGGTACCTAACACCTTTACCGCCACGTGCAGTAAGACAAGGTGTGTAGTGTGAACACCCAAATGAGAAAGGTGGCGACTTTATGTAGAGAAATAACTTGCTTAACAAGTTTCTAAGCCGTACCGTTCAAAAGTATTTGCCATCTTCTAAATCATGATTGGTCGTGTTCATGCAGTGTTGATGGTTTGATTAAACTCATCGATCAAGAGAGTTAAGTTGGTGTTTCATAGAGACTCCTTGCTCTGGGAAACACCAACAGCCAAAAAAAAAAAAAAAAAAAAATCAATAGATAAAAAGGACCAAACATACCCAGAGTTTCTTTTTCCCTGCAGGAGCGGATGCTGGCGGTTTGATCAGCCCGGCTCGGGTGTCATCAGAAGACGTGTGCGACTCGTACGAGCGTCCAGTGAACCCTGACTACACAACACCAAACCTGTGTACAGCCGCTGCGCCATCTGTACGAGACCGTCAGACAATGGCGACACAGTAAGAGGGACAGCCGACCCCTTGACCAGGAGAAGTAACTGTTCAGATTGCACAACAGTGGGTGGGTGGGTGTTTAGGGGTTTAACGTCCTTTTCCACCACTTAGGGTGATATCAAAGACGAGGCAACGATGAAAAAGCCAGCACAAATATTTGGCCCCAGCCGGGATCGAACTCACGACCCGAGCATTAGAAGTCCAACGCTCTATCATTCAACCACCCCGGCCCCTTATACACAACAGTAATCTCTGAAATATTAGGTGAGTGGAAGAAAAAACAAACAAGGTACAACAAAAGTCATTTAATCGATAACAACTGATTCCTGAGGTTGTTTGCGTATTTGTTTGGTGGGAGGGAGAGAGGAAGTGAGAGGGGGAGAGATTTCTGACACAGAAGAAAGAACAGATTACCGACATGGAAAAATCTACAAACAATGAGGTCATCTGACAGACGCGAGTCGCATTGCACAACAATATTTTTGGACATGACCAGTGATCACAACGATGGTGTTGGAAACTCAGTTTCCCGATAATTTAGTGACACCACCATGTCGGTTCAAGTGCATACGGATCAATGATGTATATAATCAAGCAATTATTAGTATAATTAGGGACATGGATGCACCACTAACGTTCATGACTGTCACACCTAATGGTTGACACTTCGCACACGAGCGATATAAATATCATATAATGTATGTACTAATTCTGATCTTGGCGATGTGTATGAAATGATGTACAATGCTGATATAATAAAACGCCAGATATTTCGTAAGAAGCTCCATTTCAAGACTTGCACATTTACATTTTTCGTGCTCACTTCTTCTTTTATTTGCGTGTGAAAGCATTTACCAGCCCTGAAACTCACAGCCGACAATCTGCCACACAGCGCGGTAAACGCTGGCGAGAGAATGTCAGTGAAGGCTGGTGCAAAGAAGGCAGCCCGCGGGAATTGGGGCAGGCTAAACTCATTGCGAGTGAAACCAGGCAAAACCCGTCCCGACACTTCCTTCCCAGTCGATTAGTCATAAGCACTATACTGTAAGCGTTTTGTATGTTAGATAACAGCGTCCTTGTAAACTATAGGTCATGCACAGCGCACATAGTCCTTACCTTCTGACCAGACGAGTGACACAGCCACGGAAGCCAGCGACGATCGATCGATAATGCTGGCAAAACGACACGCTAAACACAGTTCCAGCACATTCGCTGCGGGCCTGAAAAATGGCAGCCGTGTTATGCGCATGCGGCTCGCGGTACAACACACCACTGACCTGATATCGCCGTGTGCAGCGTTTTTGTAAATAGCCGTGTTGTGCAGAGGTATCATAAAATGTTGTTCAAGCCCATTTGATAAAGTGGGGTCAAGGACGTCTGAAAATAAAACCACGACAGGGACATTGAACATACTGCACTTGCTGCACGAATTCACACACACACACACACACACACACACACACACACACACTGACACACACACACACTGACACACACACACACACACACACCACACACACACACACCCACCACCACAACCACCACATCCACAAGCAACATCAACAAACAGTTGTTTCTACAGTATATGTGACATGTTTGTGTTTTGACGCTAGTATTATTTTGGGCAAACTAGCCCATTTGGGTGATGTTTTTCTCTGCCTCTTTAAAAAAGTCACAATTTTAGTCATGAAGTTTTCATATTATTGTAAGCTCTTTACCTGGTTATCTGAGAAAGATAAAGCTGTTCACCTAAACGTAAAATGTTTTGTTAATAATTTGGTAATTTTTTCACGTGTGTACTCGATTATGTCATAAACGCAGCTTAAATAAGTGTGTGTGTGTGTGTGTGTGTGTGTGTGTGTGTGTGTGTGTGTGTGTGTGTGTGTGTGTGTGTGTGAGAGAGAGAGAGAGAGAGAGAGAGAGAGCAAGGATGTGCATAACTGAGCTGATAATACATTCGAACTTACACATTCGAATACTCTCTCTCTCTCTCTCTCTCTCTCTCATCTCTCTCTCTCTCTCTCTCTCTCTCTCTCACACACACACACACACACACATCACACACACACACACACCACACACACACACACACACACACACACAAACTTCATTGTTCAATATCTTTTCTTGACTAGCTTCTACGATTGTCCCGCAGTGGCTGGATATTGTGCAAATTACAAATTTCAAAGGTTTTGTATTCGCAACAACATGACAAGGAACATGTCTCAGTTTTACATGCTCACCATCCGATAAATGCAAAGTAAATAAACAAAAAATTACAGAAAATTGTAATCAGTCTTGTGTGACGAAAGCATGAGAATGCAAGACGCCAGATGGAAAGTAGAATTCTTGAACAGATCTTTATAAGAAACAGGCCAGTTTTGAGAAACAAATATCTCGTCGGAAAAAGGCGCCTTCCGAAAAAATAAAAGAAAGAAACAAACAATGGAATGAAATACAAATTAAACAAATTAAACAAGATCAAACGGGTTATGTCAGGGAGGCAAATCTTATACGAGACATAATTATGGCCTTCGGGAAAAACAAACCTTCTGCGAGAATTGTTTCCCCGGGAAAACCAAAGTTTATACGAGACTTGACTGTGTCCCTCGGGAAAACCAAACCCTTATACGAGACATGACTGTGCCCCTCGGGAAAATCAAAACCTTACACGAGACTTGACTGTGTCCCGCAGGAAAACCAAACCTTATACGAGACATGACTGTGTCCCTCGGGAAAACCAAACCTTATACGAGACATGACTGTGTCCCTCGGGAAAACCAAACCTTATACGAGACATGACTGTGTCCCTCGGGAAAAACAAACTTTATACGATAAATGGGTCCTTTGGGAACAAAGAAACCTTATCTGAGATATGTGTCCTTCCGAAAAACCAATCCTTGTACGAGATAATTATGTTTCCTTCGGGTAAAGCAAAGCGTATACGAGATATGGATCCTTCGGGAAAAAAATATACGCGAAATGTGATCTTCGGGCGGCAGTGGGGTGGTGGGGGCTGGAAGGGGGGGGGGGATTGGTACGCGCCGCACGGACCAGAAGACAGGGACAAGGGTTCAAATTCTAGCCAGGCAAGTGGGGATTTTATGGAAACTGTTTCTGCGGAAAAAATATCTCCTTTTCCACCATGTGTCGTCAAACAGGAAGATCAAAAATCGCTTCAAAGTCAAAGTCAAAACAGTGTTATTCCTGTAGCCCGTTCTGGGATGTAGACGAAATACAGAAAAGCAGAGCGAACGTGTGATTCATGGCCACGCCGAGCAGACCGGACAACGCATCATCCAGGACTGTCCACTATACCAACCGCTAAGGATGACGACGTGGCCCTCGGAAACGCTTCTACACACCAAAATGTACGGCCCTCAGCGGGAGCTGGAGAGGACAACAGACTTCATGCTCAGAACCGAACTTCCAGTGTGACCAAGAGACGAACGACAACAACAACAACAACACGAACGAAGGTGAATGCTCTGAATACCAAACCTTATAACCTGAATATAGGAAACCACAAGTGTACAGAGGACAAGACAAAAACACACAGAGAGTAAAATGACACTGAAAAAAAGCATTCCACCACAGATAACATCATCAGCTCGGGCAAAGCCGGCTACATCGGCTAGTAAACTATACATGGGCTGGGCGGGGCTCGGCAGAGGAGAAGCTCGGCTTGCTACGTCTAAGTTTTCCTTCCGCTTGTTTTAGCCATTCGGCAACTTTCTGGTGGTCGTAGCGGGTTGCAATATCGGACGGTGTTTGTCCGTCCTGTGTCGTTGCGCTGACATCGGCGCCATATTTGAGGAGAATCTGAATAATCTTCTCGTTGCCGCCCCTGGAAGCCAAATGAAGTGCTCTGATACCTCTCCCATCTTTTGCTTCGATGTTGGCACCGGCCTTCAGGAGCAGATCGACAGCTTTATCGTTACCACTCGACCAGCGAAGTGGACTCCACTGCGTGGTATTCGTTGCGTTAGAGGGAAGACGTTTGATAGTGATTGCATCCCCGACTTGACAAGCCAGATGAAGTGCTGTACGGCCATCTTGATCCCTTGCATCGGTGTTTGGTCCTGCGTTGAGTAAGGACACCACTGCTGTACAGTTACCCTCGTGACATGCGACGTGTAAAGGTGTGCGACCTTTGTCATCTACCGCGTCAGGGTTTGCCCCAGCGGCAAGAAGAAGAGCGATAAACTCATCACCTTGTGCCACGAGAAGATGCTGCCCTCCTTCTCGCCTGGCGCATGCGCCGGTTTTAGCTGCCGTCTGACCATGGCTCTCGCCTTGAACAGAGACCCTTTTCCTTTCTTCACCTGGAAGATTGGTAGCAGTTGTGCGATAAACGGCGATATGAAGAGGAGTTTTCCCTTTGTCGTTTACAGCATTTACATTGACACCATGATGGAGAAGGCCCTGTAAACATTTCAAATCGCCTGTAAGGCAAACTCGGAAAAGTTCGTTTCTGAGACCGTCATTAGCAGCGAAGACCTTTGGGAAATCTTCCATGAAACTGGGCAAATTGTGTTGTACACTGCGCCTCGTGTTTGCTTTAATAATGACAATGATCAAACAACGACGTTGTTTCATGAATTTGAACACTGATGACCAGGACGCCATGTCTTCCACGGTTTCATCAGGTCTAAATATTTCATCCAACAAGACAACCAGTTTTTCAGCAATACGTTTGCAATGGTTCCAGCTGTTGGGTCGAACCAGATCAAGAGGAGTGTACCGTTTATCTCGGAAGAAACGCTGAAGAGCTCGGCCAATAGTTGTCTTTCCACATTTCTCAGGTCCCACGATGATCACCGCACCTTCCTCCCGCAGCATATTCAGCGCCTTATCAAAGGTGTCGTGGTCATAGGGTAATGTCTCGGTGCTGTTGATTTCTGTGGTAGCTGTAACCGATTACAGTGCCGTTCATTACTCAGTAATCTTTGAACGAGTAGCTTCTTTCAGTCGTCCATTATAAGAGAACTCCGCTCGTTCTGCCATGATCTAGTGGATAATATGAATACTCTGATCGAACTGGTGGCCAGAAACAAACAGCGACCCCTCCCCCTTCCCCCTCCTCCAAAGACACAAAGAGAACATAGCAAGCTTAGTCTCTCCAGTAAGGTTCCTCTCGCATTCTATGTCTAACTTTTTTTTCAATTCAGTAAAAAGACGTCACTCTGCGAGAGGGTAGGTATGGACTGTGTTTTGAATCAGCGAGATGATTTTCAGCTGCCTTCATAATTATGGCAGTCATGTAAGGGGGGGGGGGGGGGTTAGAAAGAGAAGGGGTGTGTGTGTGTGTGTGTGTGTGTGTGTGTGTGTGTGTGTGTGTGTGTGTGTGTGTGTGTGTGTGTGTGTGTGAGAGAGAGAGAGAGAGAGAGAGAGAGAGTTGTAAACATCTGTATACTGTATACGGTATTGTTCGATAGGCATCTTCTTAGCAGTCTAATGGCAAGTCTAACATCATTTTGATTCATCCAGAATGTCATTTCTGTAAAATGTTGGACTTACTTTGGTGCAGAAGACGCTGCAACACTTCTCTTCTAACGACCCTTCTCTTGCGCCTGCAAGCAGAATAAGAGTGTTTAAATTTGAATAAAAGGAAGTATGCTCATATAATAAAAAAATAAATAATAATGACCAAAAACGGCGGCTGACTGTCGTACGTGCTAAATAACATAGTAGGCCTACTAGTAGTACAATATACTATTATAGGCTCGGTTTCGGGGGTAGGGCCGTAGATCAACGACCTTTCCCTTGGAGGTACATCGAGAGCTACCACATGGCTCTCGACCATTCCCTGTAGGAGAACTTGATATTGTTTTCATTTCATTTTAGTTCTCCTACAGCGGTTGGCGGAGAGCCGTGGGATATCCCTTGATGTACCTCCAAGGGAAAGGTCGTTGAGACACTGGTAGACAAAAGGTGATACCCACGTAAACAATGCCCGAGTCCCTATCTAAAGCCTACCAGGCTTAAAATATCCCACTGCCCTTGACATTGCGGTAAACCAGCCAATCAGGTGCGGTCCGATGAGCGCTTGACTTTCGTCTACTGTTTCCTTGCTGCGAAGCCGTAAAATCGTTTCGGATATAGCACAGCCGAAGATTACGTGCAAACGGTACGTAACTGATCTGAAGTCATTTTATGACTATCACTAAATATCAACATGCGGACCGATGTTTTGCCGATTTGTGGACACAGACCTCGCAAATCCAACAAAAGATTCGCCAAACGGGAAGTCGTCTGCTACTGTGATCATTTCTGCAGCGGCCGGTAGCTGTGTCAGCATAGCGATATTGGTTAGAACTCTGGAGCAAGCAGATGATAAGAGAACGCATTGGAACGGCGCAAACGTTTCGCAGATGAACACGACAAGCTGCCCAGACAACGAAACAAACATTTCCCGTACATATCTATACCAAAGACGCCAAGGGAAATTTTCAAGCGGGAAGAGAGCATTCCCCGATTTCACATGGAGCAACGTTTGCACCAAACCGTTTTGAAGCTGTGCACCAAAGCTGAAGCTTGGTTTTACAACTCAACTTTACGAAAAATCTCGGCTTTGAGAACTAAGGTTAATCATTAAGGTAGGTTTAATGAACTAAGATGACACATTTAGAGTAGTTTCGTACGTGCCAAACGCACAAACAATGTACTGTTCAACAACGAGCTTCGGCCTCAGGTCTGCTTCGTGCAAATGGCGCCTCACAGACTTACTTCTGAAAACAAAGCTTGTAGGGAGAAGCTATTAACTGCTTCCGATATATTGGTTTTAAACTTCAGTTTTCAGCGATGGAAATGAAAACAAAACTATTATAGGCTGGTTTGGGGGGGTAGGGCCGTAGGTGTAGTTTTCGGGAGATGACAGAGAAGAAAGTTGTAGCCCAAGGCCTTCGGCCTACGGCCCTACCCCCGAAACCCAGCCTATAATAGTATAGTATGCAGGCCTGTATAATGTAACATTAATTGTGATAATTACGGAGTACACACTTACCAGTGTCTTGTTTTGTATAGTTATATGCTGTATTGTAATGTTCTTGTGACTGTGATATGACAATAAAAATAAAATAATGACGAAAACATTTCCTCTTCATTCAAAGTCTAAACAAAATAAAGTACATCCCCATAAAACAACTTCGCTACACTAAATCGGCGGGAATGAAACTGTTTTTGGGTACAGGATCACCCAGACAGTCTCTTCGTCTGCATGTTAGGTATCAGAGAAAAGCAGAAAGGGACTTACCAACATATAAAGATCAGTACTGCAGTTAGACCGACCATTACGATCCCTGCACACACAGACACTGCGACAACGACAACTGTGTTGTCATTAGCATCTGAAATGAAAAAAAAATAGATGTCTAAATTATAACATGCAGATTATTATAGAGAGAATAGCATATATCGTGCACACGTATGCAAATAGCAGTCAACATAAATTTGGATGTTTAGTAGGATTGACTGGATTATGTAAACGAGAAAGGTTAATGACAATCTTTGGCTCTCTCTCTCTCTCTCTCTTTCTCTCTCTCTCTCTCTCTCTCTCTCTCTCTCTCTCTCTCTCTCTCTCTCTCTCTCTCTGTGTGTGTGTGTGTGTGTGTGTGTGTGTGTGTGTGTGTAACTGTAGAGCGCTCTGAGCCAGCGTCTGCTGGGAAACTGCGCTATGTAAAAGCAATTCATTATTATTATTAATTTGAACAGTTTTTTGTTTGTTTGGTTGGTTTTGTTGTTGTTGTTGTTGTTGTTGTTTTTTGTTTTTGTTTTTTTTTTTCTCGTAAAAGTACGTAGCATGACCGATTTTGTAAAACGGGCAACAACTCTTCTAAAAATTCGGTAAGTGCATATGAGCAATCGTGAAACCTACCCCTCGAGCATATGACTGCACATGTCATCTCAAAATAAAACGCTCCGCGATAGCCATCATTACATCCGTACACACACACACGCACACACACACACACACACACACACACACACACACACACACACACACACACATCAACGCCGCGCTGATGTCTGATCAAGTTGCACAAGCATTATTATCTCAGAAGCGATATTTCTTTGGCATGTACACAATAACTGTTAAACCTTTGTCTTGGGCAATCTGGGCTTCAAACAAACAGGGAGACAGACAGACACACAGACAGACAGACAGAAACAGAGAGAGAGAGAGAGAGAGAATCAATGAATGAATCAATGAATGAATCAATGAATGAATCAATGAATGAATGAATGAATGAAACTTTATTTTACAACGGTAGAGGCAGTTGACGTCAAGTAGTCAGTTTTCATACCTTCCGTTGCTAAAAACTAATATTAAATAACTAACAAAATAAGAAATAAAACAAGAAAAACAAACAGACAGATTAATGCACAAACAACAACAAACAAACAAACAGCTAACAGGTGTTGCAAACGCACGTACACACATACACATTATCTATTTATTTCAAGTGCACACAAGATTTTTTTTCTTTTAAAAGTCAATAATAATAATTAAAAACAAAAAAGAGATGTATAAAACAGCAAGCGAACAGTCGGCATGCACTTACTCAGCGAAGAGAGAGAGAGAGAGAGAGAGAGAGAGAGAGAGAGAGAGAGAGAGAGAGAGAGAGAGAGAGAGAGAGACTGTACCTTTAAGTTCGAATCTGCATGAGTTATGCAGACGAAAGTCTTTTTCTATCGGCTGACAAACATATTTCCCAACGTGTTCTTTCTCTGCCTGGTCGATTTTCAGCACCACGGTGTTTGAAACAAAACGGTATGTGTTGTTCCCCTTGCACTCCAACGATTCCCTTCCATTCGACGAGTAGCACCTCATCACAGCTGCTTCGGAAAAAAAAAAAAGAGTCACCGAGTCCCCTTTGAGAAAATTGTTTTAAAAACTGATGCTAGGTCAAATCTAGTGACTTTGAGATATTGTTTTCATTTTCGGGTAATGAAACGGGTAACACAAATCTGTCAAAGTTTCAAGTTGCATGGAGCTTACAAAGGTGTTAAATATGTAGTACAACTACGCCATACTTGCACAATTTCATCGTCCTACTCTGGTCGAATGATAGAGCGTTGGACTACTAACGCTCGGGTGGTGAGTTCGATCCCGGCTGGGGCCAAATATTTGTGCTGGCTTTTTCATCGTTGCCCCGTCTTTGATATCACCCTATGTGGTGGAAAAGGACGTTAAACCCCCAAACACCCACCCACCCACCCCACTCTAATTCTTGAGTCGTGAACTCGATCCCGGCTGGGGCCAAATATTTGTGCTGGCTTTTTCATCGTTGCCCCGTCTTTGATATCACCCTATGTGGTGGAAAAGGGCGTTAAACCCCCAAACACCCACCCACCCACCACACTCTAATGCTCGGGTCGTGAACTCGATCCCGGCTGGGGCCAAATATTTGTGCTGGCTTTTTCATCGTTGCCCCGTCTTTGATATAACCCTATGTGGTGGAAAAGGACGTTAAACCCCCAAACACCCACCCACCCACCCCACTCTAATGCTTGAGTCGTGAGCTCGATCCTGGCTGGGGCCAAATATTTGTGCTGGCTTTTTCATCGTTGCCCCGTCATTGATATCACCCTGTGTGGTGGAAAAGGCCGTTAAACCCCCAAACACCCACCCATTCACCCATCGTCCTATTCGGGGAGCCGGGGTGGCCGAATGGTAGAACGTTGGACTCTCCATGCTCGGGTCGTGAGTTCGATCCCGGCTGGGGCCGAATATTTGTGCTGGCTTTTTCATCGTTGTCCCGTCTTTGATATCACCCGTATATGGTGGAAAAGGACGTTAAACCCCCAAACATCCACCCACCCACCCCGTCGGGCCAGTTTCTTTGCATGGCTGCTCAAGAGTAAGTGTGTGTGTGTGTGTGTGTGTGTGTGTGTGTGTGTGTGTGTGTGTGTGTGTGTGTGTGTGTGTGTGTGTGTGTGTGTGTGTGTGAGATAGAGAGAGAGAGAGAGAGAGAGAGAGAGGTAAAAACGCGTAAACTCGTAAAAACAACTTGAACCTATGTTTTAAGACAACGGATTAAAATGAAGCACAGGATCGGATGTTATCAAGAAAAAAAAAAGCACCTTCATAGTCATTGGTGTCGTTGTACTTCTGAAGTTCAAAGTTTTTTGGTGTCTGACTGATGTTGAAGTCGAAGTAGCAGGTGATATAAGCGGGGTCACCTCTGTGTACTGCGGGAGCCTCACATCTCGTTTCGCAACCTGGACGGTAGGAACTCCAGTTGTAATGTATAGCATGACTCGAAATACAGGACATTTCGTGTCATTGATGGAAACTGCCATGGAGTAAACACACACACACACACACACACACACACACACACACACACACACACACACACACACACACACACACACACACACACACACACACACACACACCACCACCACCACCACCACCACCACCACCACCACCACAACAACAAAACGACAAGGAAAGTGTGAGTATGCTACTATGCCATTATCATACTCTTGTCCTTTAATCGCACGACTGCATGCATGCGTGCGTGCGTGCGTGCATGTGTGTGTGTGTGTGTGTGTGTGTGTGTGTGTGTGTGTGTGTGTGTGTGTGTGTGTGTGTGTGTGTGTGTGTGTGAGAGAGAGAGAGAGAGAGAGAGCGAGAGAGAGAGAGAGAGAATCATTTTTTTTTTTTTTACAACGGATCAATTGTTTGTGTCGAGAAACTAACTTTCAGCCTTGCATTTGCTGAACTCCACAGAGAAAAAATGAAATTTAAAATAAGTGGTTACTTATCCTCTCAAATTGTTTGTAATATAATAATAATTTATTCTCAAAATAATTACGTATTGTTGAAAAAAACAAAACAAAAAAAAAAACCAATCTTACTCGTTCTTGTAGAGTTGAGAAGAAAAACCCACATGCTGACCAGCGTTTTCAGATCCATTGTGTGCCAGGCTAAGGGAAAAAAAAATCAGATCGCTGCATTTTGATTAATACACGGAAATCAGTCGTTTACTTCTGTTCTGTGCGTGTCGCCTGTCTGCAAACAGGCCAAACCCGACAAACAAAACTGTGCTTTTATTACTTATTCGTCACTGACCTAGATAGTTTCGATATAACACAGATGGCTGGGTGCCCGTACTAAACTCATAGTGCGAGATAAACAAACCTACAAAAATGCCAGATATGCGTTTGAGAGAAGGATTTGATTTATGAAAAAAAAAAAAAAAAAAAAAAACCGATAGAACTAATTTCGTTAGTCACAGTTAGTCACACTAAGTTGTTGTTGTTGTTGTTGTTGTATCTGTGTCTTCGATTATTGTTGGGGATCCGGGGTGGTCGGATGGTAGAGCGTTGGACTTCTAATGCTCGGGTCGTGAGTTCGATCCCGGCTGGGGCCAAATATTTGTGCTGGCTTTTTCATCGTTGCCCCGTCTTTGATATCACCCTATGTGGTGGAAAAGGACGTTAAACCCCCAAACACCCACCCACCCACTCGATTATTGTTTGTCTGTGGCCATCATAAGCTGCAGTACCTCTACCAACGGGAAATAATTTAATTGTCTCGATAGCGATCGACGAGAACGATAACCCGGAAGAATTTCAAAGTTCATGAAAATTAAGCCTCAATCTGTTTGTTAGCTTCCTTCATTCACTTGTAGTTTGTGTGTCACTAAGCGGCATCGATGTAGAACCCTGCTAGAAACCTCTGCCTGAGAATGCCTCACAAAGGCAAGACAAACATTCTTCTGTGCGTACTGATATGGGTGACACGTGAGGCAGCTTCTACAAACTCATGCAAGTATCTCAATACTCAATATCTCAAAATTTTAACACGCTTCATCCAGTCAGTTGCAGATAATGAATGAAATGTTCGTACAGCTGTTGTGGTAATGATACATGTCACAGTGTTTGATCAAGACTATTTAGAATAATGACAAACGTTTCACGTTGGCTTGTGCTGAAGACATCGATATAAGCCAGAAGAATCTGAGGAGGGTGGGGCGGATGTTGGAGGGTTCAACGTCCTTTTTCACTACATGTGGGTGATATCAAAGACGTGCGACGAGATAAAGGCGTTCACGTTATTTGTATATAAACATTTACCATATTGAAGTGGGGAGGCGGAATAGCCCAATGGTAGAGCGTAGGACTTTCAGTGATCGGGTAGTGTGTTCGAATCCCAGCTGGGGGCCAGATAATTGTGTTGGCCTTTTTCTCATAGTCCCGTATTTGATATCACCCGCAAAGGGACGTTTAACTCCCAAACACACATCCCCCACCCCTATATATATATATATATATATATATATATATATATATATATATATATATAAGCTTATATAATTATTATTAAAACAACAACGACACTAACAAACAATTGTTTCTGCATTTCAGGTGACTTTTTGTTTGATTTGCCGAAACATGATGGCAGGTACGTGTTGACAAGATTTGAAAACGCTAATGTGACTGTTCCACTGAAAACCAACCCAGCTTGTAATGTTTCAAGTAACCTTGCCATTCACGTCTCAAAAATGATGAGCAGTCGGAGAATACCTGTATGCTCTATCTGGTATACGAATGGAGCCTGTAAAACGTCAGATGAGTCAATATGCAGGTGCTTGGAAGGAGGTGTCTTCGAATTTCGAAGGACTGTCCGACACAATGACAGTGGTCTATGGATATGGCAGATATACACGGAACCACCGCGAGACATTGAAGTCATTTTCGAAGTGTTAAGTAAGTGTTTCTCTTCTTATCGTTAATGGGGTTTAACAGTTTTACACATTACCAAAACTTCTTGTAGTGCGCATGTATTTGCTCCCCTGCTTATTTGTCATTATCATTGGTGCAATCGTTGTAAGCGTCATCACCATCGCCATCATTATCATGTTCATCACTTTCATCAATAACATTAAGCTCAATGACAAGCTCTGGTTTTATCGAATTCGATTTAATTTTTTTGCTCTGTAACGTTGATTCCATTGTTACGATTAACACACTAAAAGACAATGCTTCATGCAGGTTCAACCAAAGCACCACAACCTGACATGGGTACCATCCCCTTTTCAAGACAGACCACTGAGGGAACGTCACTATCGAAGGGTTCGACCACAACGCCAGAATCAAGGCAGACCTCTCTGGCAAGGTCTCAGTCGAAAGGTCCTTCCTCAACGCTTCAGCCCGACGTGACTAAAGGTTTGTAGAGTTAATCTCAATATCCAGAGATACTTATGAACTGTAACGTCCAAGGAGAAATGACAGCATTGATTCAGCAGTCTCTAAGCAGAATTTCAGCAACCAATAAGCGTGTTTTTAGCGTAAGTGTTATCAGTGCTAAATCACTGCCAACACCGCTGTAGGTATGCTAACAGATTGTAGGCAGCGTTGTAGTATGGTTTAAGCAGAAAATGTCAATTATGGTAATGAGGTGCTTGCAACTTATCACGTGACACTCTTGCAAGTATGCGGAAAGTCTGCGTACGTTAGCAGGATTGAAACAAAAGTTTAGCATATTACTATATAAAATTTCACATTAATTTCAATTCCAGTTTTGTTGTTGTTGCTTTTTGTTTTGTTTTGTTTGTTTGTTTGTTTGCTTTTTGCTTGGTTTTTTGTTTGTTTTTTGTTGTTTGTTTGTTTCTTTATTACTTTGGTTTTTTTTTTTTTTTTTTGTTTGGGGGGGGGGGGGGTTCTTGTTTTGTTTTTTTGTTGTTTTGTTTTAGTTTTTAGTTTTAATTGTTGTTTTTTTTTTACTTTGTTTGATTTATTATTTTGTTGTGTACTAGTAATGCGGATAAATTTGTTCTTTGACAGATTCCGACATGTACATTGTAATTTTTCTCCAGCTATCTTAATTGCAACAAAATGTTTTAGGGTCTTCGGAAGAAGAGTCGAAAGTTCCTTCTGACGAAGATGACCTCGAAACCACACACCAGTCTCCGCAGCTTGGAGCAACAGACATTATAATAGTCGTGTTGGGAGGCTGTGGCATTTTTGCCGTGACAGCCATTGTCATTGCAATCATCAGATGCAAAAAAGGTACACGTGAAGAGTATTTCTTACTTTCTTACGCTTGTTTCAACGCGGGGGTGCTGGACTGATGTTATGCTTGCTTGTTATGTACATGTATATATTAATACTTACTTTTTTTCGGGTCTTGGTAATTTTCACGTTTAGTAGTTTCCTACCCCATATTCAGTTGTGAAATCAGCAAGGGGTTATATATTAGCTGAATATACTGGGATTATCAGTCTTTTTGGATGCTCTCTCTCTCTCTCTCTCTCTCTCTCTCTCTCTCTCTCTCTCTCTCTCTTGTTGTACAGAGGGTATGCGTGTGTACGTGTTTGGGTGGGTGGGGGGTGAGTGGGGGGGGGGGGGGGGGTTGGGAGTAAGAGTATGTTTGTGTTGGTAGGGGCATTGCTGAAGGCAGTGATTTCGATTTCTTTTGTTTTTCTAACGTTGTTGTAGATGTCTTTTGTGCATTTGATTTTAAAGGAATTTGTTTTTCTTTAACCAATTACTCCTGGTGGCTTGCTATTTGCTAAGTCTTTGTTACTTCCAGAGAAAACAAACATCGACATCCAACAAAATCCAGAAGTTAAAACCTTCCATGTTGGGGACAACCAGGCTCCTCAGGATATACCAGATTACGATCTGTACTGGGAAATCAATGAAGATGAACTCTCAGCAAGCTCAGGTAACTCAGGTGTGTGTGTGTGTGTGTGTGTGTGTGTGTGTGTGTGTGTGTGTGTGTGTGTGTGTGTGTGTGTGTGTGTGTGTGTGTGTGTGTGAGAGAGAGAGAGAGAGAGAGAGAGAGAGAGAGAGAGAGAGAGAGAGCACCAGTCACTCACATCTATATATTACGTGCACTGTTTCATGACAACACCAGCCACTCCACATCGTGCTCCCCAACTTGATGCTGACGGCTACATGACACCAGTTCCTTCCCGTGCTGTAGTCACCAATACAGACGGAGCACGGAATGTCATCCCTATGTACCACAACAGCCGCTGGGCAGAAGGAGAAGGTCAGAACTGTTTCTTTGAAACCTACAGTGATCTGTACATGCGTTTGTTTTAGCCACGCCGAGAGAGAGAGAGAGAGAGAGAGAGAGACAGACACAGAGAGAGAGAGAGAGAGAGAGAGAGTTGGTTGGTTGGTGGTTGTTTGGGAAATTAACGTCCTTTTTCCGCGCGTAAGGGTGATATGAAAGACGGGGCAACGAGGAAAAGGCCAGCACAAGTATTTGGCCCCAGCCGGGATTCGAACTCACGAACCGAGCCTTGAAAGTCCAAAGCTCTACCATTCGGCTATCCCAGCTCCCAGAGAGAGGGAGAGAGAGAGAGAACATCCAAAAAGACTGATGGGTCAGATCACAGTACAGAGAGAGAGAGAGAGACTATCAAGTTAAATATGATCAATGTCTCGTTATATACCTGTATAATCCCCCCCCCCCCCAAAAAAAAAAAAAAAAAAAAAAAATTATTCGACAGAGAGTTGATTAGTTGAAATTTGTATCTGAAATCGGTTTCAGGAGCTAGAGCGTGTACAACAGCACAGACTGATTCCGACGGATACCTGACTCCTGCAAAGCCAGGAGATGCGAGGAAGAAACTCCATCTGTATCAAAACACAAACTAAAGACACAAATTGCCACGGATTTCTTCTCCATTTTCTAAATACAGTTCTCGCCTGGTATGTTATATTGGCAGTCGTGCTGACAGCAGTCCTGTTGTGTTTCACAATGTACATAGATATATAGTAAAACTTTCAATTTGTTTTGCCTACAACAAAATGTTTACTGGAGGCGTAAATTCTACTGTCCCAGAATAAAGTCCTCTAAATCCGGTTTCACAACTGCATGTTCATGCTTATCATGTTGGCCAACATATTTCCGCTTAGTATTTTCCGGCATTGGTGAATCACATCCTTTGAAGAATGCCATAAACGATAACGAAACAGCAAACCGAAACGGTGTACTTACATTTCAGGAAATTGGACTAAGAAAATCATTGTGCTGAAAAACTGCAGTGATGTCATATTACTTTCACACATCACAGTGATGACAATCGATATTCTGTATATAAATTGTCAGGGTTTCATATCCGTTGGAACAGTAACAGAACAAATGTCCAGGCTGACTGTAAAAGAAAAGGACATGTGTCCTGAATATTGTGCACTGTGGTACAGAAATGATCGGTATAATTTTATGTCCGCCTTGAGAGAGAGAGAGTAGTCAGACGTTTCAAAACTGAATCGGTTTATGGCCGATCTCCGACGCAGATATGAATCCATGAAATGGGTGGGTGGGTGGGTGCTTGGGGGTTTAACGTCCTTTTCCACCACATAGGGTGAGATCAAAGACGGGGCAACGATGAAAAAGCCAGCACAAATATTTGGCTCCAGCCGGGATCGAACTCACAACCCGAGCATTAGAAGTCCAACGCTCTACCATTCGACCACCCCGGCTCAACCATGAAATGGACATTTGGAATTATGTATAGATGTATGCAAATGAAAGTGATTTCCCTTTAATTACCTCTTGAGAGTCGGAGCCCGACCATCCCCTGCCCGCTATATGATAAGACTTGTCGAATTGCACAAGCCACTGAACACCACAGCCACTTCAAGCCACTAAATATTGCGAACGGCGTGGGCTTTCCCCGCTGGACTCGAGACCTCCGCACACTGCGTCAAAGTATCGTGAACGTGGCTTCAAGTGTTAGTTAGTTAGTTAGTTAGTTAGTTAGTTAGTTAGTTAGTTAGTTAGTTAGTTAGTTAGTTAGTTAGGGCTTAACGCCGCGCAAGTGGCTTCAAGTGGAAGCTGTAACAAGCAAACTTGCGGTGTTTCCGTGGGCGTTCAAGAGTGAACTGCTGTTGTACGTGTACTCAACTCCATGTCTTTATTTTCAAACTTCATTGATTTTTAACATTTGTAATTGTCATCGGGGGAGCCGGGGTGGCCGAATGGTAGAGCGTTGGACTCTCAATGCTCGGGTCGTGAGTTCGAATCCCGCCGGCTGGGGCCAAATATTTGTCCTGGCCCTGTTTCTCGTTGCCCCGTCTTTGATATCACCCTTACGTGTTGGAAAAGGACGTTAAACTCCCAAACACCCACCCACCCCCCACCTGTAATTGTCATCCAACGAGATACAAGTCAGTCTTGATATTTTATAACTGAACAAGGTGCGATTCTTTTGTCGAAATATTCATACAATGTTACTAGCCGCCCCCCCCCCCCCCCCCACGCCCCTCCTTGCCCCTTATATGTTGAAGATGAACATTTTGCAATTCTGTTGTTCGGGTAATTTCTCAGTAGCTTTGTGACGTTTGGAAGCACCGACTGGAGCCGATGTACATGTCGCTGTGCTTGTTCTGTGTAGAGCTACAACATGTTTATGCAGTTTCTGATAAAAAAAAAATTGTATGAATTGTATTTCTGATCTCTGCTTTATCTGTCAGTTTCTTGTTGTAAATGTCATGCTGGCGTCTGAGGGTGGTTTTACCACACTGGTCAGCAAAACCACACTAAGCAAGCAAGAAGACAATTTTCTGGTTGACGAAATAATATAGAGGACAATGCCTACTGCCCGCTTCATGGGCACACTGAATATGTAGCGAATTTAGTTCTTATTTTAATTTGATACCGGTATTTGTAGTTAGACTTAGGAATTTTGCTGTCGTTCAGTTTTTAGCATCAGTTTATTATTATTTTCTATTTAGTCCCTGTTTGGTGTAGAGAGTTACTGGTCACGTTGTTTTGTTTTTTATCTCCCTTCCCCTCACGTGCGCGCCCGCTGGTCAGTTTCAATGCTGTCCAGCGAGCCAGCCCCGCCAGTTTCCAGCGTATAAAAGAGCCCAGTTTCCCAGAGCGCTTTCCTGGACCCCCCCCCCCCTCTCCCCCGGGCCGACCAAATTCATCCTGGAAATTGTGAAATTATTTTAGTGCTTTTCTTTTGAATGCCAACCAGACCGGACTAAACGTGTGCCCCATTTCTCTTGTGGTTTCCTCACGTTTGGTATTTAACGCAATTTTATGCAGTTTTGGTGTTTCAGTGATTTTACATGTTTTCACGTATACAGTCAGTAACGCTATTTTCGCTAGTTTATTTCTTTAGGCCTTGAGTGCATGAGCTGCGTAAACCAGTCCTTTCTTTGTATTTACTTTCTGTTTGCGTAATTCGCCTAGAAGGGCTCTCACTTTATGCCATAGTTTTTTACAGTGATAGTTTACGTAAATCGATTTGTTGCACGCCCAACTGGCCGGTCAGACTCGGCGCACTGAAACCTTTGCTGAGAGCCGCGTTGTTATTCATATGTTATTCACATCAGTGTCTTTGCTGTGGTTCAGTTTGCTGTGCAGGGGTGACCAATAAGCTGATGGGACAGCTGAACGACATATATTATATCCGCCGCCATTTTAAAAAAAGACACTTCCAACAGGTTACACTGCACTGGGATTAGCGGTGGTCTAATAGGGAGCGGGTCGGATTTAGCCGCTGCGCTACTGAACGGCCGTCACCAGTGTCATGGCGATGAAGCGTGGGTTCGAGCCAAGGTCGAGCTTGTGATACCGGTTTTTCATGGCTGCCGGGTTGCTCATCGGGCTTTCCTATCCCAGCAAACCTACAAAATTGTAAAAAATAATAATAAAAAAAGGTCCGCTTTATTGTCACAAATCCATTTTTACTCACAGCCCGAACATAATCCTACTTGCTCGGGTTAAGGCTCTAGTTATGAACTACCCCTCCAGCTCCCAATACACACACCACTTATATTATACACGCAGCGGGTATAGAGTGGGGCAGTAATTGTTAACCCCTCTCTCAGTCTGAAGTAGATGACTCGCACACAGATTTAGGTCAAGGAATATCCTTGTGCCACACACACCCCGTACTGAGTCTACTGATAGCTGGCCTTGAGATCCTAACCAGTAACGCACCTAAACCCACAGAAACACCACAGTGAGTCACTGATAATCTCTTTCATAACAGGGTTGGGTGGGTGGGTATTTGGGGGTTTAACGTCCTTTTCCACCACAACGGGTGATACCAAAGACGGGGAAACGATGAAAAAGCCAGCACAAATATTTGGCCCCAGACGGGATCGAACTCACGACCCGAGCATTAGAAGTCCAACGCTCTACCATTCGACCACCCCGGCTCCCCTCTCTTTCATAACAGAAGGTCAAAGAGCAACTGATCAAATCGAATGGAATAGCCTGAAAGGAAATCAACACTTACCAGATATAACGACAGAGTGCGTAATCTGAGCCAACACTATGAGCAGACACTGTAGTGAACTAGTGGTAAAACATGATCGTCAAGATCTTTATGGTGTATTTAGCCCGCTCTCCACTTTTCCAATGTGACGTGTGTCGTCATTCAGGTCACAGCAGGTGTGTAAAAAATACAAAGGTGAACAATTTCCTGTTTCGATGTTATGAAGGGACGTAACTGTCAGAATCATTGTAGACAGGTTGTTGGATTCTCTTTACACTACTGTCAAGTGTTTTATGTGTACTGGACATGAAGCAACTGTCCGATTCATTGGAAACTATGTTGTTGATTTCTTCATGCAGTGTTGTGTATAAGACAAATGTCAAAATGCTTGAATATTATTTGCGTGCTGCTTATAGAAATAATCCAAGTGTTTTTGTATTGTTTTGTGTTTATGTTTTGCGTGACCAAACGACTTACTGTTGTAACATAAGCAATTATTCTGCAGCAAACGTTTGCTTAAAGTTTGGATTTTTGTGTGTATTACAGGTTTGGGTGACAACCTATGTGTCCGAGGCATGCAAAGCAACAACGTGTTCTAAAAAATAATGTCGTGTGCAATTTTCATGTTGGTTTGCTCTTTTTTTTCTTGTTTTGTCGATGATGTAACTCTGGCAATACACACACACACACACACACACACACACACACACACACTAATACTGATAGGAAAATTGTGTTGCGCTGTGATGTTTTGGTTGATGTTTGTTAAGTTGTTTCCTACCTTTTTTTTTTTAAAGAGAACACCGTCATTATGTTACGGAAATTTTCGTTCCTCCTTCTCATCTCCCTCGCCACACCCCTCCCCCCTCTCTCTCTCTCTCTCTCTCACACACACACACACACACACACACACACACACACACACACACACACACATACGCGCGCGCGCGCGCGCTTTTGGAGGTCTAGTAAGTAGTTTATTCATAAAAATAAACATTAAACTTCAAAACATCAAACTTCTTGAGTTCACGTCGACATGTAAACAAAGCCCCTCATTTTTTAAACAAAGATTAGTAACAAAAACCATCATCATTATCATTATGAATATCATTACCATCTCTCTCTCTCTCTCTCTCTCTCACACACACACACACACACACACACACACACACACACACACACGCACGCACGCACGCAGGCACACACACACACACACACACACACACACACACACACACACACACACACACACACACATATTTATTCATCATTACATCTCCGCTGCAAATGAAAGTTGATGCTAACCCTTTGGGGTATGACGAGCAGAAATATCAACAACAACAACAAAATTTATCCCCCTCCTACCCCCCAAAAGACCTTCCCTTAACCCTCCCCTAAAGTTAAAAAAGAAATGAAGTGATTAGGCTTCGAGGCCGTCCTTCGCCCATCCCCCATCCCCCTCGCCCCACCCTTGTCCATTTTATCGGTTGGTGAAGACCCCTCCCCAAAAGCAACTGATGCGGACCAGCCTTAGAGCCCAATTCTCATTGTTCAGTTGACGTTTGTACTTTTATTATCTATGGCGTTTACTGATTGTGCAGTGAGCCCCCCCCCCCCCCTCCTACACACACACACACACACACACACACACACACACACACACACACACACACACACACACACACACACACCAGGGTTTACCACTCTTACCCCGACTTTTCCACCGTTTCTTACTTCTCCCCCCTCCCCGCCCCCTCGCCACACACACACACACACATACAGTATACGCCGGTTATAAGAAACTCGAGGGGGGTGAATTTTTTGGTTTCTTATATCCGAGTTTTCTTATATCTGAAAGTCGGATATAAGAAAGTATTTTGAAAAATATTTCTTATAACCGAGTTCAGTGAAAAAAAGGTTTAAAACATTTCTTTTTTCTCAGTTCGTGTATGTTTTGCATTAAATTAAGAAATATCTGGTTTCTCTTAAAGACCTGCACAGAATATATATGTGTAGAGTTAATATACACCAGTGCGCTTGTGTCCTTCAATGTCAGATTTTTTTGTTTGAACATGAAAATACTGTTTTTGCTTCCCAACTGTAGCGCTGGCGGTCATGTGGTAAGAAAAAAAACAAACCAAAAAAACCCCAACCAAACCAACCAACCAAACAAACAAACAAACAAAAAAGAACTAAGGGGAGAGAGAGAGAGAGAGAGAGAGAATTCCCTTGTATTTATAGGATATATTAAAAGTGCATTATGTATCAACTTTTGATCTATAAAACACTCGTCCCATTAGAGTATGGATATGCGATGCTTTCCGTGTCTAATTTGGCTGAAAAAAGCTGCAAATTAGCTTTTTTTTCTGTTGGGAGGGGGAAGGGGGATGGAGGAAAGATGGACCACGTATATTGTCAAAGAAAGGAATTGATCAACAGTTAATCTAATACTGATAGTTTTATTCTCCTTAAAGCGAGCCCTGTAGACAGAGACAGACATACAGAGAGAGAGAGAGAGAGAGAGAGAGAGAGAGACTGAGCTCCCAATCAGGCAAAAAAAAAAACAAAATAATAATAAAAACAACATATAACAATAGAACAACAAAAATGCATCTCGTATTTTTTCTTCTTGCCAACATTCAATTTTGCACGGAACACAATGGTAAAGAACCAATTCAAGAAAAGAAAATCATGCGCCATCATGTGCCTGTCCTAAGTGACGTCAGACCTGACCTGTTTTCTTAGAATGAGTGAAATTTTCTTGGAAATGTACTTTCGGTTTCTTACAATGAGTGAAATTTTCTTGGAAATGTACTTTCGGTTTCTTATATCCGAGTTTTTGTATCAAGCGGGACAAGAAATTTGCTTTCCTAAAACCGAGTTTTCTTATAAGCGAGTTTCTTGTATCCGAGTTTTTGTAATACATAATAAAGAAGAGTTTGGCCGGGGGAAAAAAAATTCGTTGGCAATAACCGAGTTTTCTTATATCCGAGTTGCTTATATCCGGCGTCCACTGTACACACATCCCTCCTCCTCACCCCCCCCCCCCCCCCCCCCTTTCATCCCACCTTATCGAAATCTGGTTTTCAATGTTAAAACTGAAACCTACCGCGGAAATTTCACTGCCAGCAAATTTCGGTGAACGCTGCAGTTTTTAACAAGTTGCAACGTTTCATTTCTAACTACAGTATCAGTACAATTGTAATTCTTCAACATGGCCACACAGCTAATACTTTGAGAACAGTTTCAGTACAGGCTGACGTGAAACAGGAAAAAATCGAGTGCATTTACGGAACTGATTCAGGGTGTGCATTGCATGTGTAAGGTAGCATAGTGTGTGTGTGTGTGTGTGTGTGTGTGTGTGTGTGTGTGTGTGTGTGTGTGTGTGTGTGTGCTCTTGCTTGCCTGCCTGCCTGCCTGTTTGTGTGAATATCTGGGGGTGTGTCTGTGTGTGGGCCAGTACACATGTGTATGTAAACTCAGTAGTGCTTGTGTGGGTGAGTGAGAGCTCAGTGTGCAACAGACCATAAACAACAGTTACTGGTTGACCAATCGGAGTAAGATGTAGTTGAAATTGTAGTCAGAATTCTCAAGCTAGCCACATTTGCTTGAGAACTTGACTGAATGATGTTGCTCACATCTTTCACTCCAGGTATGTGTATGCTGAGTTTTATATAGGCAGTGATAGACTAGTTGTATTTGAAGATTTCAGTAATACCTGTGATAGTCTGTTTTTCCTTTTATGCATGTAGTTCCTTCTTCTGTCTATCTTTCTAAGCACTGAGCCCTGCGATAGTGTTTGTTTTCAGTTACTAGGCGTTTGGACATAGGTCAGTGGTTCCTATGTTGAGTCTTGGGTTAGGGTTGTGCTCTCTCTCTCTCTCTCTCTCTCTCTTCTTCTTCTTCTTCTTCTTCAGTTGCTCTTCTTCTCAAGTCAGTTCCTGTATATACACTTGTGAATATCATGTATAGTCTTTATGTAAATACGTTGTGAGCACCTGCACTTATTGCAGCTGTCATTTGTGAGTATAGCAGTTGGCTAAACTGTTACGTGTAGTATGAACACATTTGCTTGAGAACTTGACTGAATGATGTTGCTCACATCTTTCACTCCAGTCTGTTCACTTCAGGAATAAAGAGCTGCTGTATTATACACTTCAATCTGGTGTTGCCTGGTGATCATTCCTCTCACCCGAGGTCATACGAACCCTGCGTACATCACGCAACCCCCCCAACAACTTTACACATGTGAACAATAGAAGATCATTTCCCGGTGCAATGTTTCCGTCAGCTCCGCAGTCAGACCTTTCTCGTGTGACTGATATTTGTCACGACTACGTAAGTTTGATGCTACGCACTAGAGTCAGTGTAAATATATAGGTGATGTACAGTACACAAAAAAGTATACTTACCTGTCGACAAGTCACATAAGCACGCAAGCCGACGATTATGTGTGGAAGGCAGCAGCTACAGAACGCCAGTCTCTAAATGGTCGAACACAGTTGCTATGGGCCTAAAAAAAAAAAAAAAGGATATTATCTCACATGACACACAACCTGACCTGCTTCAGCTATGTGCAGTGTCATTTAAGATTGTAGTGGAGTGCAGAGCGATACTAAGGCGCGGTGCACAATGATAGAGATTTGAATTTTTTGCTTTGTATCTTGTTCTCCCCTTCACTGAGAGCTGGAAAATGAAATAATTATGATACAGGCATCGAGCTGCCTAACATGGTTTAAAACTCCTAATTCACAACGCGTGGTTTAACAATGTACTCATTAAATCACCCTTGAATAATGGATGTACCTAAAAAGTGTACAAAAGGGGTGAGCGGTGGTCTGATAGGTAGCGCGTCGGATTGACGTCACGACGTGAGGCTGTTCGACTTCGTACGGGAATGGGGAGAAATCAGCTTTTCCAGTCCCTGGATCTGAAATTGCGTTTTATCCTTGGTCGGTCGGTCGTTAT
>JACVVK020000459.1:450000-482500 GCA_018292915.2 Batillaria attramentaria | reverse complement strand
CAATCATCACACGCTTGAATCGTCTAATGTAACATTTTGATATGTTTGGATACCCCAAATTTGAAGCCATTCGGTCAAGTATTTTCGAAGAAACGGGCCCGGACACAATTCACACACACACAGACGGCGCTCACTGAGGAGGAGAAGCGCGTTCGGTGCACCATACATGTCAGCATCGATGACGCATGTTTTCTTACGTCATTGTCAGAGTTACACTTGCAAAATCGTCTCTGCGGGAGATCGGCAGTGACGTGCGTTTGTAACACAGATGATTGCCTATGAACGTGGAAATTTTAGCCCCTCCTATGATGTTGTTTCCATTACTATGGAAACAACATAAAAATTTAAAAACAAGAACACTTGAACAGGAAACACATACCATAAGTTCACTCTCTGCGGACATGAACTCACATTACACGATTCCAAGTTAGTTAGTTAGTTATCTAGGGCTTTACGCCGCGCAATTACGCGGTTCCAAAGTCAGTTAAAACAAATCTAACAATGCGTACAATGCATACAAACCCGTTCGATGTTTGGTTAACCGTTAAATGCAAGTCAACTATACCTTCCTACAAAGCTAAGTCATAGTTATACGTTACGTTAAAATACAATGTAGAGAACAATCACGATCAACCATTTTCTGATACTGCATCTTAAAGATGGTGAACATCGCAGGCAAAGCTGACTGAGATTCTTTCACAGTTCATTTCCCGTCAGATTCTGTCAAAAATATGTAAAGTATTTACAGCTGATGGACAGAATCGGAACCGGGTTCAACATTCCAAGCAAATAAACAACAAGAGAACAAAACAAAGAAATTGTACTAAATACAATTCAGTGTAAATCTTGTATAAATGTGACTGGTGAAAGGTGATGTTTACACGTTTCCTGCCCTATAACTTCATTAGACGACGTTAAAGGTCCAAGCTGTATGACTTTCAAGCTCACGGATCATTCTGAGCTGTTTTCGTTGTGCCTAGGATATTCACACCACTTACACAAACTCAACAATGACAGCATCCCAAATGCTGGCACTAAGCCAACAGAAACGTACGCACTAAAGCGGCTAATACACCGAGCGAATGTTTTATACCAACAGCCGTAGAATCTGAATGTTCGACCGCTCGCGGAAAGTGCGAAACAACATTGTATTAAGAGCTGTACTAGTCATCAAGCTAGAGTATTTTCAGCGTACAGACGCACTTACCAACTAAACTTCTCCAAAGAGATAAGATGGCTTTTTAAAAACAGAATTGTCATTCTCATGGGCACTAGTTACTAATCTCCACTGTCCACAAAAATTTGCTGACGCTTTTAGTTTTCTCCGTTCTCCTGCTTAATTACTTGTGTACTCAACCCAACCAGTTCACTGACTGACACGTAGTCTCCCGGAGCTGCTGTGGGTTTGTCAGCTGGAAAATACATAATTGTATTTGAGCAATTCTATCATTGTCATTGTGTCATTCGATCTTCTTCAGGGAAATACACATAACCTCGTGAATATTATACGAGCGTATCAATCATCAGTCATAAATGTGAGAGAAGCGTGTATCTAGAATTCAAAACATCACCTAATTCAAAGACAGCCAACAGTCATTCTGTTCGTAAGTATGTCCTTGTTTCTATCCGTCTATTAATGTTTCATGGTATTCGAAACTGATTTCACTATGAGACCAATTGTTAGCCGATACTTACAATTTATTTGTGTCTTGTCTTCTTCTTCTTCATCTTCCTCTACCTGAGCCATGTCATCAACAGTCACACTATCTCCATAGGCGGCGCAGGTCGTCGAGGCTGAAAACCATTTGGAATTTCCATGTGAATTTTCAAACACATTTTCATAGGTATGGTTTTCTACATTCTTTAGTAAGCCGTACCTATGCGGACCTAATTTTTTTTAATTTTTGTTTTTTTCCATATAATTTTGATTTAACAGAGAAACAATCTGTTTTCTTTGCTTCCTGAAAGCATTTTAGGGGTTCTCTTGGATTTTAGGAGACCATTTTCCGGTCTAAACTTGAAATATTATCCGATCTTCTCTTGTAACAGCAGCTTTTCTGTTTTACAATCAGTATCTCTGCTTTATGAAACTTGAGTTGTATAGAGAAGGAAATAGAGGGAACGTCACCGACATTTAAGTGAAAGAATACCATGGTCCACATAGACTTTCGGACAAAAAAAAATTAGAGCACATAGGAGAAATGTTAATGTAATCAATGAAGGACTTCTCACCTTCTTCGTCTTTCTGCGACTCGTGTTTCTTGGTACCAATTAGACGCCGGAGAGATGCGACTTTCCCAATGAGCCCCCTTTCCTTCAGAGAGTTCGAGGCTGTAGAACAGAGTGACGCAACTAATTATGAGTATATGCACCTGAAGAAATACCGAAGCAATTCTTTGGGATGATGTTCACAATGATAATACCACCACCTCAGGAAAAATCAGTCGATTAAAAAATAAAATAAACCAATAGATACAATTTCTAAGGAAAATTAAAAATAAGAAAACTATAGGTCATATTACTTCCTCATCAAAAAGCCCAAGCTGCAACCCAGTGCAGTCGAACAGAACTCAAATGAATGACCAACAATCACATCACTGCTTTCTCCAGTTGTCACGCTGGAAAGGCAATACTGGCTAACCGTGCTTAGGAACGGGAGCTGGAGGACGAGAGCTGACGTCCATTCCTAATGCCTGGCCTGGTGCGGCGATTTCTTCATACTCGTTCCCTGCAAGTGACGCCACTCTAGACACAGGCTGTTGTCCTTGGTAGAGAGTGTTCACGATCATCACTACGTCATCACCCTCCTCTACCAGCTCTCCTGGGACAACCATAGCTAGGTGTGGATAATTTAGAGAAAAAAATATGATAAGAGAATTCAGGTGCATTTTTACAGACAAAATGCCTATTTTTTTGCTTTATGTCTCATGGATATTTCAATTGAAGTTGCGTTTTGTAATTTCACTTGACTAAAAAGACAACTCGAGGATGTAGGCTGTCTATGTATAGATCTTGTGTGAATATTGTACATAGGTTGAGGCTTACAGATCATGCAGTGACAAGAGTATTGCCGCTTTAAGAAACATTGTGAACCGTTCCTAAAACTGCTACTGCGGTTAAAAGCAAGCAATTTTATAAGAACTGCTGGGACAAATCTATCGTTTGTCAGTAAAAGTTTACTCAGTGTGCCTGTCTGTCAGCATGCCTATAATTATCTGCCTGTCTGTCAGACTGCGTATATGCCTGTCTGCCAGTCTGCCCATGTGCCTGTCTGTCAGCCTGCCTATCTGCCTGTCTGTCAGCCAGCGTATAGTCCTGCCTGCCTATCTGCCTGTCTGTCAGCCAGTCTCTGTACCGTTAGCAGCAGGCTCGTCCTCAAGTTCCCAGTAGATATGAGCGGATGGAGCGTCTGAACGTGTCTGGCTTTCAGTCCGTCTTCCAGTGCGGGAACTTATTTTGCGCATCAGCGATGACCGACACCGTGAGCTTCTTTCACCTGTTGTTGAAGAACATAGTGCTCAGCTATGAAATTACGAGCTATGTTTTATAAGCTGATTTGTCAAGAACACATATCAACATACTATATTAGTAATATCAATATTATAGTCTCAACTATGGGGATATATACTGCAGTGCAGTATAGCTCGTATTCATTACATAGTCTGGAAAAGAGAGTGCACTAAATTGTGTTACCAGCTCGTTTAGCCATTCCGGTGATCCCTTGAACTTTATTTGAAACCGCCTTTGGCAACCTGAAGCAAAAATCGAATCTAAATACAGAAACCTATCCATTATCTTAGTTTCCCAATCACAAGTATACAAAAATACACAGTTACCGCTCGGTTGTTTTCTGGCGTGACCTTTTTGTTTGAAATGATAAATTGCTTTAAAAAGTCATTTCATTTCTATAGCTATTGCGTTTGTTCTGAACTGACTTCAGAAACTGGTACGGCTTGCTTACATCAGTGAACAATCAGTGAACATCTCTACCAGAGGCAGCATTTATGTGTTCGCTTAAATTTGTGTTATATATATGGCTAGCGAATTAATAAAACATGTGTAAGCAATTAATGAGATATGAAAATCGAATTAATCGTATATTACTAACGAATTAATAGAAACAAAGGAATTGACTCAGACAATCTAATACAGATAAATACATACTCATGCATGGTAACTTACCCTGTCTTCCGGTCTGAAATGTAGGCGGAACCAAGGTAAATAATTACCAGAATCATGTGACGTAACAAGATTTAATACTGTATTTGTAACTATTTTATCACACAACAGAACTGTGCAAATTGAAAGAAATTAATATGTAAAAGTTTCTTGTGTAGTTTCCTGCTTTTCTGAATAACTCACTTTGCATAACAAACAGCAATAAAAAGAACAACAACAGCGTATTGTTAACCTTCTCATAGAAAGAAATCAACAACCTTCTGACAAATGTGTCAAAAACGCGAGAATGCTGACAATACTGATAGCACTTCTCCCCCCCCCCCCGGACCCCTTCCATCCATACTCATAAATGCAATTTTACCTTTCTGTTCAGAAATAAGTAGACTTCTAAAGAATCACTTGCTTCAGAAACTTCCCCACAAAGGGTAGAATTATAGAACCTGTTACTAACCCTGATTCACTTTACAGAATCTGTAGTAGACAAACACTCCAACGCCCAGAGAAGCAGCAACGGCGAAGGCGAGACCAAGAAGGGCCATGTAGACATCTGTGTTCGATGGTTTGTCTGTGTTCGTTGGATTCTCTGTGTTCGATGCTGGGTTCTCTGAAATGTCCGCTTTTTCTGTAAGCGATCCCAGTTTTGTTAAACATAAGTAAATCACAACTCTGCGAAAAAACCTAGACTTATTTGAATTATTTCTTAAAGTACATATAAATCATTGAATTCACTAATACAGTGTACTAATGCAGCTAATACTAATTCTGTACTTTTCAATGATAATTTTCGAGTAAAAAACAGACAAACCACCACCATAACAACGACAACAGCAAACAGCAGACAATTTCTGTTGAAGATACCTTCCGTTGAACTCTCCAGGCTGTCCAGTGGTATCCTTTCAGTAGTTGACGGATCTGGAAAATACAAAAACGCTCAATGGACAAGTGTTCAACGTGCGCATCAAAATTACTGTGAACTACGATGAAGTGTTTTGTCTGCAAACAGCACTATAGCTAGAAACACAAAAAAAACCCTCTAAATCATATAAACGAATACATTGTTAAGCGCTCGTTTTGTTTGTTTGGATCTTGTTTGTTTCTTTGTTTGTTGGTGTGTTTATTTCTTCTTTGTTTATCAATGTTGTTTTGTTTGTTTGTTTGTTTTCGTTTATATATTGGTGTGTGTGTGTGTGTGTGTGTGTGTGTGTGTGTGTGTGTGTGTGTGTGTGTGTGTGTGTGTGTGTGTGCAGGATGAAAATTTCATCAGCAGTAAACATCTACGATTGTTACACCTTGCACTTATTTGCATATTCTTCGTATTCTGACATTCAAAACGGCACCCACAATGATCAGATTAGGTTACTTAGAAGAGTTACACACACTGTCAAAGCAAAACGCTAAATGTCCATATTGACTAATTTGTTCTGCTGATCCGTGTGACCTACCGGTACCCGCGTCGTTGGTGAACAGTTTGTTTGATGTATTGTCCAGCCAGTCATCAGTCCTTTCCGGATCAGCTGGAGCCTGTGTCAGTCTGCTGATGCTTTTTGTCAAAAGAGAATGTTGTTGAAAAAAGTGAGACATATTGGACTGACGATCAGACAATTAGGTTTTCAGATTTGATACGTAATTTTATGCATCTTCTTTGTAGATTTTCTTGCTAGAGTCTGCTACAAATTTCAGAATGGTTTGCATTGTTTCTTATCATGCGGTTATATACTCACAACTTCCCTGATAACGTTTACAGTTTTCTCGTTCCTTTGGTATTACATTCTCGGGTGCCGCTAAATATATTGTGTGTGTGCTAAGATTGCATTTGTATTCTGTTTACTACCTCTCTCCACTTTTGCTGCTAGTTTGATCACCACTTTCCTTTGTTTCTTCAGGCACATTCAGCTTTGAAGAACTGGAGGGTTCTGCAAATGTGATAATTTTGTTTTATTGCGATTGAAATTGCGTTTACTGCGGATGTAGACTATGATTTTCGTTTACACGAATAAACTATTTTTTGTCTCTTGCAACTTATTCCCCCAAGACGCCACGCAACATTAAAAAATCGTTACTATTTATTTGAATCGGACACGAGCAAAACACAGGTAGTTATCACCTATGGTTGTAAGTAAACGTCTTCTTCTTGTTTGGTTTGGTTTGGTTTCGGTTCAATTTTTGTTTATTTGTTTTTTTTATGTTTTCTTTTTCGACTAGTAGATGTACTGGAATAAAATATATTGGTTATGTGGAGAGAGAGAGAGAGAGAGAGAGAGAGCTAGTACTTGTGAAGTTGATGGTTGCATTTTCCACGTTCTCCTTGTTTATTCCCCACATCCAGATGGTGTAATCGGCCTCCCCAATCTCTTTGGTCAAACTGTACAGCCCCTCTTCTGACAAACATTCGCAGACCGACGTTAGTGACGTTTGGCACTCCCCGTTATTTTGCTGTATATGGCATACGACATCTTGAAATGTTATGTCACGCTTTTGTGCAACAGTGATTGTGAAGTTGCCCTGGAGATCGCATTCAGTAGAGTTAGCTTGCAGAGTGAAGTTCATGGTCATGTTTGTATTTATTTCAGGAGTGAGAGTTCGATTTTCCACATCCGGAAAAGTAAAGCTGTAGGTACCTGTAGAAAAAAGATGTCTGTATTAGTTATCATGTAATTACCATCGATTAGTAGGTACCAAAATCTCTGGCATAACGACAAGAAGATTATCTACACTTGTAAAATAATGGTAATTTTCAACATCGCCAACCAGACAAAACCAAGAACACCACAGAGAGAGAATCATCGAAACTTTAGTTTACAGCGGTAGAAGCAGTTGACGTCTGATAGTCAGTCTTCATACCTGCCGTTGATAAAACCTATCACGTAACTATTAAAAAGGATTAAACAGGAGAGAGAGAGAGAGAGAGAGTTTGTCATTCTTGCATCAGCTAAAGTTTCCTCCCTTCTTTCGCGTACCTTAAATTCAGCGCTTCCTTCTTGGTTGGCAAATTTAGCCCAGCGAAACCGGAAGTATTTAAGTATTTCGTTGCGTGCAAAGCGACAGAAGTTATATAAAAGTATGAAATCTACTGCTCCCAGTTACGTCACCTTATTATTATTGATATCAAATGATATTTTCGTGGCGTTTTCACCAATACGTGTATATAAAACTTTTTTTGCGACGAGGCCTGCTGAAATCCGTAATTCTTAGCAGCTTTTTCTCCACTGAACGTGTCCCGCTTTACGTCACAATCAATGGCGCCGGTAAGCTTTATCTTTTACTCTCTTCCTTGTCTCTGCACTTTGAACCTTTTTAGAATCGTTGTCTGTCCTGCCACTACAAAGGTTAAAGCAAGTTAAGGAGTGTACTTTACAAATAACTGTAATGTGAACATTGACATTTTGGACATAACACGAAGCACACAGACCTAGAAACACTGGCATGACACTTGCCTTAATGCGAGCTGTTTACGTCAATGAGATTGAAGGGCCTATGCTTTCTTACACTGTGCCCGATGAAAAGGTCAGTGTTCGTCAGTGTTACACTGTGCCTGTTTTAGAATGACGCGCATTTTAATGATAGAGCGTGTGCTGTAGTTTCTACACAGATAGATTAAGAGCAGGCTGAAAGTTTTAACAACACACAATGGGGCGTGCTTGTGTACTTGTATCACAAGCGGCGGGACCGGGCGACAGTGTGTCTGAACACATTACCGGATTACTCGGGTGACACACTAACACAGTGTCTGGTGACTGTGTGTGTCAGTCATGTGAGAAAACAAGCCGTTCGTTGGTTTGACACGACAGTTATTGTACTTGTGTTAAAGCACTTTCTGGGCGCTCTGTGACACGGTCGCAAGAGAAAAAAAGACTGTAAATTAACCACCAATACCGCCACCACTACCACTTCACACAAAGAATCACACGTCTAGGTTAGTAACTCTTGAAATCCCATGCATAAATCACAATTTTACGTGAAATCTTCAGGGCCCATATGTAAAACTCGAGGTTAATTTAACTCACGGCTACGGGGCCTAACACAGACTGGGACAAAAGAAACCCGAAAACAAAATTAAATATAAAAAAGGAAGCGAAGAAAGAAAGACAAAAATCCTTCTATAACGGCATAGGCACCTTGCTGGAATAGACCCGCTTCCTGATCTAAAACAACAACAACAAAAAGCACAGAAAATTTAACCCTAGGGCTAGTTTAGTTTGAGGTTAGACTGTAACTCGGGGCTAAACTCCCTAAGCCCGACCTTTACATGCGGGCCCAGACCACTATGAGCCACTTCAGTTGACTATTAGGCGATCTGCAGCGGTCTCGGGCCTAGCGGGGAAGGCCCACGGCTTGTGTAATTGTGGCTTGAAGTGGCTCCTACGGTTGCTGTTTTTTTTTTAAACAAGTCGTATCATATAGTAGGCAGGGGGTGCTCGGGCTGTTAAGGAATAAGGAAAAAGACAAGAATAGAAGAACCGGCCCCCGTAGTGTAGTGGTTAGCACTTCGGACCATGGACCGGGAGAATCGGGTTCGAGTCCCAGCCGAGGCAAGCGGGATTTTTCCTACCTAGGTCGGCTCCTACCCAGAGCGGGTGTGCTATGGGCCCGATGGGGAGGCTGTTGCCACACAGCCGAGCTTCACCCACTTCACGGGTGCGACTTTGGGGGTGCTTCCCTTAGTATGACACGTCTTATGATGTGGATGATTACACGGCCGGCACAGCAGGTGCCGTAGTTCCCGGGCCTGGTTAATGCCGGGATATTTATGACAGGAAGCGTGGAATGCGGCCCTGTCCCGCAGTCCCAAACCACACGGACCTCCATAGCATCATCTTACTAGCATCCTCATCTCCATCATCATGAATAATAATAAAAATTGTCCCAGCTTCCGAGTCCTCCGTGGGTTCCACCCATGACCTGGGAGGAACACCACTGGAGTTGGCAAAGAGTTGGGGCAGCAAAAAAAAAAAAAATATATATATATATAAGAAGAAGAAGAGGGTTTTATAAATGTGTATTACCATGCAAGTGTACGTAACATGCCAAAGATAAAAGAAATTGAAGAAGGCAAGCACAATACGATATACAACATATAGAAGAGGAAGAAAGGCGTCGCTACTACTTTCCCCTACTTTCAATATAATTATATATTATACAATAGTACAATATCGAAAATACGATGCGAACGTTGTCGGTTCAGTGCTGTACAACCTTGATTATACGCACTCTACTCACTCAGTTTTTCAACTAAATCGAAACACAACAGCCTCGGTTCATGTAGACCTTTTTGTCTCCGAGTGGTGGGTAAGGCCGGGGTGAAAGGGGGTGGAACGTGTTAGCGCATAATGAATGGAGATATTCATTGAAACTGTTTTTTTAATTATTATTATTTAGGCTTGAAATTAATGAAGTTCTGTCTGAACTTTCAACTACCCATTTTTCTTCCGCTCTCAAGACTTATCACATGAGTGAGTGAGTGAGTGAGTGAGTGAGTTTTTAGGGCTTCACAACACAGCAAGTCAACACTTATCATATCAAAAAGGAGAGCACAGACGCAGTAACTCTACAAACCTAGCATGGAAGACAAAGAATAAAAGACACTTACATTCCGGTGATTTTGAAGCCGTGGCTGATGTCAGTAGCACTATCCACAACGTCGCTGCTACAAACTGTCTGACTACTACCATTTTCAACATTATAACCACAATGACTAGCGAAAGGACTGATGTGTGACTGAGAAGTGACGGACAATTGAATAGTCTTCCGAATAATATCCGAATAATATCCGCTTATGTTCTTCCTCATCAAATACGTGACACGCGAAGAGAAGTATATTTTGTACGGGTTTTTCTAAAGACGAACAATGCGCCATATGTTGTGGAATGATAGTTCGTGCAAAAGCCACCTCTCTGTACATTTTAAGCGAATCACGAACTACAAAAGACACATACACAAACCCAAACGTTACACTCGCAAATCACACAAAATCTGCACGCGCCTATGTGTGTGTGTGTGTGTGTGTGTGTGTGTGTGTGTGTGTGTGTGTGTGTGTGTGTGTGCACTAAGCTTCTCCTTGAAAAGGGTACTGTAAAACACAACCCATGTATTCTAAAAAGAAAATTAACTGATTTTCACACAGCAACCACGACATTTGTTTTTCTTTTTCTTTGTTTCCAGCAGCTAGACATCATGAAGGTGACAAACCTCTTTCGTTTGGTGACGGTGTTAACAGCTGCACTGGAAATGACTGCTTTTGCTGTTAATGGTAACCCGTGTTGTTCCTTTGTACTTTTCTTTTGGGGTGATGTTAAAACCTCCATACACTGTATTGCTTGTGAAGCTCCGTCGTCACCAGAACTTACAGAAGAGAAAGTGTGTGTGTGTGTGTGGGGGGGGGGGGGGGCAGAGAGCGAGAGAGAGAGACAGAGACAGAGACAGACAGACACAGAAAGACAGACACAGACAGCAGCCAGAGAGAGAGAGAGAGACAAACAGACAGACAGACAGGCAGGCCGACAGACAGGCAGCAGACAGGCAGAGAGAGAGAGAGGACAAGTCAATGTAAAAGAAATAGTTTCGAAACGGAAAAGCCGTACGGCATTGTACTGACTGGAGGGTAATTTCATGGTAATGTAGCGTTATGCAGCTATGGTATGATTATGGCTTACAGTTAGATTAACGGAAAAACAAGCTGCCTCGTTCGAATTGATTTGCTTCCTGTCAGGTTTTGGTGACTGGACATCCTTCTGGTAGTGCGATGCTGCCCTCGGCCTATCGTTTGTACACCAGAAGTCTCGAACAGATGTATCCCTGGTGAATCTTGCTATTGGCCCTAACGCATCTATAAACTGTAATATAGTTATGTATTCTTTTGTGAAGGCTACCGGATCCATTGTAATGCAACTTCAGCAAGGGAAGGACAATCGGCGTCAATAAGCTGCCACTTCAAGCACGACTTGAAAAAGGAAACCAGAGACTTTACTGTTCAACACAGCAATCAGCAAGGACAGCTTTCAGGTTATTAGTTGTTAACACTTTCCGCTTGTGATAGGCATTGATGGGCGCAAGTCTTTTCTAATAATACTTTATTATCCCTATCTGGAATTCCGGGCTGCTTCCCCCGGGGGAAGCGCGTCGCCGCGGTGCAGCGCCACCCAATACCTATTCAATATATACACTTTTGCTGGGGAGGGGGGGGGGGGGGGAGCCGGATAAGCGCGTCGCCGCGGTGCAGCGCCACCCAATACCTATTCCATAGATACACTTTTGCTGGGGGAGGAAAGCCGGATAAGCCGGCGAGAAACCCCCGATGAGCAGCCAGGCAGCGAGGAAACACCGGTATCAAATATCTCAAGCTCCACCTGGACTACCTATAAGACCACCCCAGACTAATTCAACTAATTTTAGTTGTGAATACAGGGGAACAGCAGGGTTTTGTTGTTGTTGTTGTTTTGGTTAGTGATAAAGTAATCTGTTCGCTGAATGTAAAGTGTGTCACAGTATATTTGATCACGAAGCAGGATTTCTCTTGACTGCGTGCAAATCAGGACCATTCTTATCGAAAATCTTTCTTTTCTGCCAATTCCATGACTCAGTTCAAATCCAACTCTCCCCAAAACTTCATTACGTTGACAGCAGGACAGACCTTCAATAATTATTATGAAAACAGCGTCACAGCAAGTCAACGTAAAGACTTCAGCAGTCGCACTGGAATTCAGTACACCGGTAAAGATGAGACAGTGGTCATTTGGAACAACCTGCCATTCCATGTTCGCCATGAAGAGTCAACGGACTCATTTAAAACCGCTTTGAAATCCTATTTCTACCGGCTGTATTATACAGACTAACTTCTTACCATCACTGTCACCATCATTGTCATTTTACTATGTCGTGTTAGGATGTATCGTAGCTGTGTTTATATACCGTGTATGTGTATGTGTATATCATGTGTATAGTAATGTGACATGCATTTCATGTGTATCTCATGTCTATGTATTGCCACTCCTACTATCGTGAGGCGTCCAGAGCTCCAGCAGGAGATTGGGACGCCAGACAAATCGTCCTCTTATATTATAATTATTACAGTGAACATACATGTCTGACATAAATTGATTAAGTGCACTTGCCTTTTTCTTCTGTCATCAGAAATCCTGTCCTGCCTTTGGATTTCTGCTGAAAGTCCTACATGCACCATAGCACCTGGGTTCACCTTTGATGAACAAATCAGCAGCAACTTCACCTTAACGATACCTTCGCCAACACAGCAGCATGTGGGCATGTACATGTGTCTGACGATACCTTCCAACATAGCCGAGTCCCAACCTTGCAATTTCACCCTTAGAAGTGCGTGGTAGTTTCTTCTAACCGTAAACCTCAGATTTACAACCCCTTTTGCTAACCCTAAACCTCTGAAAATTGGTTACTAACCCTAAACTAACCCTATACCTCCATCATATTATTGTTGGGCACGCTGCAAGCTATGTGAAACGTGTGTGTGTGTGTGTGTGTGTGTGTGTGTGTGTGTGTGTGTGTGTGTGTGTGTGTGTGTGTGTGTGTGTGTGTGTGTGTGTGTGTGTGAAGGGATATGTACACTGCAAAGGTTTGTTTGGTATTAATACGGTTGAATGAGTGTTGAACGAGATATTGAATGTTTGACACTATGCGGGTGTTTGGGTGTTTGGGGGTTGACACTATGCAATGATAGATGCCTGCTCGTTTGGTACGTCTTGGGTAACGCATGTCAACGAAGATACGGCTTTATAACTAGACTATCTTACGCATTCTTAATAGTGACTTTTCAAAGTGTGTGTTGTCTCTCTCAAGCAGCCATTTCTGTGAAGGTGTGTTTAGGAGGAAGCAAACGAGGACAGGATCAAGGCTGGACATTACTCAAGTTATCTCATGTCAAAGCAATAACATTCCTGTGTGATCGGGTTGTACAATAAAATAATCTCTCTTGTCTCTACGTCTTGTTTCTAGAAAACGACAACAACAACAACAACAACATCATCATCAACAACGTAGGATTGTGTGTTCAAGTCACAACCGTTCATGCAAGAATTCCCTCTTGTTTTCTTGTAATGTGTACTATGATGCAGAATAAGAATGGTAATAAGTAGTCGGGTCTTTTTTTTTCCAAGCGGCAAGCATTTCATTTGGCGTTTTCCTTTTATTTACAGATGCACGTCACACTGAAGTTCCAAATTTCACGCCAGGACAGACAACAGATTCAACAGACAACAATGATGACGGCAAAGGCAAGTAACTACAGGCTGCCTGTAAAATACTGTTTGGTGATTTTCAGAGGCGCCCGTGTGCGTTTTGGCAAGTTCTTACAAGAGACTAGAGATTGGCTAATTGAATACATATTTTACCGGATAAAACTACCACGGCCAAATCTACTGGTAAATTAATATTCATGTCTGTTAAAACAACGCCTCTGGCCGGCAGTTACTTGGTGGAAAAGGACATTAAAATCCCAAACGAATGCTGGCATTCTTTTAAGTATATTTCTTTCATAGAGTTTAGAATAGAATACATTTTAGAATGTATTGCTCCCACTTCGGTTGTATATGTATATTTTTAAATGTAGTTGTCATACTAATTTTATTGTATTCCTGATTCTTTGTTCTTTACTGTTTTTTTTTTTTCTGGCAAGTGGCATAGTCATTCAAAATGAGTCACTTGTCTGTTATACTATGAAAGGACAACGTTAAAATCTGTGCTTGTGAATTACTTGATGCAAGCTGCACTCAATTCTGGTAACTAATCTGATCATTATGTTTAAAGATAAAGGTTACACTGAAAGTGCGTATTTCACGTCGCGACAGACAACAGAATCTGTCAAGGGGAACAATGATGACGGCAAAGGCAAGTAACTACAGGCTGCCTGTGAAAATACTGTTCTGATTTGCTTCGTTCTTTTTTATATTGACATTTCGAGAGGGGCTCCTGTAAGTTTTGGAAATTTCCGTAAAGAAATTAGAATTAAAAGAGACTAGATATAAGATAATTACATACATATCTTTCCTGAATGATATTATATTCAAAAAGACTGGACAGGCTAGTTTGTCATAGTGCTGATATTAACCATCACTCAAATACTCACTTTAAAGTCTGCACACAGGCAGAAACAGAAAAAGAAACTAAGTAGCAAAAAGTAGCACGTTATCATAGTCATAGCTCCGGTTTCAAAGTCTACTGCCAGGGTGATCTTTGATTCGGTTTAAGGAGCTTCTGTGCCTTCAACAAAAAGGAAAGCAGTAGAACAAAATTGAACATACACGGTGAAATTCCCACTTACTGATTCATCATTACAAGTCATTCGTTAAGCTCTGCACTCTGTTTTCAGTCAACCACGTGACTCTGATCGCCATCGTTATACCCGTGCTTCTTGTGGTGATTTGTCTGGTTGTAATCTTCGTGTGTCGGTGAGAATTCCGAAAACGTTCTCTCTTTTTCAAATCAACAAGTGTAGACGCTTGAATTGAAATGCATCGTGCATTGGAATGCAGGTCGACATAAATAGACGTTCTTTTCCATTAAGTAATGGTGATACCAAAAGACAAAGCATCGAAAGAGCCAGCACATTCAGTTTGCTTCAAGTCATGATTTTAATTTCCCTTTGCCACGGCCACGAGTTCGGCTTGTTCTAACTTACAGTGTGTACTAAATGCTTGACAGTTCTCTCTTTATTTTTCTCCAACGACAGACATGATTTTTGTTTCAGGAAGAGACTTACTGAACATTGGAGGAAATGCATGATCGGCGGAAGACGCAAAACAAATGAATGTAGCGAGGAAAATTACCAGACACAATCACAGCCTCTTGTCACAATTAAGGACTCGGTGTCACCGACAACCACACAACCTTCTGATCAGCCAGTGGATCAGGTCGTCTCACCAGGCGGGTCTGAAGTGGCGGTTGTCACAGAAAACACAAAAACCACAGGGCAAAGTCGACGAATACCAGCATCACAAGATAAAACAATTGGGACCAAGTGTGCTAGTGAGTTAACATTCATATATCTGTAAAAACAATTTCCCTGGGCGACAGTCTTGTCACTCCATTTTTTTTTCATGGATTTTACTTTATGAAAATGTCTTGCTCCGACTTCAGTCTTAAATACTTGACAAATGTAGTTGACATATTTACGATGTTTTAGTTCTGGTTCGTTGTTCTTTATTGTTCACAATTCTGTAATATTTACACATACTATAGTCATTTAAAAATGAGTCACCTGTCTATTCTCTTATTGTGAAAGGACAACGGTGGATTCTGTGGCTGTAAATTACTTGATGCACATAGCACTCACGAGGCCGGTTCCGTTTCTGTTCCACGTTTGTTGGTACCGTTTTGTAAATAATCTGCTCTGATCATGCATTCATTAATACGAAGCAGACGTGCTCTTTAACAGAGAGACTCTTGATTGTAACCAACTGACACATTTATACATTTCTGTACATCTTTTCTTTCCAGAAGTAACAGGAAAGACAAAGGAAAAACCTTTCAGCGGCTACCTCTACAACCGTGCTGTGCAGCTTTTGGAGAAGACAGGTGCAGTTGTCATCACGGGGCCTGAGAAATGTGGAAAATCTGCACTCGGTATTCATGTGTTTGATTACTTTATGGGAAAAGGACTTGTACCACTAGCACTTGGTGAACTAAGCCAGTGGCAGGAGAAAAAGCAGGACGACAAAGACCACGTTGTTCTACTCGATGAGTTCAAAATCGATAAGCAGTCTGCAAAAACTCTCAGTTCCATGCTTCTGGATGAACATTGCTACATCATTTTCATTGTCCAGTCAGACGCCATGAACAGAGAATGTAGAGAAGGCGGCATTTCAATTTCTCTTAAAACACTACCTGTTGTAGAATTTGTGAAACAAGTGCCTACAGACACTAAGAGATTAAATCAGCTATTTGAGGCCTGTCACAAGAATAATGTGGAACAAGTAGTAACCCTTCTCAGTGGCGGAGTTGATCCAAATCGGTTTGATAAAAAAGGCAAGACACCTTTGCACATTGCATGCGAACATGGCCACGCGGAGATTGTTTCAAATTTACTTTGGGCAGGATGTCGTGTTAACCACCAGGACAAACAAATGCGCACGCCTTTACACATTGCATGTGAACATGGCCACGAGCATATTGTTGCACAATTAATTTCAGCAAGATGCGATGTCAACTCCCAGGACATACATGAGTGCGCGCCTCTACACATTGCATGTGAACATGGCCACCTGAATATTGTTAAAAATTTGCTGTTGGCAGGATGCGATGTTAACTCCCGAGACAACACGAATAGCACGCCGCTACATTACGCTTGTAAATATCCTAAACAGAGCAGAGACGATGCTGCTGCTAACGATGACAAAGACCCAAGCCCCAGTCAGGAATCGTATGAAAGTCCACGTGAAACTGTAGTCAAGCGTTTACTCGCATCAGGTGCAAGTCTGAACGCTGTCGATAACAAAGACAGAACACCACTCCATTTGGCGTGTGAAAGTAACAACTATGCAAGCGTCAAAATTCTGCTACAGGAGGGTGCTGATGTGCAAGCAAAAGACGATGAAGGCCAAACGCCACTTCACGTGGCCTGCCAGCACAACAATCGACCTATCGTCAAGAGCCTTATTTGTGCAAAGTCAGACGTTAATGCGAAAGACAACGAAGGCTTCACGCCCCTCCACTTGGCTTGTGCGATGAAGGCGAATGATTCAGTAGAGATGTTGCTGAACGCCAATGCTAGTGTTGAGGAAAGGGCTGAGGGCGGCATGACGCCACTTCACTGTGCCTGTGATGCAGGAAGCAAAGAGATCATACAAATGCTGCTCAACAAGGGCGCGGATATTCACGTTACGGACATGCGTGGTCGTACGCCTGAAATCGTCGCAACGTCGAAAGGCCATTTGGACATCATCTACTTAGTTAGTACAGCAGCGGACAAAACACCCAGCCAAAGAAGTGTCAGTTTGGATCAACAGCTTCCGCTTGATTTCGACCATTTCAAATAAGTGGATATCCAAACTTCACACTGGTCTGTCATCACCAGACGTCACATGGTGACTGGCACTGTGTAGTACTTCAAGTAGGACTGTACCAAAGTTCGATATGCACCTACTCTTTACACATCGCTGACTTTGCACTTATCAGTACCAGCAGTTCAACACAGTCCGTATTGCTGTTGTTGTTTTCTCAGTCTCTGACCACAAAAAGGTTAAAGTTCATAAGGTTACGCGCGCACACACACACACACACACACACACACACACACACACACACACACACACACACACACACAAGCATTTTTTTCAATCACCTAAAAAATGCTACTTACGTATTGAAATTTATACACTGTTCTGCTACATGTTAAAAATCAAATTGCCACATCATTACTATTCACCTCGTCCGAGAGAAAAAGTGTTGTAATGTTCTGAAACAAACATGAAGGAAAACCAACCACGAAGTACGACCAAAATGATCGAAACTAATCTAGCAATACAGGATTTTCACAGGAATCTAAACTTTTCAACTATTGTGCATTCGGCACCATAGCATATATATAATTCAACAATTCTTTGTAGTAAACAGTTTCATATAAAAATGATTTTGTAAAGTCATCAGGTTGTATCAAGTGAAAAAAGAAACACAACGTTTAAGGAAAATGCTTCCCAATCCCTTCTAAACAGATTTAAAAACCAAGGCAGATACATGTAGTACGGTCACCTCAAGAGGATGACAGATGACCGCCCTGTGTACAATGCATTTCATGTACTGCTGATTCTGTGCCACAGAGGGAGGGTCTTTGGTTGTGATGTCTGTATGTTCGTGCTGAATTTACCTTGCTTTCAGATCTAATGTAGTGCATTGTTTAATATCTGGCTTGCTCTCTTCTTGTGTTCTCAAATTCGGTTTCATGTTGGAAAAGCATAATGAACTTTGAGATGACAAACAAAGCTGACTAAACTAGCACACGTAAGTCTGACAACAGTACAGGATAAATTTCTAGTACAAGGACATTGTTCATTTCGGTGTGTACAGCTCAATTCAAAACATCCACCTGTTCGATATCAGTGACACAAGTGCATTTTAAGATGTCCTTCACCCAGGAATGGTGACACTTCTCGAAAGGGTCACGCACAGTGCGACAGCTAGTGTATTCCTTTTTGACCCCCCCCCCCCCCCCCCCCGCGCGGAATACTAGGCTAGTGTACTGAAAACTACCTGTTTCACTCCGCGAGAAATGTGTCCGGGTAATATTGGGCTGGCAGTTTGCCAACTCTTTACCGCTGTCTTTACCTTGTGTGTCTCTCCATAAGTGGTCTTATCCGGACAAATGTTGAGGCCGCCTTATGTGTGTGTGTGTGTGTGTGTGTGTGTGTGTGTGTGTGTGTGTGTGTGTGTGTGTGTGTGTGGCTTGTTTGTTTCGTTTTGCTTTGTTTCTGTGTTTAGCAAGTGCTATGAAATGTGAGTTATGTACCGACAGAAAAGGATAAGGTTCCCCTAACTTTCCTGACTGTAGCTACCAACGGGAAATAGATATTTTTTGCAAATGTCCTTGTAAGGAAGTAAATTTGACTTTGTCTTTCCGCTGTGTTTAGCGCGTGTGTGTGTGTGTGTGTGTGTGGGGGGGGGGGGGGGTTAACAAATATTTGGTCACTTCAAAACTATACTGTACAGACACATTCTAATATATAATCAAGTAATAGAATCTGACATGCATTAATAGAAAATTGGTGTACATCGTTGGAATTTAAAGATCTGACGTTTTCCTTAGGACGTCATTCCTTACTGAAATGTCGAATAACGGATTTGACGTAATCATTTGTACAAAGTTCTTTGCAGTGAAAACAGACAATAGTCTTTCTTCAGTCCAATGTATTTGCCGCACATGAAGGTCCAATAAAACACTTTCTCAATATGAGACTGACAGTGTATAGACTTTTTTCTGCACGATTGTGTCATAAGGTATTCGTCCGTGAATGCTGAAAGCAAAAACGAAAAAAAACAAATCGATTTTTACACAAAGGAAAGGGCAATGCAGGGAGTTTGTACATATATTGAAGTCGCAAACATAGTTTTTCTCAGTCTAACAGTCTTGCCGATCAAACAAGTGAAGCCGCTGTCAGGCCGTTAGAAGAGTCACATATATCGATTCAACTTTGCTTCAAATGAGGCGCAGTTCAAGTTTACATCAAGAGTATGAGGGTTGCCACTTCCAAAACTGAACCTGTTCAGAGTCCATATTCATCTTATCAATCGCCAGAATATGGAGCGATTGAAGCAAATTCTACAGCTGAAAACGCGAGACAACCAAATGATATTTTCCTGAAAGGGCAGTAAATAAAAAAATAAAAAAATCAAGTATCTGGCAAATCGTCCGGAGGCTCTTTTCCAAAATCTTTAAATATTGAGACACTCCAAGTTTCAAGTCTCCAAGCCACTCGCTGGAGAATTTTCGAAGAATTATTCAAGTACAGCCCCCCCCCCCCCTCACACACACACATACAGAGTGAACTCACTTCAGGCCTGATACACGTCAAAATGATGACGTAACCTTGCCTACTACCCGCTTCACCACACCATACCGCACGTCATCTGAAACATCGCAATTTGAACGTCGAACTAAAAACCTAATCAGTCTACCAACTGACTGGCTATTCGGGTCGATGTTCGATATACGATAATTTCCGATCGCGATATTTAACTATAGTTACCTCGGTTCTCGGTCCGGGATGACTACAACAGCTACAACAGCAGCAACAGCTCCACAGCAGTTATAGCTGCAACAACAACACAGGCCTCGATATCTGACATCGGAAGGCCCTCGACAGTGCTGGAGTCGGATAAACGGTCGACCTCTCGCTTCGTCAGTCGTCTCAGAAATGATACAAAATTTTTCGTCTAGTGAACGAGCTCACGCGAATACAAGTTCACCTGTTCGCGCGTCACCGCTTTACAACAATAGAATTCTATAGCGCGAGTAGGGGTGCCCGTGAAACCTCTGTCTCGGGTAGCGACTCGGCGTGTCAGTCACAGGCGCGTGATAGTAAGGCCTACGTTTGATACAGCACATAGGCTCTTGATAAAAATTGACTCACAGAATTTCTTTACAAAAAGGTAAATGTCTTGATTAACGTATGCAAGTTTTTGCTTCTTTGTTTGTTTGTCTCTTTGTTTTGTTGTTTTGTGTGTGTGTGTGTGTGTGTGTGTGTGTGTGTGTGTGTGTGTGTGTGTGTGTGTGTGTGTGTGTGTGTGTGTGTGTGTGTGTGTGTGTGTGTGTGTGTGTGTTGTTGTTGTTCTTCTTCTTCTTCTTCTTGCGGGGGTTTTTTCCCTTTGTTTGTGTCTTGCCGCAGAGAAATTTAAATGTTGGACCTCCTTGCGCATACCTTTCTTCTCAGAAAACAAATCTTGAGAAATCCGGTTTTTTTAATTTTTCTTTTGTATGTCCGAATTTGATTCTAGCTCGGAAAAAACGTACATCCCGTGCCCTGAACACGGAAGTCCAGTCCAGTCCGCCAATCCAAGCGCCGGACGAGGAGGATGGGAGTGTGGGTGGTTCTAGCTTCGAGACCAGCTATTACTGGGAGATCCAACATGAAACGCCTCCTCCATTGTCAGGTGTGTGTGTGTGTGTGTGTGTGTGTGTGTGTGTGTGTGTGTGTGTGTGTGTGTGTAACTGACTGACGTTATTCAAGGAAGAGAGACAGAAAGACAGAGAGACAGACAGAGAGGCGGAAGGGGGTGGGGGAATTCAGGAAGCTATGCGGCAACCTGGCTATTAAACAGCTACCACTTTTCGTGTTGTGTTATTTTTGGATACGGTTTTACACACTACACCTGTACGTATGTGTCTGATTTAGGAGGGCAGATCTTCGTCTGTGTTGTGAGTGTGATTCTGGTTTCCTACCCGTACGGGAGTGGGCCATCTGATAGCGTCACCTTCTAAGTCGAGATTATTACTGTAAACTATTTCTTTATGAGGCAGTCCTTGTAGCGTTTGTTTGTGACACAGTATCGACATACTCAGTCGCAAGCAAACTAGTTCAAGTGTTGAAAACCTCGGCAAGAAGTAATGTGACAAATGTTATTATTTGCAACTGATCACGCCGCATACGTGTCGGTCACTGTATCAAGATACGCCGCGTATTATATCGCCAAAGACTGAGGGGAAATGGCTCTAAACACACCCAATCCGGGCACATTCTGTCTCATTAACATAGAAACATAGAAACGTGATGGAATCCAAATACTTTATTTACACTAATCAACATGCAGCCATTTTTGAAAACCAAATGAAACAGATTAAACAACATGGACACTGGCATAATCAACAGGCACAACGCTAGAATGACGCTGAACGTAACCTGCACTCAACCTGCCTAATTATTTCCCATAAGGTTTTACTGTGTGTGAGGGAACACTCTCAAACTCTGCGTCCGAGGTGCGTGTATGCACTGTGGCTATAATGGCTTGAATTTTCACTTAGCTTGTACAGCGAAGTGACGTTGCTGCCACAGCCGCGACTAATCAAATAATGACACTAACGTACTTATACATAAAATATATGAAGCTTTTACAACCCTTTCACGGCCCTGTCACTAATAACTGAACTTTTACAGGAGAAATTCCCTAAGAGTGATTTTATTGCCGACTTCGAGCCCAAGGGGCTTTTAAAGCCATATTATACAATCCAATTCACATCACCAGGGGCGGCTATGTATTATCATAAACATCTCTTTCATGACATTTCTCGCACACATTTCACGAACATCACCCACATTACATAGATCATAAACTTTGAGAAGGTGCATAATTATGCAACCATAGCACAACCCGATACATACAGTAGGCCAATGTGGCGACGACTGGTAAACAATGAGTAATGAACAATATGATTTGACCGACATGAGAAAGGGTAATTACAAATCAAAAAATAATGAGAGTATTCGTCCTACAAAGCGTGATAGTTTCAGTAGTTTTGCGTTGTGGTTTAGTAATTGGTTTATTAAACTGTGCATTTTCATGACGTTTGGGTGAAAGTGGTAATACTTTGGTAATAAGCTTTTGCCGTCTTTTATTATTTCCTTTATAACTGCTTGTATACTCTACTACTACTGCTGCCACTTAACAGAGAGTTTTCTCCCCTGCTACACAAGTTCGAAATTTTAGTGATGCTGTAAGACGTGTGCAATTTTGAAAATCAAAGCAAAAGTTTTTTGTTTTGTTTTATTTTGCTTGCTCACAAAAAGATTCGATCCAACACGGCAAAGCAAATGAAAGCATTAATACAATAACCTCGAAGGGTGATAAGCAGGGCATTAGTGCTTAGACAGCATTCGGCGTCGGTGTAAAAAAAAAAAAGAAAACAAAAAGATTGTTTCTGAAAAACAGGTTATTTCAAGGAAGCTGCTCTTTTCCGAAAATAGGCCTATTCGGAGAAATCGATCATTCCCGTAAAAAACAGTCCTCATTATAGAAAATAGGACATTCCCGAAATATAGGACAGTCCCGAGAAATAGTCACAGACGTATAGATCTAGACGCACCGCGGTGCCGGAAAAGTGACGCCGCCGCGCGCCATGTTGCTAATACCTGGAAGTGCCAGCTGTTTACATAGCGCGCATAGCATTGGCCAGACGCTATCAGCTGTTTACATAGCGCGCATAGCACTGGTCCGCTTTATCTTACGTCACATTTCTGATGACGTCTTTCTAAAGAACTTCGTATTTCGAACGAGGCGTTCTATACACAGAGCCTCTGAGTGGTATCAGCAAGATGGCCGACGCGTAGCGACACTCGCAAGCAGTGGTGGCAGCGTGCGGCGGTGCGTCTATCTCTATACGTCTGTGGAAATAGTCCTTATCCGAGAAATCGGTCATTCCCGAGAAACAGTCCTTATGCAGGAAATAGGTCATTCCCAAGAAATCTAGTCCTTATCCGAAGAATAGGTCATTCCCGAAAATTAGTCCTTATCCGAAAAATAGGTCAATCCACAAAAAAGGTAATAGCTGCACGAGACATTGGTCACTCCCATGAAAGAAGAAAGAAAAAAGTTGCAACTTCCGTAGCGTGGTGCTAATTAAGGGTCTAAGACTTGGCAGGGACCAGGTCTTCCTAAAACGGCCCTTACCTAGTGTGGGCATGCTACTGGTTGAATGTAGAGGCTTTTGCCGCAAAGATGCAACACATTCACATACCCCACAACGTGACATTATTATGCGGCATGACATGCCGGAAGTGCATAAGTAATTCACCACAACCTCAAATTATAAGTGAGTTTATGTAGACAAACAAGACCTAGACGTGTCGCTAAAATCGCATGATCACTACCGGGGCATGTAGTAAATATCCACTAAATGTAAAACATAATTTTTGCCCCGTATAAAATTTTGTATACAGAGCAAAGATGGCAAGTTTTGGCTAGTTCTTTGCTTTGAAAATAGGTTTCAGGCGAGGTAACAGTAAAAATAATGATAAAAATATCTTTGTTTGTGGATTGTTTGTATTCCTGCACGGCTGACAAGAGAGGCTAGCTACAGGTGTGTGTGTGTGTGTGTGTGTGTGTGTGTGTGTGTGTGTGTGTGTGTGTGTGTGTGTGTGTGTGTTTTGCACTAAACATTCTGCATTGTTAACGAGATCGAACGAGAAACACACCAATATCAACCCAAAAGAATTTGAAAAATTCTGTAGTGAATCCATCCGACCCTGGGCTTTTATTATTTTTCATCTTTTTCAGAGCTTTAAGTGCTTCGTCATAACTAATAGTCCCTTCAATAGAGTCACTCTCTTCTTGAGACAGACGAGGGCCTGTTACTACAGATGACAAGTCAATATTAACTAAGTCTGCCTCCTTAGAGGCGTATAATTCCTCGTAAAAATGTTTGGCTTCTTCTCTAATCAATTCAGGGTCACTAAGAACTTCTCCATCCTCAGTTTCCAAAACATTTATAGATTTCTTTTTTCCAGGCCACAGAAATATCTTGAATTCTTTTCTCCCTCCTCTACCCACTTGGCTCTAGAACGTATAATTACCCCATCTATTCTTTTTTTCCTAAGTGTTTCTAACGCTTGTCGTTTCTTTTCCAGTGTTTCTACGTTGCTGTCAGTGATATGTGACTCCATTTCCCATAATTATTTCCTTCAAAAGATTGTCTTCCCTCAGTCTATCCTGTTTCTTTCTGTGAGCAGCATAAGCTATACTTTTACCTCTTATTTCTAATAATATCATTTCAAAAAATAATTGGTCATTAATTTGTAGCTGTAGATCCTCATTTTTAATCTTATCAATTGAGTCTCTGCAATAAACAAGTGCACTATACTGCTTCTTGAGTTCTGTTATCACCTTTTTTATTTCCTCAACAAAGTGCTTGTCTTTTAACAGCGAGTTGTTAAATTTCCAGTATGTTCTGTTCCTTGTTGTTTTGCTTGTTTTGAGTTCGAGTGCAATTATAGAGTGGTCAGATCGATAACCTGGTAGAACAGTGGCATTCTGCACATCAGTGATTAGCTGTACTGATATTAAAAAGTAATCTGATTTTCCTTGTTGAGTGGAGTTAAATCTCCTCCATGTATACTTTTTTCTTGGGTTAAACTCCCTCCATACATCAATAAGCTCATGTGATGACATGTTATCAAGTAATATTTTCCTTGCCCTTGGACGGTTTACACCTCTGTATCTGAATACATCATTCTTAACATCAAGTATAACATTCCAGTCTCCACCCATGATTACAAAATCGTTATCAAAATTGTCCAATTCATGCATAATGTTTTCAAAAAACAGGGGAGAATCCGTGCCACTAGGGCCATACACATTCACAAGAGTCATCCTTTTGTCTAATAATTCAATATCAATGATGATGTAACTTCCATTACCACCTCGTACAACACTGTGTAACTTATAGTCAAAAGTATTATTGATGAGTATCCCGACCCCCTTACTGTTGGTGTCAATACCATTAAGTATGACTTCAAAACCCCACATTGACCTGGTAATGTTTTCACACTCTGTTTTCAAATGCGTTTCTTGTAGGAAAATAATTTGTGCATTTTGTTTTCTTAAAAATTCAAAAACGTCCTTCCTTTTCTGATAATTACCAAGTCCATTCGCGTTAAAGCTAAGTATTTTAAACGGCTTAGATGCCATCATATTTATTTGATATGAATAGCCCAGGCTAACAGACACTGGGTCAGCATACAAACATCAGTCCCTGGACTAACTATAGTAATGATAAAAGCACAGACAGTGGTACACACATATTTTCTGGCCAGCTGTAGTATGTAAAGTACAATACAAGAAACTGCTGATGACAGACATGGTGTGTTCATGACAAATGCAGGCACGAAACGGAGTAGGTTCACAAGGATCCTGATATCATTTTTCAGCAGCGGCTCATGCATACATGTATCCGGTTCAACACAACATTTACTGCACAGAACGAAAGTGGTACACAACATATGGACAATCACGAAACATTTAGGAATGAAACAATGACATACAAACAACAATAACAAAGAAAAAAATGTATTCATTGTGTGGGGCACTGCTTACGTGACACACCTACGTCAAAAAAAGAACAAAGAACAAACAACAGAACCAGAAAAACGAAAAAAAAAAAAAAAAAAAAAACCTCGCTCGCCGAACAGGTCAAGGCCACCTCCGACTACGCTCCCACATGTTAACTTTCGCTTCATAATGGTACTCCGTGAATAAACTCCGATACTGCGGCTACTAACAACTTCATAGACAGTTCACAGCTGAAGTAAAAGTACACCTACAGTACTTGATGGCAGTACTTGTTCACGTAAAACCCACACAGACTGCATTATCACAAGCGTTAGCTACAGCTGACGCAGGGCTCGGCCATTGGTTTGACTTTTGACCTTGTCACGTGACGTAAACACAACATTACAGCTGACACAAGCCTGGGCCGTTCGTTTGACTTTCGACCTTGTCACGTGACATACACAACACACCAAAAAGAAAAAGAAATGCAAAGTGGGTCAGGTTGCTACGGTCTGCTGTGCGCCATCCGAGCTACACGAAAAGTAATAACTAGAGGAGCAAAGCCTCCTTGGCTCACTTGTGAGATGGGTCAAGGTCATTCAAAAGAGTATGTTTCTAAAGCTCTTATCACCAGCTATCACGAAATAAGGTGTCTTGTGTTCATAGTTCCTAAGAAAACGGCAAATGGCAACATAACAGTTTTCCCAGGACAGCTTCTATGACCTTGACCTTGGGTCAAGGTCATTCAAATGAGATCTGTAAGTGAAGAGCTTATCAGTGACTCTAATTTTTGTAGTTTCTGTACAAATGGTAATGTAAAATTTCACAACAGACAGCTGTAATGACCTTGACCTTGAGTCAAGGTCACTCAAATGGGTATGTCTGCATAGGTCTCTTTGCTGCCTATCATTGTGCCTTGCTGCTGTTTGTTGTTTCCAAGGAAATGCTAACGTTAAAGTCTCCACAAAACATCTTGAATGGCCTTGACCTTGACCCAAGGAAATTGAATACAAGTATGCCAGTACAGGTTATACCAGTACAGGTTTTGTCAATGTCTATCATGCCATGCAAAGTTTGATGCCTCTGGTACCACTACATTCCGAGAAAATGGCAATTTTAAATTTCCAATTACACAGCTTTGACGACCTTGACCTTCAGTCAAGGTCATTCAAAATGGTAAGTCTTGAAAGGTCTTGCTGCTGTTTATCAGCAAGCCAGGTTTGGTGCTTCTGCTGTTTATTGTTTCTGAGAAAATGCCAATGTTAAGGTTTTGGAAGGTTTTCCGCAAAACAGCTTGAATGGCCTTGACCTTGATTCAAAGTCACTTAATACAGGTATGTCAGTAAATTTGTTGTCAATATCCATCGCCGTGCTAAGTTTGATGTCTCTGGCTTTTCTAAATTCTGAGAAAATGCCAATGTAAAATTTCCAAACAGACAGCTTTAGTGACCTTGACCTTGGGTCAAGGTCAATCATTATAGTATGTTTTGAAAGGTCTTATGGCTGTCTATCAGCTTGCCAAGTTTGGTGCCTCTGCTGTTCATTGTTTCTGAGAAAATGCCAATGTTAAGGTTTTGGACGGTTTCCGCAAAACAGCTTGCATGGCTTTGACCTTGATTCAAAGTAACTGATTACAAGTATGTTAGTAAAGGTGTTGTCAATGTCTATCATCTTGCAAAGTTTGATGTCTCTGGCTTTTCTAGATTCAGAGAAAATGTCAATGTAAAATTTCCAAACAGACAGCTTTAGTGACCTTGACCTTGGGTCAAGGTCAATCATTATAGTATGTTTTGAAAGGTCTTATGGCTGTCTATCAGCTTGCCAAGTTTGGTGCCTCTGCTGTTCATTGTTTCTGAGAAAATGCCAATGTTAAGGTTTTGGAAGTTTTTTTGCAAAACAGCTTGTATGGCCTTGACCTTGATTCAAAGTCACTAAATACAGGTATGTCAGTAAAGGTGTTGTCAATATCCATCGCCATGCTAAGTTTGATGTCTCTGGCTTTTCTAAATTCTGAGAAAATGCCAATGTAAAATTTCCAAACAGACAGCTTTAGTGACCTTGACCTTGGGTCAAGGTCAATCACTATGATATGCTTTGAAAGGTCTTATGGCTGTCTATCAGCTTGCCAAGTTTGGTGCCTCTGCTGCTCATAGTTTCTGAGAAAATGCCAGTGTTAAGGTTTACTGCGGACACACAGACAGACAGACAGACAGACAGACAGACAGACACACACACACACAGACAGACGACGGAGGGTTATTACATAGACTCACTTTGTTACACAAGTGAGCCGAAAAGCGAGAAAGTAGTAGATGGAGTTGTATTGAGGCATGCATTGCTCGCCAGCTTGTTAAACTACACACATTTCGTACATGGGGTGCGGTCAGATGACGCCGGCGAGGGGGTCATTCACTATGACCTTTGGCCTTGTCACATGATGTAAACAAAGAGCGAAAAAGGGTGGTTGAAATTCAACGGTCTTTGTTATGGTTCTTACGATATCAACACACAAAAAGGATCGAAGCAGTCAAAGTTGGACTAGTAGTAAAGCGAAGACGGAAAAAAATGCGTTCACGCAGGTAACTTACAGTATCTGTCTGTCGCCGGCATCGGTAGACAGGAGACAGGAGATAAACAAAACAAAACGCATAAGCAAGGGTAACAGATTCAACACCTAGTCGTTTGCGTTATTTCATCTGCGTCCAGAAACAAGTCCTCTGAGGAAAGTTGGCGGTTCCTGCCATTCGACTCTTGCACCGTGTTTCCCGGCTGGGAGGCTTCCCCACGGTTGGTGTCTGGTGGTTCACTACGTGGGCGGGTTGGTAGTCTTTGCAGATCAGTCGAAGATTCGTCACCGTCTTGTTTGTATCACTGAAACTTGCTACTGCTCGCAGCGAAATCTGCCCCATCCTATAAAGTTGTTTCTTAATAGAGAAACAACTTAAAAAAAATAACGAAAACGGATTTTAACGTCCTTCTCCACCACGTATCGTCGAACAGGAAACCCAGATAGGATCATAAGCCCGGCCGAAGCCAGGTACACTTTCTTATGAACTGTACATGGCCTGGGCCGGGCGATCATCAGATGTACAAAAGATGTGAAAAGCCTCTCTCTCTCTCTCTCTCTCTCTCTCTCTCTCTCTCTCTCTCTCTCTCTCTGTGGTAATACGGAGTGTATGAGTGTATGTGCGTGCGTGTGTGTGGGGGGGGGGGGGGGGGGGGGGGGGAGGTATGTTTGTTGTGTTGTTATGGTCATTGTTGAAGGCAGTGATGTTAATATCTTTTCCTTTTCTTTCGTCGTTGTTGTAGATGCTTTTCGAGAGGGGAATTTTTTTTTAAACTCCTAATGGCTTGCTAAACGCTAAGTCTGTCACTTTCAGAGAAAACAAACATTGAAATTCAACCAGAGCCAGAAATTCAAACCTTCCTTGTCAGTGACAACCAGGCCCCACAGGATATACCAGATTACCATCCCTACTGAGAAATCAACGATGACGAACTCTCAGCAAGCTGGGGTAACTCTGGTGTGTGTGTGTGTGTGTGTGTGTGTGTGTGTGTGTGTGTGTGTGTGTGTGTGTGTGTGTGTGTGTGTGATGTGTGTGTGTGTGTGTGTGTGTGTGTGTGTGTGTGTGTGTGTGTGTGTGTGTGTGTGTGAGAGAGAGACAGAGAGCACAAGCCACTCACATCTATGTACATTACGTGCACTGTTTCATGACAACACCAGCCATCCCACATCGTGCTCCCCAACTTGATGCTGAAGGCTACATGACACCCGTTCCTTCCCGTGCTGTAGTCACCAATACAGACGGAGCACGGAATGTGATCCCTATGTACCACAATACCCGTACCTGTACGAATTTAGTCTCTTCACTACATCTCCGTTGATTTGTTGCTGCTACGACAAAACTCGGCCATCTCCCTGGTCTATGAAACATTTTTTATTGTACAGACATGTACGGTAAACTCGTCGGATAAGTCGACGAAAACAAAATCCGACCAAACCTAAATCAGCCACGGATAGATGGAACAAGCAATCAATAACAGACACCTTGTCCTACCTTACATGAACTGTTTTCACCTAAAAGGGAATAAATCAAACATAATCACTGTTTATCTGAAGACTAATTCCACTCCGAATACAGTAGTTCCAAACACAGATAAACTGATGACTAAAGCAGCGTCAGAATGTTCTCGCTAGTTTCGGGTTCTTTCATCAGCATTTACGCAAGGGGTCAGTCAGGCGCTCAGTGACTAGTGTCTGTACCAGACACACAGCAAAGTGCATCTTGGCTACAAAGCAAATCTACATGCCATCCGATCAGCACAAGTCTTGAACACTCGGAAGAGAGGCGAGGAGAAGTGGGGGAGTGAGGGGGGGAGCTGATATTGTGTCCCCTGGCTCGAATGTCTTTGTTTACACGTTCAGCGGTGGTACCTACGAGCAGTTACGACAACCGGACGATGTTGTTAAACTAATCCTAAATAAAAGCAACATTCATCTTTTCATGGCAGCTGCAATAATTGTTGCGATATCCGGACGTCCACAGTCTCGTGCAAGGTTTGCAGGTGTTCTTCCGTCCTTGCCCACAGCTCGCAAATCGGATCCGCGATTGATTAGCATCCGCACGATGTTTTCGCTCCCTTCCTGACAGGCGAGATGAAGAGGTGTTCGTTCATCGTTATCTTTTGCATTAATTTCAACATGCGTGTCGCTAAGCAACGTCATAACTGTTGCCTCGTTGTTGGTGAAACAAGCCAAGTGAAGGGGTGTGCATCCTACGAAATCTGCAGCTGTCAAATCGGATCTGTGCTCGATCAGCATTCGCACGATGTTTTCGTTCCCTCTCTCACAGACGAGATCAGGAGGTGTTGGTTTGTCCTTATCTTCTTCTGCTTTAATTTCAAAACGAGCGTCTCTATTCAGAATCTGAACTAATGCGTCGTGCTTGCTAAAACTGTGAAGCGATGTGCGTCCTTCAGACTTTGGACTCAGTTCGGACTCGTACTCGATTAGCTTCCGAACAATGGATTTGCTCCTTCCGTCACAAGCATAATGAAGAGGCGTCCGATCAACTTTATCTCTCGGGTCAGGTTTAACACCTGTATTCTCCAGCAAAAGTTTGACTATTGCTTCGTTGTTGTTCATACAAGCCAGATGAAGCGGGGTCTGCCCGTTGTAATCTGTCACGTTTACATCAGCTGAATACGCTAAAAGTTTTTTCACGACATTCTGATGGCGATCCTCTGAAACAAGCGGTGTACTTTCAGTTTCCTTGACTTCATTACCGTCATCTGATACATGGCCATTGTCTTCACGTTGCAATCCAACACACGCTAGATGTAGGGCTGTACGTTCATTATTGTCCCTGCTCTCTACATCCGCCTTCTGTTCCAGTAAAAATCTCCACGACCTCAGGTGCTCCTTGTGAGCTGGCCCTGTGTAGGAGTCTGTTCATGGTAGTTTGGTTATTTTGACTTTTCTGGTTTGAAGAAATAAATTGTCGAACCTTTTCCACGTCACCAGTTTCACAAGCATGTAGTGCCTCTTCCAGTGAGATAGGACGGTCTGTGTTGTCGTACATGTTTGTAGTAGACTTGCTTTGAGGCGGACGCCGCGTCAGCCGCTTTCTGATTCGTTTTTTTGAAAGTAAAAGAAATCGTTTATTGTTATCTCCATTGCATTCCGTATTGTACATTACAAACAGCACAGTTGCAAATGCCTACCCCCCCCCCCCCCTTTACTAACCCCCCTTCCCCCCCCCCCCCCCCACGCCCCCCACCCCTACTCCACCCCTCACCTTTGTGGCCTCAACATTTCACTTTCCGAATTTTGTTTTTTTCATTCCACTTACATGGGCCTGGGTGCTCTGCAAATAAGGCTTTCAGTGGTGACACACATTGTAACCGACATTCTGTATGCTTTGCCATTTGCACATCGTGAAAATGCATTACGACCATCTGTGCAACATAACGACCGCACTATTAATATCCGTCACCCTACAGCTAACCCTAATCCCAACCCTACTACCAAATCTAACCATAGAGATCGAATCCTGAGTGTATAAGTAGCACACACACGCAAATCAACCGAGAGTTTTCCCTTGTGCAACTGGCGCTGCCGTGGTTGGTTTCGCATGGTTTAGGTGATACGGTACACGATGTAACATGCCCCTAACGACACAGAATGTCACAAACCCTGGTCAAGCAACATGGTATGCCGAGTTTGAAATCTGATTGTCAAGACAAAGGTTTCGGAACGTACTAAACGTAAATGTTGATTCATTGCATTTTAGAAGACACATGTGGTCAAATGTTGTCGAGGACTATACAAACATACTAATTACACACCTTTGTCTAGAACGCTTCCAGAAAATGATGATAACGATGATGATGATGAAGGCGAAAGCCACGATCACAATCGCCAGAACTACACCAATAACATTGCCTGAAACGGAACATGGCAGGAGAGACAATAATTATGTGTATCTACATGACTAAAAGAACTTCATCCAAAACAGCGAAATAAAGTACGTAAAAAGCTCATGATTAGAAACATAAAACCGATTCAATCGGTTCTCTTGTACAAGCAAAACATCTACTACTATTATTATTATTATTCCTAAATGACGCCCCAGAATGAGCTACTCCTTCACTACCATTGATCATTATTTTGTGTGTCCCTAGAAGCTTGCAAAGCAGTATGTTTTTGTTGATTAATTAACTTTTGAAAAAAATCGATTAGCATGGAAATATCATCAGTTATCGTAAGTAAAGTGCACAATAGCAAGATTTTTAGAGGAATCCAGAAAATTGTTATTTGAACGAGACC
>JACVVK020000459.1:390000-447500 GCA_018292915.2 Batillaria attramentaria | reverse complement strand
CCACCACTATAGCTAAACAAGGAAAGGTGATCACCTGCAAATAGTTTGATAAACAGTTTTCGGGCACATGCATCCTTTCCCCCATCGTCTAAATGGATTTCTAGCTTCTAAATATGTTAATGGATCTCTCTCTCTCTCTCTCTCCGTGCGTGCGTGCGTGCGTGCGTGCGTGCGTGCGTGCGTGTGTGTGTGTGTGTGTGTGTGTGTGTGTGTGTGTGTGTGTGTGTTCGCCATATAAAACATGTTTAAATTTCTCAAATCGCAATCAAAATCTCGGGAAATAGTCAAGTTTGTGTTATTATCCACTTTATTAGAAACAGTCACTAATCACCTTTTGGTCCATGGGATATGGTCAACAGAAAATAACTCAACTCTTCACTTCGGCGATTTCGCCTCCAGGTAACATGGTCCGGTGGCAGTGAGAGTTACATGATATAATGGATAGGAGTTTGTGTTTCACACTACCTCTGAAGAGCAGTCAGTGAGGGAGTGTAAGATGGGCGAAACATAGATGTTTTTAGCCTTAACAATACAACGTGCAGCTGAATGTTGAACCTGCTGGAGACGATTAAGGAGATATTGACTGCAATCTAACAGGAAGAGTTGGCAGCCGGGAGGGGTGGGGGAGGGGGGTGAGGGGATAGGGAAGAACAGATGTACAGACCAGCGTGTTGGTAGCCTTAGGGGTAAGCAGGTGCCTAATAGTACTAATACACTGTAGCTCTACTTAGGTTGCTTTACAGTTATTTATCACCTGTTTATTTATTGACAGATCTTAGTTTTTTAATTGATGAAGGAAAAGAAACACCCCCTAGTGTAGTCATAAAGTTCTGAACTATCATAAATGTGTAAAAATATATGAACAGATATTTTATGAACATAGCACATAGAAAATATGTTCAAATACTAAAATAAACTTTATAGTTTTTATGGACGATGAGATTGGGATTTCTGGTATTGAATTCAACTTTCATTCTGTGTTCAATGTGATACTTTTGCTAAATATCGAGAAGGTCTCATTTTACCTTGTCTACCTAGTTCAGCAGCCGATTGTTGAACCATGCGGCGAGTGTGCAGTTTGGGGACGCCGCAAGATTTATTCATTTCAGACGCTTCGTGGTCACATATCGTAGGGGGTTCGTGCGGTGATTCTTGAGCTTATCTGGACATACTCCGTGCGGCGGCAGTAAGGCGGCCGCATAGCCGTGAAATAAAGCCGCAAGGTTATCGGAAGGCAACGGATGCCGTGCGATTGTTTAAAAATATCACGGCTTCCTTGTCTCTCCCTCAAGGCCTCCGTCGGACGCTGCGGCATCCGAGCACCCAGTATAAAAGCTGGGGCCTGTGTACAACTTTTGAAGAAAAAAATCTAGATATTGCAGAAGAGAAGCCGAGTGACCATTGTAAAAAATAAAAAAAAAGCCACCTACGGGTACGGTAAAAAGGGGAAAGGTCAAGTGAGAAAACAGAAAAGGACGACGATATATGGATCCACCTTTAGATGTTGAAAAGGTCTGGCGATCAGGAGGGATCGGCGCCATCTTGTAGTACTCTAGTCTGGGAAATGTTTTGATCCCTGGGAATGCCTGGTACATATTATATACTCCTGAAAAGCCGGATTGCCGCAAGATGCCGTACATGACACCGCGGCAATGGTACGGGCATAGTAGGGAAAAGTGCAATATCCGCAAGTTTACTGAAAAGTCGTAGGCGCATCGTGGGACATTAGTACAGTATCGGCAAGGTGTCCGTAAGACAGCTGACGACGGGCTCTTCAACACATCTCCACACGTAAGGCCTCGGTCACAACCGGCCGCACGATTTTTTTTATGCTTGCGATCTCCACGAAATGTCTGCGGCCTGCGGCTTCTACGATCTGAAAAAAAAATTAAGGTTGCAAATCGTGCGTACGATATACGTGCGATGGCGTACGTTCCCCGCAAGTCTCGCACGGGTAACGTCTTGCGATTTCAGTTGGTCAAAAATCGTACGACGGCCGTACGGATCGTACGTTGTCCTCGCAGTTATCGTACGGAGGTCGTACGCCTTCGTACGACGTTCGTGTGATGTTGACGATGTTTGCACGGGCTATACGGGTGTCGCACGTATATCGTACGCACGATTGGCAACCTTAATTTTTTTTTTCAGATCGTAGAAGCCGCAGGCCGCAGACATTTCGTGGAGATCGCAAGCATAAAAAAATCGTGCGGCCGGTTGTGACCGAGGCCTTAGGATTAGCACGGCTGCCGTACGATTTTGGCAACTGTCCAAAAAGCCAGGTTTTCGCCTAAAAATCATACGGCGACCGTAACAATTGTACGGACACTATGAGGTGACTGTATTGTGGCCGTGCGATGCTGGATACGGCGTGTCTACGGGCTACGGCGTTGCGGTTTCGCAAAAAAAAAAAAAAAAAAACTCCGCGTTATAATCTGCCGCAAGCCCGCACGGCGTGTAAAAATCCTCAAGGGTGCCTTGCAATGGCCGCCGCAACCGTGCGGATACCCCAGGATTTTGGTAGTTAAGGGCGCCGGAAGATCGTCGCATCCTTTATGCGACTGTAGCATAAGGATGGACTGGGAAAAAGCTTTTGGTGATTGTAATTGTGTCGATGCATACACCCGCGTTCAACACCACAGAAAACTGTAAGTACTGTGGGTAGCAGGTTCATGCTTACGTTGAAAATAAGTTCGAATGTGTAACTGACCGTCTCAAGTGAAATTGAAGCTGCTTTTTGTCGTTATTGTGTAGTTTGTCATTTGAAAAAAAAAATCTTTTGTTTTTGTTGATTTTGTTGTTTGTGTGAGTGTGTGAGTGAGTGAATGAGTTTTTCGGCCAATCCGAAAAAAACACCACGAATTTCCACTACAAGTGAAGGTCGATATTGAAGAGAAAATCTGTTCCTTTCTTGTTGCAGTGTGCACATGCACGTCCATAACCACGACCCAAAAATTACTACAGTATAATTTATTACAAAATTGGAATTCTAGCCTCAACGACTGTTGAATATTTTCGATAACATCTAAACGCCAGCCTGGACCTCCTACGCTCGCATATATCAGCACTCTTCAAGTGTTCGGAACTCCCGCTAAAGAATTCTAGTCACGCAGCCTGGCATAATCTCGAAGCAACATCAATTTTCTCTTTTGTCTGTAAACTGTGACTATGGTACATCTATACCTAACGGTGCTTCACGCCTGCAGGAAGTGTTTCACCAAATAACAACCGATAGACAAAAAAGCAACAACAACAGTAACAGCAAACATAACAAGAATAAAGATAACAACAACAGAACTTTCCGTTGTTAGAATCCACACACACGAGTTCTAATTATGCATCTAACCGCCGTAACCGATTATACAGAGATGAACCTGTGAGGCTTTATCGGCTGGCTCAAATTAGAACGCAGAAAAAAAACCCTCTAAATAAGCATTTCTCATTAGTTATTCATAAAAGGACAAATAATATTTAGGTTTACAACGAGTTCAATGCGGTTTACCGCCGTAACATTTTTTGCTGATGTTGTATAGTAGTAGCAGCAGCAGTAGTAGTAGCAGTAACAGTAGTAGTACAGCAGCAGCAGCAGTGTAATTGTTAATAATTAACGGAGTTGTCGAATTGCTGTTTGTTTAGTTATTTGTCTTTGTCAAGGGTATGACAGCAGTAGAGCGCCGGGGGAAATGGAGAGAAGCGGGTGTGGACGCACAAATGTTAGAAGATGTTTCCTGTCAACAGGAAAGAAATGCATAAAGTGTCATGGTAGTTAACCCCAGTAAAAGTCGACTAGAGGTCACGCATATGTGAAAAAAATGAACTTACTTCTGCCAAAAAGGTGCCGAGAAACCAGTAACATTGACACACCAATACTTTCCTGTCCTACGCCGCCAACATGGCGACCTGCAGATAACCACGTGCCCGCTACAGTCAGCACACGGAGAAGCTCAACTGTACTATCGTTCGCTATGTAAATAAAAACCGTGTGCCATTTTTTTTTAAAATGTTATCGGCGGCAGTCGCAATGTGTCCTTTTGGGGTCACGTTTTGTGTTATTCCTGTGTTTTTGTTGCTGTTAGTGGTGGTCTTGGTGTTTGTTGTTGTTGTTGTTGTTGTTTTAGGAAGGTCAGGGTAGGGGCGTACGTACAGTTTGCGTCATGTGCAATCCCGGCTGGGGCCAAATATTTGTGCTGGCTCTTTTCTCGTGCCCCGTCTTTGATATCACCCATACGTGGTGGAAAAGGACGTTAAACTCCCAAACATCCACCCCACCCACCCCGGGTCGTGCAGTTAACAGGAAAATGTTGCTCTCTCTGTGTGTGTGTGTGTGTGTGTGTGTGTGTGTGTGTGTGTGTGTGTGTGTGTGTGTGTGTGTGTGTGTGTGTGTGTGTGAAGATATGATTACGTACTGCAGATCACAGATTGATAGATAATGTACATACTGCATTCAACTTTTTGTGTCGGTAGAAGGAAAATGATATTTTTTAACAAATCTGTTATTATTTTCTCTCTACGCAAAGGGAATGTGTCGTTTTCCTTATAACTGTTATAACGTATAATTATCGTTGGTGACATTGCATTTTTGACCTTCACTGAGCTTTAGTGAGTAAAGTCATAGCAGTATTCCCAACTTAAGGCGTCCTCCAGTGTACAGTGCAAAGTTATCAGACACATCGTTCACGGTTACAATCAAATTGCTTATTCATATGCATTGTGTACAGTCAGTACAGGCTATTCACGACCTCCACATACGCCGTTTGCTGCAATGCGCTGATAACGTTATCTCTTTTGTTCTCGAGGATGGTTTTATTTAGATCATCATTGTTCTTGACCTGGCCGGATATTAGTGTTACTCAGATCATTGTGCACTAATGTTATGTCCTGCTTTGTTTAGCCACCTGAAACCAGCCATCTGTCGGAACAGTTGTGTCTGCTTTCTAAGCACTTAGTGTTGAATACCGAAACTATCGTACAAATAATCTGGACAATAGCCAGCATTGATAAAAAGTTGTTGGGTTTATTTCAGCGTTTCTGTTTCTTTGCTTGCTCTCTGTCTGTCTGTCTGTCTGTCTGTCTCTCTCTCTCTCTCTCTCTCTCTCTCTCTCCTGTTTTTCGCATTCAAACGTCGCGCGTCGGTGTTGCAAGTGTAACAGGAATTATTCAGTTTTACTGTTCATTCGTACCTTGTTATTATGCCATATAAATGTCCTTGTTGTTCCTGTATATGCCAATAGCTAAGCTTGTCTATTCTAAAATAAAAGATTCTCATCTTTATCTTTTCAATAACTCTTAGCCTTTTCGAGACATGCGATTGTGAGGTGTGTGATGTGTAAACAAAATGGCCACCAGCCCAATATGTTGTTTCCATTTAATCACCTGCTGTCGTCACGGTCGTTCTTTTGTAATGCCATGTATTCGGGAGGACACACACACACACACACACACACACACACACACACACACACACACACACACACACACACACACACACACACACACTCTCTCTCTCTCTCTCTCTCTCTCTCTCTCTCTGAATGGAAACAACTGACCGGGCTTGTCAGACCAATCTTGGTTTTGGAAGAGAGACGTCAAGTTGTTTTCTTTGAAATCTATGACGTTTTCCCTCACTGGGATGACGCATAACACATTTGACGTAACTGATAACTTTGATACAATTCTTGCAATGAAAGCAGCCCCATGAAAATTGAAGTGTTGCTGTGAATCGAAGTGTTGCTGATCGAATCAATACCGGCTTAATAATTATGTTTAACAGACAAATCTGCTCGGCGAACGTTTTTTTCACTGTGTGTTATGTCTGCTGTGCGCGCACGCACACAGACACACACAGACATACACACGCGCGCGCGCACACACACACGCACGCACGCACGCACGCACACACGCACACTGTCACGACCCTGTCCTGCGTTCCGTGTAAACACATTCACACTCACTATCACATTCACCTATATACCACACTCAATCGTGCACAGTTACACAGAGGCATACAAGGGTACAATCATACAAACATTTATTACCCCATACAAGTACAATCACACTAACATGTATTACCCCATACAAAACAAAGAGAGAGAGGTGTGAGGTTTCCAACCGACTATCACGGTTACTAAAACTCGACTAATGAAAAACACCCTGTCAGTGCTCTCAATCAAGAAAAGTATACAAAGTATTCACTATTTTAGTTCCTGATTGTTTACGGATGTGGCTCTAACGACAGTTAGAGTATACTTATGAGTTTATTATAAAAAAAATCCCAAGAAGGCGAGCAGTCCCACGAAGACAGAGTTTACGTAGTCAATTCTTCGTGGCTGTCGGCGACACTTTTCCTGATGTAGAGACTGTCGTAGCTAATATGAGATTCCAACGGTAACTTCCTGGCGTTGCGGCGCTACACCGAGGCCTTCAGCAACCCAGTTCGACCTTCCGTACAACAATTTGGGACCTGAACCCTGAACTTGTCCGGACTGGACCGCCCTACAAAAGGGCAAATACATCGGCAATAGAGACAACCCGCGTCAGAATGGCTGTTTGAATCTCAATGTTGTTGACGGTTTTCCCCGTCTACAAATAGAGAACTTCGGAAAAGTGGCGACACACCCCCCAAGAAATGTCAGCATCACGTCAATCAAACATGACGTCGGCAAACTGACGCTGATACAGTTTTGCATCAGTGCGCGTGTGCCTTTTCTGCGAAGTTTGTGAGGCGTGCTTTGAGTATGAATTTTCGAGTCAATTGACGATAACGGCTGCAGTGAATTTTTTTTTTTTTTTTTTTTTGTATATTTTGTATTGCACCCCAGACACATTATCTATATATAGTAGGAGCGATTTTGAGATCTAAGATGGGTTCACCAGCACTTTCATGAGGTACGGCTTACGTCAAAAGTATAATAGCGACAACCTCCAAAATTCACTCCGTTGAGAGTCCGTATTTATGCTATCTATGCCCAAAAATGGAGTGATTTAGATAAACATTACGCCTTTAACCCATTAATGCCCAAATTTTTTTTCTAAGTGCAACATAGTTGATATTATGCATAATGGTCTACAATTAACATGTGTTGGTCTAATTTTGATTGAAACTCTGAAATTTTTTATTTAGACGATAAAATGTGACCGTCCCAAAAATGGGACGGTGGGCACGAGAGGGTAGGAGTTTTCCATATTTCAAAGAGTGAACACAAGAACATAAATGCTGAAACCCATGAACTTTTATTGTAACAAAACATGATAATTATGATATTTGTGATGAAAACATACAAAACACACCAAAATATCTTTGATTTTGTACAGCAAAATCATATTTTTTAAGGGGAAAATGTCATGAAGGGAGGGAAAGCTTTAGTTTTATGCTGCTTGGTGTCTGCTATTTCCAGCTGTCACAGTCATAGATGATTTCAATTCAGCACCACAGAAGCTGTCAAAAGTTTCATTAAGTATGGTCCTGGAAGTATTTATCATGGAGATCGACTTTGCACTTGGCACAGCAACGCGTGGTCTTTTGCCGCATGGCGCGTTTTTTTTTTTTTTTTTTTTTTTTTGCTGCCACAACTCTTTGCCGACTCCAGTGGTGTTCCTTCCTGGTAATTGGTGGAATCCACGGAGGGCTCGGAAGCTGGGGCAATTTTTATTATGCATAATGATGGAGATGAGGATGATGGTAAGATGATGCTATGGAGGTCCGTGTGGTTTGGGACTGCGGGACAGGGCTGCATTCCACGCTTCCTGTCATAAACATCCCGGCATTGACCAGGCCCGGGAACTACGGCACCTGCGGTGCCGGCCGTGTAATCACCCACATCATAAGACGTGTCATACCAAGCATGCCAGACTTGTTGGATGCAGAGATCTAGAGACTAAGAGAGTGCGCAAAGATAGGCCACGGCTACTTCTTGCAGCGTATGACAGTTTTGGGTTTTTTTTTTTACTTTCTGAAGTGGCTGGACTCAAAGCTTGTTTGACACAACATTGACGATGTTGTCGTCATTCCAGCGAACAACAGTGAGGCCAGTCTGTGTCAGTTGCATGGTCAAAGGTCCCCCTTGCTGTCTTCATAGTGGCTTGAGGTGCTCCATCATCTGATTCCATCTAGATCTCGCCCGAATCCTCAGATGCATTTTTGCATTGTCTCCGTGGAATTGGCGCACCCTGAAACAGAAAATATAGGATAACATTGTTGCCATTTGTTGGTACTGAAATTGATACATATAGTAGCAACACAATAATCATACAGAAGCTAAGACTGACAGAGAGATAACTACCACACACAAGGTAAAACAAGGCAGGATTCCTCACTGGGATATTAGTTCAATAAAGATGTCAGCGTCTTCAAAGTCAGGATCATCTTCCAGCATTGATACCACTTCATGAACAGTAAAACCTCTGGGCAAAAGCAGAAAATACAGTGTGTGTAGCATAAGCAAAAACCCCTACCCTCACGTGCCCACCGTCCCATTTTTGGGACGGTAACTCTGACACACACAGATCAGTACAAATTCAAGTTACGACCAAACTAAGAAAAACATATCTAGATAACATCATAATCTTCAGATTTTGTTCTTAGTGTTATACATAAATGTGTCTTTTAAAGAAATTACATCCTTACCTTTTTCTGCTTGCCATTTTGATGCTGAAGACATCAAATTTCTCGGCAAATGGCAGCTTCCACTGCTGGTGTAAATGGAGAGTACTCAAACAAAAACAATATTTGGATGCAGGGTGTGTCCCCTGATTAACACAAGGCAGCTGAGTCACATTGACACAAGCACTTTAGATAGCGCGATTGAAATGAGTTGCGTCCCAAAAATGGGATGGTGGGCATTAATGGGTTAAACGGTAGAAAGCCACTTTTTTCTGAAAAGGGCGATAACTCGCAAATCATGTGTGCAATCGTACTTGGATCGGGCCTTCTATTCAACGAATTTGATTCATTTAGAAAACTAAAATTTGTAATCGATCGGTTGAGTAGTTTCGGAGATACAGGCATCTGAACTGGGTTCACATGCAACGTCAACTCAGGTTCGGTTTACATGAAAACTATAAGAGCGACCATTTTCTTGTAGCGACTCTGTTCAAAGTCCGTATTCAAGCTATCTACTGCCAAAAAATTGAGTGATTTAAATAAATATTACGACTGTAAACGCCAGACAACCAACTTGTCTCAAAAGGGCGATAACTCCCAAATCACTTAAGCAATCATTACATGCTCGTTTGCTCTAATATAACATTTCGATATATTCGGATACCCTAAATTTGAAGCCATTCGGTTGAGTATTTTCGGAGAAACCGGCCTGGACACAATTCACACACACACACACACACACACACACACACACACACACACACACACACACACACACACACAGAGCCGCACACACACACACACACAGCCGCACACACACACACACACGATTGTATTTGACCAGACAACACGTGGAAAAAAATCAAGTACGTTTCAGGTTTATTGAAAATTCTGTACATTTACACAACACCCTAAACACTCTGCAAATTAAATGTCTCTCGATCCATTAAAGGCCAAGTTTTCCCACCTGTAGTATGACGGTAGAGAACAATGGTGTAGGCTTAATTCCAGTTTTTTACTGGGAGAAATACCAAGTGAGCACTGTTACAATCATACAAACCTTTGTATCAGTTCAAATATGTAAATCCCGCGAAAACAGACATTTTGTTTCATTTCGTATGTCAAAGATAAACCATGCGAAGCTATATTACCATACCTACTTTTTGTACAGATACCTTTGATCGTAACCACCAACGCAGACTATGGGCCTATACACCAATTACATTTAAAAGTCGTCAGATCTCTTAGGAGCCCGAACCCAACCACACCCTGCCCGCTCTATGATAAGACTTGTTAAAAAGAGCAAGCCACTGCACACCAGTAGGAGCCACTTCAAGCCACTATTACACAAGTCGTGGGCCTTCCCCGCTAGTCGTGAAACTGCTGAATGTTGCGTAATGAAGTGGTTTGTAGTGATCTGAAGCTTTCAAGTAAAGTGCGATATTTTGCATTGGCCTTTAAGAGATATGCCACCATGCTGACATAACTTTGTTAAAAACTCTCAGTCTACACCGATGAACTGAGCTCAGATTACGGACAAAAGTAATGAGTTCTCGTGGTTAAGTGAGTCCAGACAGATGTAAACAAGGGAAGTTAATAATAATAGTATGCCCTCCCTCCCGCAGAAGCTGGGCTCCTTACAATCAGACACATTCACTCACCCAGAAACACACACAGCATGCCAATGAACATAATGACTAAATCAAAAGAAGAGTAGACAAAAGCGGTTTGGGAGCAGCATATGCATATGGTTTGATGTGCGGTACGCACTACATTGTAACCAACCAACTCCTGCAACATATCAACATACGTTTGGTTGTCAAACTGTCCCTGTGTACCCGCGCCCATTACGCTTCAGAGCTGACACCGACATTGACTGGTTTGATTTGCTCGTCAGCACACTATTCTTTTTCAGTCAAGTTCATTTTCTTTTTTGCCTGTTTCTTCTTTTCCTTCAAGTGTTCTGAAATTTGCTTTGCGATGTCTTTATGGCCATTTTTCTTTGCAAGCAGTGCTGGTGTTAGGCCGTTTTCGTCTGTAACCGTCAAGTCGGCTCCGTAGTCGATCAGAATCTGCACGATCTCTTTGTTGCCCGCCAGGCACGCCATGTGAAACGGCGTCTGTCCCCTGGTATCTCTCACATCGATCACGTCACATGCCGAAGTAGAAGACAAAGCGTCACCCTCATCGGCGAGTAAAGTCTTTACGATAGCAGCGTTACCACTACGACACGCCAGATGAAGTGGTGTTTGTCCTTCTGCATCAGCGATCCGCACATCAGCTCCAGCACCAAGCAGCTTCTTCACCACATCCACTTGCCTCGTATTAGAGTCCTCGTCACTGGCAACTTCGGCCCCACTCTTTTTCTTGGACTTTGAGGGATTCGAGGTGTCTTCATTTTCCTTCTTTTCGCATGCAAGATGAAGAGGTGTGGATCCATTGCTATCTTTGGTGTCAGTCTTCATTTTATATTTTAGGAGAACGTCAATTACAGATGCAGCCCCATGATAACTTGCAATGTGCATTACTGTCCTGAACTGCTTGTCCCTGACATATATATCGACCCCATAAAGAAGCAACGTTTCCACAACACCAGCCCGGTCGTGCCTGCTAGCCACGTGCAGAAGAGTGTTATGGTCACTATCTCTAACAAATGCTACTGCCACATTTTGGGAGACACAAATGTTCTTCAGTTTGTCCAAATCACCTGCCTTGCACACCTCAAATAATTCTTTCGCCTGACTTGGCTTTGTCGTTGATGTTTCAGGCTGACTTTCGTATCCACCAGAAAGGGGTGTAGTTTCGTTTTGGTCAGAATCAGTGAAGCGGAGTTCTATTTCAGGTTTGCCCCCCGAGTCTGTAAGTTCAAATAAGAACAGTCACAATCATTCTTTTCACAATTTAAATCGTGATTCGTAGAAAACCATGAGAACTGGGAACTAACAATGTAACACGGACATTCTTTGTGTGTCAGCGGTTTTCACTGATTGTACAATTTTTTCTCTAATCGTTCTCCTCCATTCCCTCCTCCCCCAAATAACGTTAGACGACACAAATCATTGGTAAATCACCAATACTCACATAATGAAATCAAATCAGAATTAAAAACAGGTAGGGACAGGATGGTGCGAAATTATACAATAAATAAAATGTACAGTGCAACAGAACTTAATATCTTTTAAAGATCGTTTTTACAAAGGAAGAGCACATAATGTTATTTACTATTTAATGGTATTGTACCAACAGAATTTCCGTTGAATACACGATTTTTATCGGAGCAAGGTTTGTTGATTAGTCATGCTAGTATTAAGACTATATGAACAATAGTACTCACTCAACCGGCCCCCGTTGTGTAGTGGTTAGCAATTTGGACTACAGACCTGGAGACCCGGGTCCGACACACAGGCCAGGCAAGTGGGCTTTTCCTACCTAGGTCGGCTCCTAGCCACACGCCCAGTGGGAGGCTGTTGCCACCCAGTTAAGACACCGACTTTACGGGTGAGCTTTGAGGGTGCTTCCCTTGTTTTGACACATCTCATGATGTGGATGATTACAAACGTCACAGTCGGCACCGCAGGAGCCGTAGTTCCCGGGGATGGTTTATGGTCGGAAAGGAAGCGCGGAATGCAGCCCTATCGCGCGGTCGCAAACCGCATCTATCTCCATAGCATGACCATACCATCCTCTTCCTAATCATCATTCAAAATTGCCCCAGCTTCCAAACCCTCCTTGGATTTCACCCCTGACCTGAGCCGGAGAGATAGCGACGGAGATGGCAAAGAGTTGGGGCACTTACTCAAAGGAGCGCTCTCAGCGGAACCATCATCATTTACTGTTGAGTGGTCTTCTTCATGTAGTCCGTTTTCTGTGTCTGGGTTCAGCTGCGTAGTGGCAAAATATCTCCTGCACAACGGAAAATCCACAAAAATGAAAACAAGAGCTGGGTAACACGTGAGATTCGTTCATCCAAAAGCCAAATCCAAAAGCAGCATTTGTCGTTACAACAGTTTCAAGCTAATATCACTGCATAATATTTTGTGTAGAGTGTTAATTGGCATTTCTAAAAAAAATCTTTAAAAAAAAAACTGTGTCGTAGGGACGTTTGTATATTTTCAAAGCACTCAGTATTATATGGACTAACCACGAACTTCAGTGAGTGAGATATAACAGTTTGGAATTTCTGTCACAAACATTTCTTACTGTCTTTTTGACTTTCGATAGCGTATGATGATGACAAAAACGATGGCAACGACAACGAGCATGATGACGACAGCTACACTTACTCCTACAACAAGTATTGCATTGGAACTCCCTGAAAAAAGAAATCGGAAATATGAAGTATTCGCTCTCACCGGAAATTAATCCTCTGTGCGACCTGAATAGTAATGAACACACTAAACATACTATATTAAGCCTTATTTCTTCAGCAGTCTTCAGCACATTCATTTTCATTTAGAATAAGAATAGTGTAATATATAATTATGATAACACAGTTGGCAGTTCTAAGTTTAATTGTAAAATGCATCCATACACATGTCATAGCAATTTGTGTAATTTACATTATCAGCTTCGAAGATACTAAATCAGAGGAAACCATCATACCTACTATGTACAACATTTTGATGATGATTTGAACAGTTCATAATTGTAACAGAATAAGTGAATAGAAAAGACTAAAATATGACTAAAATCTGATGTGGCGCTTAAGAACAAAAGAAATGTGTGTATTAACCGTTTCAGAACGTCTTTACCTTCACCAGAATCATTTTCATCGTTGGGGATTTCTGAAACACCAGGTAAAGTTTTCACTAAAAGACAGGTCACAAGGTAAAAGAATCACAACACCCCCCCCCCCCCCCCTCCTTACAAAAAACAAACAAACAAACAACAACAACTTACACAAAACAAAACGAAAAATAAACAACTCGGGAAACAAATTTAAACAACCAAGGAAACATACATACAAACAAACAAACCCTCTAACAAACACAACTGATAACTCAAAAGTAGAACAACATGCGGGATGTAGTCGCCGACTCCGTTTACTCCGGGATACTTTCCGCGTTACCGCTGGATGCACTCCCTCTAGTCTGGACCGAACATGCTTCACCTCCACACGCCAGACTTAATCCCTAGTGGGAGTACATTCAGCATTAACGTGGGAAGACCCAGGAGTACATGTAGCTAGGGAGTATTTCCCGCGTGTTATACCGGGGTTCGATTCTCGCATAATTCGTGCACAGGTGTGTGAGTTCAACCCCTACCTAAGGCCGGATACCCCCCCCCCCCCCCCCAAAAAAAAAAGAAAAAAAAAAGAAAGCATACTTCAAAATGTTGTGTGTCTTCAGGTGCAATGTTTAAACCACCTGTGTTTTCAGCTGCTAATTAAGTTTAAACACGTGTGTCTTACGTGCTAAGTTTAAACCACGTATGGTCAATTACCAAAGTTTAAACGGTGACCATTGTAATAGTGGTAGAGTGGTCTAAAAAAATTGAATCAGCCAAACATCATGATTCAATAATATATTCGAGGTTTTACTGAGTTGACTTCACCTCATGCAGTTATCCCTTAGCTATGTTCATCCACAGTGGAATACACGTGGATGAGTTTTAGTTCTAGTCCAATGCATATCTGACATTTTCCATAATACATTGGGTAAAGTGTGAGAAGGAACAAGAGCGGTGAATGATACTCACCGCGGATCTTAGTTTGTGTTGGTTGTGCTGGAGACACCGCACTAGTACCTGATTTAAACAAACATGAAGACGTCTCTCAGTTAGAGAATGTCATCTGAACATGATTGCGTCCGCTTTAGTTTTCCCGGTAAGAAATGATAAGATGTAAGCCACGTGTGTTTTCAGGTACAAAGTTTAAACCACGTGTGTTTTCAGGTACAATGTTTAAACCACGTGTTTTCAGGTACAAACTTTAAACCACGTGTGTTTTCAGGTACAAAGTCTAAACCACGTGTGCTTTCAGGTACAAAGTTCAAATCACGTGTGTAATTTTGTTACACTTAAAAAAAAAAAAAAAAAACAACAACAACAACAAAAAACACCTCATTGTCCATCATCGAATTCTTGACACTATTACTTTGGGGTGTGTGGTAAAATATAACTTTTCACACACACACACACACACACACACACACACACACACACACACACACACACACACACACACATACCGTTATTTCGAAGCGTAAAGTGACAGGCCTCACGATCCGTCGGCCCAGACAGAATGGTCCAGCATTGGTAAGTACCGACATGCTCTTCACTGGCTGATGGGATTTCCAGCACCAGTGTGTCAGTAACTTCCCCTTTCAACGAGTAGCTGGGGTTGACTATACAAGGAGGGCGGTCCTCGCCAAGCCACAAGCAGTTCAGTATATCTGTTCAAGGAACAATGTTAGTGTCCAGTACATACGTTCAAAGCAAACTTTACAGATGATTAAATTTATTGCGTATTTCTTTGAATTCATCAGGAGTACGCCAAAGGAAGGGGTAAAGATTATACGTAGCAAAAACATTGTAGTTACCAGCTGACCGGCACTCGAACTCACGACCGGTATATTGAAGGGCTTCCCCGTTTACCCGTATGACGAGATGTGTACACCACTATTTCCAGTAAAACTACAGGGAGGATTATTTAAGAAACTCCTCAAATAACAGTCATATGTGCACGAAGTCCTAGCCTTTTCACATTCGATAATCGATCTAGATTTTGTGTGTGTGTGTGTGTGTGTGTGTGTGTGTGTGTGTGTGTGTGTGTGTGTGTGTGTGTGTGTGTGTGTGTGTGTGTGTGTGTGTGACAAATACATTGAATTAATTTCATATATCCATATAACAATTATATAGAAACGGAAAAGGACAGGAAACCTTTGTAACTGCCATCGCTGTAGTGCTTTCTAACTGTACAGTCGGTTCTCGTCTGACTGATGTCTTTTTCAAAGTTGCATGTGATGTTTGTCGCTTCACCTTCCTGTACTGATGGAACTGTACATCTTGTCTTCAAACCTGGACACATCAAAGGATGTTTCGATGAACCTTTTGATGTGACAAAACACACTTTCCGCCAGAAATTCTTACTAAAAAAACAAACAACAAAGAACAATCCTTTACTCGATTGCAAGTTGTTGGTCCTGATTGTAGGTTATCTCCCCGTAGCTGCGCATGAAAAACGGGTGTAACGACGGAGAGGACTAAACACAGGAACACTATGAAAACAGCTTGTCGACAATTCTGACACACACCCCTCACCTCAAATGTGCGTCGTGAGAGAGAGAGAGAGAGAGAGAGAGAGAGAGAGAGAGAGTGTGTGTGTGTGTGTGTGTGTGTGTGTGTGTGTGTGTGTGTGTGTGTGTGTGTGTGTGTGTGTGTGTGTGCGCGCGTGTGCTCCGGCGGTTTTATCTAATGTGGGAGATTTTGAAAACCAGAAGTATGTGAAACTGTGTAAACATACCCGCCGTTCCAGTCACGTGGATGAGACAGATCCAAAGGACAAGTAAGTGCTTTACGTCCATGGCTTACTGCAAGCTGAAAACAACAACAACAACAACAACAAAAAACATAGAACAGAATATGAGTATTCTCACTGCGCTCATTTTACAGTGTTCAGTCAGCAGTCAGCACCTAGCCACCACAATACCAAAACTAAGAAAGGGCACGAGCAAGTTGACAAATAAAGAATTAAATATGACACTTGGAAATGGTTTGATTAACAGTTTTGGGGCACATCCTTTTCCCCTTCGTCTAAATGGATTTCTGACTTCTAAATATGTTAATGAATCTCTCTCTCTCTCTCTCTCTCTCTCTCTCTCTCTCTCTCCCTCTGTGTGTGTGTGTGTGTGTGTGTGTGTGTGTGTGTGTGTGTGTGTGTGTGTGTGTGTGTGTGTGTGTGTGTGTGTGTGTGTGTGTGTGTGTGTTCGCCATATAAAACATGTTTAAATTTCTCAAATCGCAATCAAAATCTAGGGAAAGAGTCAAGTTTATTAGAAACAGTCACTAATCACTTTTTGGTACACAGATGTACAGACCAGCGTATTGGTAGCCTCAGGGGTAAGCAGGTGCCTAACAGTAATAAGGAACCGTAGTTCTACTTAGGCTGCTTTACATTTATTTTTCACCTGTCTTAATTGTTTTGTTTTTTTTTTAATTGATGGAGGAAAAGAAACACCCCCTAGTGTAGTCATTAAGTTTTGAACTATCATAAATATGTAAAAAAAATATATTGTAAAAATATATGAACATATTTTTTATGAAGATAGCACATAGTAAATACGTTCAAATACTAAAATAAACTTTGTAGTTTTTATGGATGATGAGATTGGGATTTCTGGTATTGAATTCAGCTTTCATTCTGTGTTCAATGTGATACTTTTGCTAGATATCGAGAAGGTCCCATTTTAGTTTGTTTAACTAGTTCAGCAGCCACCAATCTAGCAACAATAACTACATGGGCGGGGACGAGACACATTTTCTAATGTACAGAATGCAGCTGCCCAATACGGGGAAATATTTTTCTATACGCTTCCGGTATGAAGGATATTGAGACCTAGAAGAGAATTTCGAACAGCTTTGACTGCATACGCGTCGCTCTTCTTTACGCCAAGAGTCGGTTTTATCTGTCAGATTAGAGCTGGCGATAAGGATGGATTGGGAAAAGCTTTTGGTGGTTGTAATTGTCTCGATGCATACACCCGCGGTCAGCACCTCAGAAAACTGTAAGTATTGTGGGTAGCAGGTTCATGCTTACGTTGAAAATAAGTTCGAATGTGTAACTGACCGTATCAAGTGAAATTGAAGCTGCTTTTTATCATTATTGTGTAGTTTGTCATTTGAAACAATCTGTTGTTGTTGATGATGTTGTTGTTTACCGTTGTCGTTTATAGTGATACGAGGGATCGACCCCGGGTAGCAATTGAAAAAAAAAAATACGAGAGTGAGTGTGTGAGTGAGTGAGTGAGTTTTTAGGGCAATCCGAAAAAACAACACGAATTTCCACTACAAGTGAAGGTCGATATTGAAGAGAAAATCAATGTTCCTTTCTTGTTGCAGTATGCACATGCACGTCCATAACCACGACCCAAAAATTACTACCGTATAATTTATTACAAATTTGGAATTCTAGCCTCAACGACTGTTGAATATTTTCGATAACATCTAAACGCCAGCCTGGACCTCCTACGCTCGCATATATCAGCACTCTTCAAGTGTTCGGAACTCCCGCTAAAGAATTCTAGTCACGCAGCCTGGCATAATCTCGATGCAACATCGATTTGCTCTTCAATCTGTAAACTGTGACTACATATGGTACATCTATGCCTAACGGTGCTTCACGCCTGCAGGAAGTGTTTCACCAAATAACAACCGATAGACGAAAAAGCAACAACAACAATAACCGTTGTTAGGAATAAAGATAACAGGAATAAAGATAACAACAACAAAACTTTCCGTTGTTAGAATTCACACACACGAGTTCTAATTATGCAACTAACACTATCTCTCGTTCTCTATGTTTAGGTGCCTACTCGATTGATTTTCCAAAAGTGAACGACGGCCGGACTGTGACAGCCCTAAAAAACACGGATGTGGTTCTTCAATTCCGCGTCGTATCTAACTGCAACTTTTCTGGCGATTTGCGACTAACTGTTTTTAAGGATGATGAAACTAGTTCCCTTCTTGATGATATAATCTGTTCCATATGGCCTGGTGTAGACCACTATGTGTCGCAACCGTCGAGCTGCAGTCACGTGGACAAGGGGTTGTATGAGTTTAGACGGACTGTACAGCTGAGGGACAATGGTGTCTGGATTTGGCGGCTGGACACTGAACCCCCACATGAAACTAAAGTGCTGTTCAACATAATAGGTCTCTCTCTCTCTCTCTCTCTCTCTCTCTCTCTCATGACAGCTAAATATGTCTACAACGGATGTCTAGTTCAATCTGTTCTAGCATAATTTACATCATTATTGTACTGTTAAACATCTGTCTGCTGCTTTTCAAGGAAGTGCGAGCCACTCTACGACACAATCTCACCTACACAGTGTGATAGACAACCTAAAGGTGACTGAGACGAGAAACTTTGGCTACACCAGTCAGGTCACACAAGGTAAAGATCAATAAAATACATGAGTATTAAAGGGGGACGCCATGACCCGAGCAGACCCCAATGAGCTACAGAAAAAGGAAGTCCCAGGTCAATATATACACGGAAAATATTTCGGACCTGTCGAAAAAGGATCGAGCCATAGATAACAAGGGCGCACGATGATGACTTGAGAAATATTGAACTATTATATAAAAGAGCCACGCCACTTGGGCTGCAAGGAGTTAAAAAGAACCACACACACACACACACACACACACACACACACACACACACACACACACACACACAGAGAAACAAACTAACAACCAGCAGCACAAGTAAGTCATACAGCCCCATCTATTCATTCTTGGTGTCTGTTTTGTTTTTCAGGGTTCACTCCGACAGCTACGATAGTGGCAGTTACAACGAAAGACACTATTGAAGTCTCAGCCTCCCAGCAGGGTGTCAACCCGACTATAATTATCAGTGTCACCATTGCTGTCACCATTGCTGCCGTGGCGGCGACGTTGATCACTTTTCGGGTTGTCAGTGTAAATAAAGGTAAACAAATTGATTACCTGCGGAAATTTAGTTTTAGTTTGTCCACCAGTGTATCTAGTTGTATGCAAGATTGGCAGCGGAAAAGAACGACTAGAACAAAATAGCAGGGAGACAAAAACAATTACAAAATTGGACACTGGTTACCTTGGAAAATGATCCCGTTCAGCATATACATGTTTCAGCTGGAGAAAAGTCAGGGAGACAGTCATATAGGATGCTCAATGAACTGCATAGGCCGTACTGAGGAAAATGGAATTTTTCACCGGCATCTCTGTTGTGCTCAGAGAGAGAGAGAGAGAGAGAGAGGTGCATGCCACCACAAAACCAGTCATGACTTGCACAATGCGATCCTTCGTTTTGAAAAGTCGATTAATATTCAGTATGATCGACAATATTAAAACACTTTATGTCTGGATAATTTTGGTTCGTGGTGATGGTGGGTTTTTTCTGTTGTTGTTGCTGGATAATTATGTATTTCTACTTTTTTCTGTTTTATTTATTTATCTATTAACTTCTTTATTGATTTTTGGGTTCTTGTAGTGTTTTGTGTTTTAAGCTTCATTTTAAAATGTATTTATTCATTTCTTTATTTTACGGGGGAGAAGAAAGTTGTGGTTTTGTTGTTATTGTTGTTGATGTTGTTGTTGTTGTTGTTGTTTTTGGGGAAGGGTGGGTGGTTTATTTTGTTTCTTTGTGTGTTACATCGTTTTTACCGAGGAGAGGGATGTTTGTACCGCTATAGCTGTACGTTGCCAATCGCTCTGTATATATTCTGTAACCCACAAGCGAGAACAAACAACGGAGTTCAACCAGAGCCAAGAGTCGAGGCCATCCATGACGGGGAACGTGAAAGTGAGGAAGGCCAGGATACACCAGCCTACCATTACTACTGGGAAATACACGATGACGCACTCACAGCAAACTCAGGTGACACACGTACTCTGTGTGTATGACTGCGTGCGTGCGTGCGTGCGTGCGTGCGTGCGTGTGTGTGTGTGTGTGTGCGTGCGTGCGTGGCGTGCGTGCGTGCGTGCGTGTGAGTTAGATGGGTATACACGTCTTTCGCTCAAAGGGCATAATTTTAAATGCTTATCCAAGGGCGCCGGAAGATGTTGGGGGGAGGGGGGCAGAATCTCAGAGGGGGGAAAGGCCAGAGCCAGTGAAAGGAAGGACGTTGCCCGAAGAAAGTGAAAAGCGGGGGGGGGGGGGGGGGGGGGGGGGTTTTCAGATGCTGCGCAGACAAAAAAAAACTTTACCAACCAGGGAGCCACTGAAGGAAGGACATGCGGGGGGGGGGGGGGGGGGGGGGGGCGAAAGTGGTTATCAGACGACTTTCTGCCAAGTCGTTTTGAAATTTCATGCAACGGCTAAACTGAGTTCTCTCTTCGGTGGGATAAGGGAGAGAGCAGGAAGACGGGTAGGGGGAGGGGAGAGGGTACGGGAAGGGAGGGGGGGGGGGGGGGGGGGCAAGACCATGGCTTTGCCCCCCCCCCCCTCTTGACATAGTCACCTGATTTTCCAGGGGGGGGGGGGCAAAAAGATACTCTTGCCCCCCTGCTTGGGTACAGGGGGGGGGGGGGGGCAGCTCCCCCCCTGCCCCCCCCCCCCCCCCCCGGTTCCGGCGCCCCTGTTATCGAACCCAAGGCGTTTTGAGAAATAGCACCAAAAAAATCTCTTTTCAGGAGCGCCTGCTCTTGCATGTCGAGCACCAGCTGCCCCGCCTAATGCACCCGACGGCTACATGACACCCGTTCCTTCACGTGCTGTTATCAAGGGTACTGACGGAGCGCGGAATGTGATCCCCGTGTACCACAACAGTCGCTGTGCAGTGCAAACAGGTCTGAATGTTTTTTTTTTTCCTCTGTGTGTGTGTGTGTGTGTGTGTATGTGTGTGTGTGTGTGTGTATGTGTGTGTGTGTGTGTGCTTGAGGCACGTGTGTGGAGAGAGGGAGAGAGAGGACTGAATGGGTTGGGGGGGGGGGGGCGGGGGGCAGGGGGGGGGGGAGGGGGTAGGCAGAGAGAGAAAGAGTGAGTTATTTTTCACGTACATGCTGGGTACGCAAATGTATTTCTCCACGAATGAATTTCACAATGAATGTAATTCCTTTATAAATATTTTACAGTATCATAACGCCTTACAGCCTATTTTTTTTGTCTTTTTGTAACGCTTTAATTATGTTAATAATTATGTTCATATGTATGTCAATTATTTACACTATCATTTTAACAAATTACAGAGGCAGTTTTCGTTCCAGGAGCCGGTGAATCTGATACAGCAGCGTGTGACACTGATGGCTACCTGGTTCCTGTAAAGACGGGAGATATGCGGAACTAAACATCTTTGTAGCAAAACATCAACATGTGACAAACCCCCTTAAATTTTTAACTTTTTCTGTGTGTATGTCGCGGGGGGGTGGGGGGGTGAGGGGGGGGGGAGTGGGGAGAGTGGGTAGGCGTTGGTGAGAGGGAGGATTCTATTCTGGCTTGTTGTTCTGCACATACAGTTCTTCTCGCAATAGTCTGTGCATAGCTGCCCCTGTCTTATTCAAAAACAATGCTCGACTACCCTACAACAAGAGTTCAGTATAAAGTCGCTACTATATGCTATAACCGTAGCACTGCATCCTGTCCTTCATACCTTTCCTCTCTGCTGCAGCTGTACACACCCTCCAGACAACTCAGATCCTCCGCTGACACCCGCATCCTTCGCATTCCACAGGTTAAGCCAAAAACACTAGGTCAGCGAGCATTGCTCTACCACGGTCCAGTCATTTGGAACAGCATGCCTTACCATGTTCGCCATGGTCTGTCGGCGGACTCTTTTAAAAGCGCTTTGAAATCCCATTTCTTTTAGGCTGTATTATAAAGACTAAATTGACTGCTCAACCATCACTGTCACCATCATTATGTCGTATTAGGATGTTTCATGACTGTGTGTATGTAACGTGTATGGGGGAGCCGGGGTGGTCGAATGGTAGAGCGTTGGACTTCTAATGCTCGGGTCGTGAGTTCGATCCCGGCTGGGGTCAAATATTGTGCTGGCTTTTTCATCGTTGCCCCGATATGGTATCACCCTATGTGGTGGAAAAGGACGCTGAACCCCCAAACACTCACCCACCCACCCGTAACGTGTATGTGTCGTGTACTTGATGTGTATGTAATTTGAAATTTGTAAATTTTAGTGTATATACATGTATAATGTGTATGTATGTATTGCCACTCTGCTATTGTGAGGCGCCCAGAGCTCCAGGAGGAGGTTGGGTCCCAGACAATCCTCGTTATTATTATTATTATTATTGTTTTTATTATTTACAACGCCATAAAACAAAAGTGTTTTACCGTATGCATGAAATCTTACCTCTTAAAACCATAACAAATAGGTCGCCCTACTGCACGACCCCTGTTTTCCCGTACATATATATGGGGGATTTTAGCTAAATATTTCCGTGTAATATTGTCCGGCATTTGGTGCTCACACTCACAGAGCAAGACTTTTTACGTGCACCCGGACCGGGCAAGACCCAGTTTCTAGGGAATTGTTTATTCTCGAGGAAATAGGCCACGCCGGGTATGAGTGACCTCGACCTGTCTATGTTGCATGACAGTACACAAGCTCGACTGGGCGCACAATACGGCGAGAGTTTGCACGTGATTGTATCAATGTTCTAGTCTTTTGAGAGTTTTCTTTCTAAAAAAATTAACCTGATCTTTGCGATGCCTTATAACTGAATCGTATATGCGCAATATAAAAGCAAGTATGATTGGTTGGTTCTCAAGAATCTATTTATTGACAACTTTAACTTTTAATTTGTAATCTTAATACTTATCGCTTGTGTAATTTTCAGTCGACAATTTGCCGTGCAGTAAGGACGGTGTGGGAAGACGTAGTGGAGGTTGAGGGGCGTTGTTAGTGGGAGAAGAGGCGCACTGCAAGATAATGGCTTCAATTTCCCGGTGCATACTTTCAGTCACCTCCGTCAACACTAGACCTTTCTTTACCTTCCTCAAGTATTTCATATGTGTCATGACTACAGTCAATTTCTTGTATATACCAACGTCAGTGAAAATATAGGTTACGAAGAAACAACTCTTACCTTTCGGAAGACGAGCAACACAGACATAAAAGGCGACAACTGCATAACGGCAGTAATAATTGTCACAACGCCAGTTTCTCAGTATAGCCGAACACATTTACTGCGGACCTGCAAAAGGATAGTATTTCACATAGCAAACCACCGTCTATTATTATCAAATACGTGTAGAAAATTATAAATTTAAATGCAACCGGCGTTTGATTTGTGGAAAGGCATACTTTTTTAAATTGTCAACAAACCCTATTTTCCGTAAGGTGAAGGACAACCGGAAATAAACCCGCAACCTTATCAAACATGCATGCCACTTGTGCGCTTACTTGACTGGCACAATAACAGCAGTGTTTTTCCTCTGAACTGTGTATTTTGGCGTTGTGTTTTCAGGGAAGTAGCGTATGTGGTAATTTTTTTTTCTCTCTGTAAAGAATTGTGTACATTTCAACAGTAAAGGTTTCAAAATACAAGTTGTTGATGTTGTTGTTGTTTGGATTTTTTTAAAGTGCGTGGCTCATATTGTTGATGTTTTATTAGGCACTTATACTGACTACATCACAACCCTGCTACAACGATCGTTACACTCTCGCTTACAACAAGTGACTACCAAATGGCATCGAATGGAACAACACGAAAAGTAAATCAACACTTACAACATTTGGCGACAGGGCCGCAGTCTTTGCTTACACTTTAGGCAGACACCAAGATTGAAACGCACAGAACGATAAATCCAGTGGCAAAGCATGGTCGTCAAATTCGTTTTTCTTGTTGTTTGTTTGTTTGTTTGTTTTTGTGGGGTTTTTTTTTTTTTGTTTGTTTGTTTGTTTGGTTGGTGTTTTTTTTTTTAGGTGGGGGAGAGGTGGGGGGTCGGCTGGGGGCGGGGTGTGTGTGTGTGTGTGTTGGGGAGGGGGAGGGGGGGGGGGGGGCTGGGAATAAAACCAAGTCATCAGCTCGAAGTCAACAAACATAGGCAGTTCATGGCTATATTGATAATGCAGATCAAATGCTAACTGACTAAAACGCATCAAATGGATGGAACGTCAATCAGCACTTACCAGAAATAGCGACAGAGTGAGCAGTCTGATCCACCACTTTCAGCAGACACTGTGGTCAAACGTTCACAGACTGATGAAGCTTATAGTGGCAAATCATGCATATAGTCAAGATCTTTCTGGTGTACTTCTTCAGCTTTAGGACCAAACTTACCTGTTCTACACTGATTCAATGTCATTTGTGTCGTCCGATCAGGTCATGGCAGGAGTGTAAAAATAAGGTGAATAATTTCGATGGTATGAAGGGAAGTGACTTTCGGACTCATTGTAGAGTGCTTGGTTGTATTCTCTTTGCACTTCAGTCGAGTGATTTGTGTGTACGAGACAACTGTCCGAATCATGGTACACGATGTTGTATTGAGGTGTATTAGACAGTGTGTTTGAGTTGTGTGAGGGCGCTGTTTGTGGAAATAATCCAAATGCTGTTTTTTGTGAGTTTGTTGTTTGCTGCACTTCTACAACAAGCATTTTGCTTAAGGCTGGAGTTCTGTGTTCATCACATAGGTTTTGGTACAAATTGTGTGTCCAAGGCATGAAAGGCAAAAACGTGTTATGAAAAATAAAATCGTTTACAGTGATTATTTCTATTGTGTTGCACCAGTTATTTTGTTATTTAAGATTTTTTGTGTTGTGTTGTCATTTTGGCAGTGTATACACACACAGCAATGAGAACATTATCAGTAGTTTGTTTTCGCTCGTGTTTTCCCTGATAGGGAAATTGTTTGATGCGGTGTTGTTGTTGTGGGTGTTCCTTTGGTTCCTACCTCTGTGATTATGTGTTATCTGTTCTCTCTCTCTCTCACACACACACACACACACTCACACACACACACACACACACACACACACACACACACACACACACACACACGCTTTACTACGCGACCCTAAGGGACATACAAAATCTACAATGATAATTTTATTCTTGAATGATGTTTTGTTCTCTAAAGTATCCAACGCTTGTGACGAAGGAAAAATAGCAAAACAAAATTAATTAATTAATCAAGCAAGGCAAAATCAAACCGCCGTATATGCTTATGTAAGTGCCAGACAAACATTACGAATGCAATGATCATGGGAAAAAAATATTAATGACGTACAGCTCCATCTTGTGTTTCGACAGTCTCATGAGTTTTACATTTGACACGTCTGTTCCGACGTTGATGTGACTGAGATCGCTTTTCAGTTTCAGTTTAACTTGTCTTTCTTGTGTCAGTCCCGTAGGAAGGAAAACTACAAAAAGAGTCACGACTGAAATTGATATTGTCATTGATCAGCGCATAAAAAAAATCTGTTGGCCAGCTCCATTAGAACACACACTCTTGAAAAGATTTTGCCTGGCAGTAGTCATAATACACCATTGCTCAAAAATCCCTTTAAGAAAGCAAATAAAAGCGACACAAAAGGGACAGAAACCACTTAACTTTGACAAAGGACGGCACAGGTCGACGTTTCGGCTTACGCCTTCTTCAGGACATAAACAAATGGGACATAACTTCAACAAACAAACAAAAGGTAACTCTGCGGACGTACTGACATACACGGCGCGGGAAAAAAAAAAAAAAAAAAACGGTTGGCGAGAAAAGGACCAGAAAAAATAGTAAAAATATCACAACACCCATCCTTTGGTGACAAAAGACCATGGACTGTGTGTGAAAAAAAAAATGTTGGGCAGAAAAGAACAAAAAAGAATAGTGAAAATTAGCAATCACAACACCCATCCTTTGGTGACACAGGACCATGGATTGTGTGTGAAAAAAGTTCAGAGGGTTATGTTACGGCTTTTCGTTCAAACCACCCGGGGCCTGGCTTCCCAGGCGCTGAATAATGTGCGACTCCATGTCGCGTCTGTCTGTGGCGTCGCCGTGCATAAGCCACAGACCAGTTACTGTCATATTTAAGATGGAGTGGCCTGCAGAATTGAAATGCACGGCAACGGGTTTTATTCTGTTGTGTCTGGTGTCGGCGATATGTTCAGCAAAGCGTGTTGCCAGGCTACGTCCAGTTTCCCCAACATACAGTTTGTGACATGCGGTACAGATGATGGCGTATATGAGGTTTGTACTGTCGCATCTGAAGGTCAACACTGCTGGCTAAAGACCCGCCACCCTTACCCGCAGACATTAAAAAAATTTTGTCGCATGGAATATAATCGGTTGTACGGAATCAAGGTTTTTTTTTTTTTTTTTTTTTGGTCATAAGTATTATGAAACTGGTCTACGATGATGTTAACTAAAAAAGTAGTGACGTCATTAGTTTGTCCAGCTTGCAAAGCATAATGAGAGGCCCTCGTATAACAAAGATCCGTTGTGTTCGGACCAGGTAAATTGGCTCGATGCTTTGAGAAAACCTAACAGAATAATAATATAGCGTGTCTCAAGCCCGTGCGTGCATGAGCACTGGGACAACCTATGACGCACAACGCATAGGAATGTCGCCATATAGAAAAGCCAAGGTCTCGTGCACACAGCAGGGGCTTGCCATCAATTCAAAATCTAAATTCTGCTCAAATTGACCAGACTGCATTATTCTCGCTACAAGATAATGTCGATCAGGTTTGTCAGTTGATAGTTGTGATCTTAAAGTGATCATCATTTTTCAAATGTTCTTTTCAACGTTTTTTTTCCGCTCCAGCACACACTTTGAGCAGAGAAGAATCTTTATGATTTCTGCATTACCATTTTGACAAGCCAGATGAAGTGCTCTGGTGCCTTTGTTGACTAACGACAAAACTGCTGCATAGTTACTCTTGCGACAAGCTTGGTGGAGAGGTGTAGGTCCTTTATTATCTACAGCACCAGGATCGGCTCCAGCGTCAAGCAGATGTTACGTTATCTTATCACCTTGTGACCCACCAATCCGTTCTTCTGTCAACACTCGAGCTGGCCAATTTCTGATCTTTGGAATTGCCTTCAACAAATTCCCAGTTTCGTTTTTCATCTGTAAGGTCGGCAGCAGCCAAAACTCTCTGCTCAGCAGGTGAGGCCTCTTTACTTTGGTTGTGTTCCGCAACCTCAGCTAACTCTTCCCGGTTACAAGCATAATGTAATGGTGTTTGACGATTGTTAACCTTTGGTTGCACTACGAGCAAATGCTTCACGATGTCCCCATTGCGAAGTGTACAAGCGACATGAAGAGGAGTTTCCCCCTTGTCGTTTACAATCAACATCGTGACGGAGTAGGCACTTTAGGTTTTCCCAAATCATTTTTCTGACAAACCCGGAAAAGTTTGTTTTTCAGATTATCACTAGCAAAAAAAAAAAAAAAAACCCTTTGAAACTGATGCAGAACCCAGGGCAAACTGTTTTGCCCATCTTCGGAATTTGAATCTATTTTGATAATGACAATGATCAAACAACCACGTTCCTGCATTGACGTGAAAACTAGCGACCACTGTTCACAAGCACTATCACCAGATCCTAACACTTGGTCTTAGAAGAAAGAGAGAGAGAGAGAGAGATCCGACGAGAACGGGCGAGTATTTTTAGCAGTTCGCATTCTTCGTTTTTAAAAGTAATTTTTATGCGTTTATCTAGATGTCTGCTATTGGTACGCCACAAACTATTGTAATTAGTGAATTGTCTTACACCCTGACCCCTAAAACGTAATGCTGGCGTTCCTTGGGGATGTCTCACCACTGTTTTGACACGCGTGCTGAACGGGCACACGTTTTTACAAAACAAGACAAGACAAAAAGCTCGTCAACACAAGGGTAAAAAAGAGAACAAATTATATTAACATTTGTTCATACAGGTAACACCGAAGTTGAACCGTTTCATATTTTCCGTCGCTTATTAAATTTTGAACAATTTGACAACTTTCTGATGACCGAGGCGTTTAGCAAGGTCCGATGCTTTTTCTCCGTTGCATGTTTTTGCTTTAACATTGGCGCCACGACCAAGGAGAATCTGCACGATCTTGTCGTTGCCGTGTACGCTTGCCACATGAAGTGGTCTGAAGCCGCTTATGTCTTCTGCTTCAATGTTGGCACCGACATCAAGAAGCAAACTGACTGCCGCCTCCTTACCATTCTCACACGCCCAGTGAAGTGGAGTCCACTGTTGCTCATCCCTTGCTTCCTTATCACAATGTGACCCGAGAAGGTGCTTTATAATATCTGTATGGCCATTCCGACAAGCTACATGAAGTGCTCTTGTGTGTTTCTTGTCTTCCGCTTCCTTGTTAGCGCCAGCCATAATCAGCAAACTGACTATTGCGTGATCCCCACGCTCACAAGCGATGTGGAGTGCTGTGGCACCATCACGATCCTGTACATCAGGGTTTGGACTCATTCTGAGTAAGGACGCAACTACTGCACGGTTCCCTTTGTGACATGCTACATGTAGAGGAGTATGGCCTGTATTATCTTTCGCTTCAGGGTCGGCACCAACATTGAGGAGAAGTTTGGTTATCTCATCATGTTGCGTCACCACACGATATTGTTTTTCTTTCCTCTCGTAATGGGCTCTGGCATCTGTTTTTATGGTTTCGTCTGAAAATTGAGTAGCAGCATGAGCATGCATACTTGGACCGTCGTCCACTTTATCAATGTTTGTTGTCCAGTCTGGTGTGTCCAACGTGACATTTGTGGCCACATCGCGGCTGCAAGCATTATGTAATGGTGTCTGACCTTGTCTGTTCTCTACGTAAGGGTTTGCATTCAATACAAGCAGTTGCTTCACAATGTCCACACGGCCATGTGTACAAGCGATATGAAGAGGACTTTCTCCCTTGTCGTTTACAACATTGACATCGGCACCGTGACATACAAGACACTTCAAGTCTTTCAAACCACCCTTCTCGCAACATTGAAAAAGCTCATCCTTCATATAGGTAGCTACGGAAATCTTTGGACAATTGTCCAGGAAATGCGGCAAATTGTTTTGTACATCTTCGGGGTTTGTGACAGTTTTGATAATGACTATAACCAAACAGCCACGTTTCTGCATGGATTTGAACACTGATGACCAGGACGCCACATCAATCAAAGTTTCACTAAACATAAATACTTCGTCAAGCAAGACAATACGTTTTCCACTAATACGTCTGCAACGTTTCAAGCTGTCACGTCCTTCCAGATGAAGAGGAATGTAGTCTTTCCTAAAGTGATGCTGAAGTGCTCGGCCAATGGTTGTTTTTCCACATTTCTCGGGTCCCATGATCACCACCACACCTTCCTCCTTCAGCAGATTACGCGCCGTGTTGTAGGTGTTGTAGTTAAAGATGAGTTTCTTGTCCTGCCCCATTGGTTGGGAATCTGTAATCGTAACGACTGCATTCATTGATCATTTTTGTGTTTAAAAAGAAACTCTTTTGCTAATTGCCTCTTAAGGGTGCGTTCTAATTAAAAAAAAAAAGTATCCTTAGGGATTTGAATCTTTAGTCTGGATTCTTTCAATAACTTTCGATGCCATTTTCTCTGTAAGTGTGCTAAATGTGTAGAAAATATATGTGTTGAATGTGATCTAACTATTCTCGTCAGTCGTTTTGAAAATTATGTTTGCATTCTCATCAAGTGATTAGTGGATTGAGACTTCAGTTTGGGTTCATTCACAAGCTTATCCTGTGCATGTTGCCATTTTCACTGTTAGTATGGTAAGTGTGATAGATAGATAGATAGATAGATAGATAGATAGGAACACAGGCGTCGCTAAGGCTAAAAACATGTGCTCAATGAGGTTAATTTCAAAGTAGGGGAAGCAAGTAAAGCTGAGAGCGCTACCTACATCAAAGAGATGTATGCTTTGTATGGCACTGGACATGTATTGGCTGCAAGCCACAGTGGAGAGAGGGCAATCTACCATCCCACCGCTGAAACGCCTAACAAATCTAAGGATATCTCACCATTCATAGCCCCCCCCCCCCCCCCCCCCCCCCCCGGGAGGACATTGGTCGGTAAAACCTAGACCATAAGAATTGATTGCTGATTTTAGCCGCTCACAACCACGGTTTCGGGTCAATCGGGCACTCATCAGGTGAGCATACGGCGATACCCACGAGGGATGCAGCGTCCAACCAGCACTAACTATGTCGTGATATTTAAAGATCAAAAGAAATATTTTCACCGCATTCGTATTGCAGTCATCTAAGGAAACAAAGTCAGAAAATTTATGATCAGTCTTTTCAAAAGTTACATGGGCTGACATTGTTATCCGTCATAATTATTTGTGGGACTCACCTAAGTGCAGAAGACGATGTATCACAGTATTTTGTTCCTCGTCGTCTTCAATGTTATCCTTTCTCCTGCGTCTGCACGGTGAATGTGAATAAATTGTTAACAACGAAATTTGTAAAATTCAAAGGAGTTCCAGCAACTAAACGGTTAAGACTTACCCGTGCTATCAGGTGATCAAATATGTGTCCAAACGCACGACCGATGGCTCTTTCAACACTAGTGTAACTCATTCGACTCAGCCTTGAAGGTCAGATTCAGAAAGTGTGGTTAGAGTGGGAATTAATTTTACATGAATGATTATTCCACTTCCATGTACTCTAATTAGCCGCCGAGAGTTTGATTTTCAACGGAGCACTCTGATAATATTATTTTAAATAGGGTTTGTAGACCCTTCGAACTGTAGTACAAACATAATCGTAAAGTGTAAAATAGAAAGATTTGTGAAAGAAAATCTTCACACCGTACTGTGAAAAAAATCTTCTTTTGCAAACAACAACAACAAAACAACCCAACAACAAAATAATACTGAAACATCATAAAATAGACTTAAATATTAAAAATCTGAAAGACTTGAAACGTATGCTGATATTGCAAAATAATAAAGATCAGTTTCAACTTTACTTTTGTTGTTGTCCTTATTGATAAGGTTTCCTTTTCCTTGTTTTTCATTCAAGGTTTTCGTGGACCGCAATCAGTCTTCAAAGTCGTTCGCGGACAATTTTAATATCTTTGTATCAAATAATTATATTAATGTCGGCGATGCAACCATTCGTTTCTAGCGAACTCAGAAAGCCACAATGTCAACAAAGAGGGGCTTACCGACGAACTTTAATGTAGATGACGACAACTACAGCCACAGACACGGCAATTACAACACCAACCACAACCACAACAGAAGCCGTCTTGTCGTCTGAGATCAGAAAAAAAAATCTTGATTAAAAACAACCCTAAAGGGTTTATATCAACCAAACCGTAGATACACAAGCGCTGAAGGCTTCTCTTCACCTCGTCTCCTAATTTGATTGATATACAGTAGCTTATTATAGCTGTGGTATACCGACTCGTATTTTGATCCACGACGCAAATCAACCCTCAGCTTGACAGGGTGTAAATGCTTTATCATCCTTTTTTTTTTTTTTTTTGGGGGGGGGGGGGGGGGGGCAATTTATGGTATATTTTGAACGTTTATCCTAGTAAAAACTGACAGTCGACAGCGGCTGTACATAGCAGACGAACGAGTTTGTACGTCGGCAGAGCACGACGCCGACAGAATAAAGTGTGTCTTTTCATGCTGGCAAGACGGTGTCAATTCACTCATGAACTCAAATCCAAACAAAAACACAAGTTCTAAACTTCGACTAAAGACACAAACAAACATGCTATCGCGATCAAGGATATGTAAATTTGCGAGGTGAATGCGAACCCGAACAAGCACAGTTCAGTCTGTTCACGCTTTACACGATTAGGGTTCGAGTGGGACGGTCTTCCTGTCGCGATTCTTCACGAAATATGAAACTTTGTGAGTGTTTATTTTAATAATTTGTAGTACATGTACACCGATTAAAGTGTCCTTCCACCAACAGCTACAATTTATAACTGCAAGCATGATTCAAACGATTCAAGAAGCTTCTGTTTAATCGGAGATCTATCTAGACATCGAATCCGCCGCCATTCCCTGCGCCGATAGCAGACGATGCAGCGAGTCGATTCTGTTCAGCTATATGTCACAGGTTTGGGGTTTCCTAGCGTTGAAACTGCTTTTGATTGAGTACGCAGTGCTTGTTAGGTCAAGTCTGCTGCCGTCTCGTACTTGAGCAGCGGTATTGCGTCCGGCTTGTCACGGTCAGTCAAATCAGTAAACAGCATACATGTCGGTGAGACGCCAGCTTCGAGTGAACTTTTTGAGAACGGGTTTTGATAAGTGTTGGTTAACTTTTTCGCACCGCGTCACATGCGGCCATGTGACATGCTGTCTTCCCCTCTATCCGCGGCACATCCCGAGCTGTGCCACTCGCTAGTCTGCGCTGTACGGGGCACATCGCGCGCTGTGACACGTACTGTAAAAATTCCCCTTCCATACCTCTGCGGTCTAAGAGAGGCAACTCTTGCTATAATTTTTCAGTGGTTATCGACGAGTAAATCTGCTGTTACTGGCCTTTATAGAAAAGGTCTGTTATTTTTTCTGGAACTTTTCCTTGACCCACTTGTAGAATGGAATGTGACCGAGCTTGCAGGACAACAAAATGGCGGCACCCAGAAAAAAAAAAAAACATGTGCGCGCGTTTCACTACAATTTAAGAGGTTCTAGCTGAGGGATCGGACGAAGAGGGGGATTTACCTGTAGAAAGTGAAGATGAAGGAGCGGATGATGCTGATAATAAGGAATTACGTGTTGGATATAAGTCGCAAATCAAGTCGCACTTTGAAACATGGGCCAGCGCTGCTAGATCTAAACAGTTCCGAGTGAACTCGTGAAAAGTGTGGTGTTTTTTTCGAGGATTTTCTTCATCTAACTACAAAATGTTACCTGGTATACAGTTCTGAATTTTTGCAAACCATTTCCAAGGTAAGGACACAATTTACATTGTTGAAAAGACGATCGCTTCTGTTCTGTAATAACACAGCTGCATGAAAACAATGTCTGTTTGTGTTTACTTTTCACGTGTTGTTTAGCATGTTCTGGTGTCTCTCTTGTGAAATCAGCACACAGGCGAATATTTTTCTCTGAAAGTGCTAATGTTGAACTTTCCATCCATACCAAACACTAGGGCATAAAACACTGCCAAAGCGGTGAACAAAAAATCCGAAAACTGCTAAAAATGCTACGTACGCAACGGATGTGCGGGGAGACTGAGCGCGAGTGCGCTGGGAACAGCCGAGGCTCGAGGCGCGCGTAGCGAAAAAGTTAAAACTGTCCGAAATTTGCATAAGGGGTGCTTGTTAGGTACAGGCTACTGTTGTTTCTTTTTTGTTGCCAGAAAGGCTGTATCTCTGTTCTTTCTGTCTGAAAGAAAGAACCCTCTGGCAGGGAACCATGCCTGATTGTCATGTGATGTCGTGCTCTGTGTCACGTGATATATCCAGTACTAGTACAATACGGACACTTATTCTACAGGAGAGATCAAAGAGAAAGAGGCCGCTACGGATGATAAACACTGTTACTGGCATCTTCTAGTCTAACATATGTCTGCCTTTTTCCATCATGTGATCTACAAAGGGAGTAAACAATATGGCCAGAATGCATATGGCAAAAACCCTCAAAGGAATATATAGTTATACCATTCTATCACTATCACAGGTCATTGTTTAAAATCTATAATTGACCAAGCGTGGTATACCATTGTACCCATGCAACTCACACGTGAATTATGGTTGTACCTAAAGAGTGCACATGTACTACTAGGGCCGGATCCGGGGGGGGGGGGGGGGGGGGGGGGGGGGGAGGGGGTACTTTGGTACTACATCACCCCCCCCCCCCCCCCCTCAGCAGTACCATCAAACTGTAAATAATTGTTTAAAATTGATTTGTAACGCTTGTGTTTTAGTGCCGTATATAACAACAGTTAAAAACTCAAAAACGTCTGCTCTTGTGTTTGGCCTTTTACAAGACCCAGGCAATAAGCAAAATAAATAAATAAATAAAATAAAAATCAGCACCCCTCCCTGAAAACTGATTGATCCGGCCCTGACTACCCCTAGCAGTGTTCCAGCAGTGTGTTCTGGCTAAAGGATTTACGTCACGATATGACACGAACAGCGACTAAAGAATAATTTACCAAAGAATAAAATACCATACCATAATGAATAATTTACCACTCGTTTGTTGATTTCGACCGTAAAACTGCTCGTTAAAACTCGCAGTTTTACGGTCGAAATCGTGTGGTGTATTTTCCGTAATCGGGGGCACCTCACTGTGGGAAGAAAAAAAAAAAATATATATATATATATATATATGTGTGTGTGTGTGTGTGTGTGTGTGTGTGTGTGTGTGTGTGTGTGTGTGTGTGTGTGTATCAGTTCTCCGATACTCACCGCTGGTCGCAGTGTCTGTAGCATTAGTGTGTGTGGACTCTGTTGATGTCCGGATTTAAACAAACATAAAACAATTCTTTTAGTTACACATAATCATCAAGCTGAAGAATCGTAAGTTATGTAAGTGTTAACTAACTTTTATTATTCGCGAAAATACCACCGTACATAACGATGACAGAGACGTGGGAAACCTCAGCTGAACCTTACTGCTCATGCCGTGGTATGCATTCTTCAATGGCGCAACAACAACAAAATCGTCAGTTTTCTGTGTAAGATATAGCTTCACACACACACACACACACACACACACACACACACACACACACACACACACACACACACACACACACACACACACACACACACACACACATCTATGCAGAGAGAGAGAGAAGAGAGACGCACCATTGTTCAGCGTGAATGTACAAGGTTCAAGATCCCTCGGGTCAGAAGGAATGGTCAAGCACACGTATGTACCGACATGCTCTTCTCCGGCTGATGGGATTTGTAGCACCAGTGTGTCAGTAACATTTCCTCTCAAAGAGTAAGCTGTGTTGACGTCACATTCAGGAAACTCCACGCCAGGCCACAGACAGTTCAGTACATCTGTCGAAAATTGTCCAGGTGGTGCACATTTTGTATCTTTTGTATTTTTATTGTTTATTTTACTCTTGACTGGGAGTGTGTGTGTGTGTGTGTGTGTGGGGGGGGGGGGTAGCTTGTTTGTTTGTTACGAATTTAACGTCCTTTTATTCCATAAGTGTATTTATAAAGAAGGGACAACCAGCGAGGTGGTAATTAGCTGTTACAACATAAGACTTAGTTGAATATCGATTTAGTATTTGCTCCATGGCGCAGATCCGTCCCTGGGCCCGTATGTAGAACTCGAGGTTAAATTAACGCACGGCTACGGGCCTAACCTAGACTAGGTCAAAAGAAACCCGAAACCAAAGTGAAGACAAAAATCCTTCTATACCGGCATAGGCACCTTGTTGGAATGGACCCGCTTCCCGATTTAAAACGAAAAACAACAGAATATTTAACGGTAGAACTAGTTTAGTTCAAGGTTAGACTCTAACCCGGGGCTAAACTCCCGAACCCCGACTTTTACATGCGGGCCCTGAGCCTTAGCGCCATGGGGCAAATACAAATCGGTAATTCAACCAAGTTATGTGGTGTAATGACTTTGTCTTCCTTTTTTTTTCACTCATTTATGGTGCCGCTTGAGCGTTCACCCTTTTTTTTTTAAAGCTTAAAGCACCGAATAGCAGACGCACAGGTTGGAATGATCACAAGATCAGAGCCCGCATGCAAAACTTGAGGTTATTTTAACCTTCAGCTAGGGGCCTAACCCAGACTTGCTATTCCGAGGCTAAGGGGAGCAATTTAGCGCGATGCAGAAGTCAAAGTTAGAGTTAACAGGCAATCTACTGATTTTAAGCCTTGGGAAATCCCTTCGATGCGCATGCCCCAGGCGTGGATTTTGTTTACTTCCTATAACTTTCTTGCCATGTGTGGTCTTTTCGAAGAAAGAAATTCCAGTATGAGAGATAAATGGGAAAAAAGCCGCTGATGATGATAAAACTTTAAAAAAAAATACAGACATGTATTGACTTCCTCCATAAACAAAATACGTGCAGCCATTTTCAATTGATTCTTTTTGAATTTGAATGTGTGTGTGTGTGTGTGTGTGTGTGTGTGTGTGTGTGTGTGTGTGTGTGTGTGTGTGTGTGTGTGTGTGTGTGTGTGTGAGAATAACATAATACATGCACAAGCAAAAAAGAAAACTAAACCTGTGAATTTGCCATCGGTGTCATATTTTCGCACAATGCAGTCGGTTCTCGTCTGACTGATGTCGTTTCCAAAGTAGCATGTGATGTTTGTCGGTTCACCTTTCTGAACTGATGGAACTATTGCATCGTGTTTTTACATCTGCACACATTGATAATGCAACAGCTGCCACATTTTTTTTCCAATTCAATCCAAATTTATAGTGTCATCAACAACAACAACAACAAAAAACAACATGTACAACAAATATCGGGCTTTCTCTAACAGTGTTTCACCTCGCTTCACCTTTCTACACTGATGTTTTGTTCTTACATCTGCACACATTGATAATGCAACAGCTGCCACATCCTTTTTTTCCTAATTCAATCCAAATTTATAGTCTCATCAACAACAACAAAAACCCCACGTACAACAAATATCGGGCGTTCTCTAACAGTTTCACCTCGCGTGAAAGACCTTGATGACAAATGCAAATATACCCGTCATTCCAGTGGCGTGGATTAAATAAATCCAAAGGAAAAGTAGACGTCTTGGGCCCATGGCTCATTGTAAGCTGAAAATAAAATGTATGGATGAAAATTGGAGCGAGCATTTCCAGGAGTTTATTGAATTAATTTGTAGTCCACATTCTATCACTTATTTATGAATGTTTGGAAACGTGTTACATAGCGTTTTAAGCAAAAAATGAAGAACTATAAAATTTTAAAAGGTGGTGTTGATGGGAACGGGGGTGCAGGAGTGTCACGAGTACAGGCATAAATCTACAGTGAATGTCTGTGCATAGAAAAGGTCAGGCAGTCATTACCCGTAGGCGGTTAACACTCAATCAACAGTCAGGAAAACAACCCAAGCACGAGTATACAGTTAATGTTGCTACCCCGCCGGGGTGGTTCAATACCGTGGCGTGATATACTTATCTCGCCAATTACTCGTACTACATACTACCATGTAGTATTTTCAAGCCGCAATTATATTTATACTTATAAATATTTGTATGGTTTTGATTTTGTTTGTTTAGAATAAGCCTGCTTCTAGATTTTAACAACACCTTTTTTCTCTTTTTTATAGTGAATCCCAAGTTGAAAGGAAATGTATAAATTGTCTAAGCGACGATTACCTCATACAAGCCCTATGGAGGCCACGGAACGTTTTAGGACACAGTGCGAAATTCTGGTGTAACAGAACAAACTAAATCACCGAGAAATGTACTCTACAGTAAAAATACTGGAAGGAAATTCTTACTCAGGAGTTATGAATCGGAATACTTAGCTTTGGAGTATTTCTATCGTATGAGGGTTATTTTTTGCTGCCCCAACTCTTCGCCAGCTCCTGTGTTGTTCCTCCCAGGTCATGGTCGGAATCCACGGACGGCTCGGAAGCTGGTACATTTTTTATTATGCATGATGGTGGAGATGAGGATCACGGGAAGATGGAGGCCCATGCTGTTTGGGACCACGTCACAGGGTCGCTTCCTGTCATCATATCCCAGCGTAAACTAGGCCCGAGAACTACGGCACCTGCGGTGCCGGCCGTGTAATCCTCCATATCATAAAGTGTGTCACCCCCCCCCCCCCCCCCTTGTCGCACCCGTGAAGTGGGTGAATTTCGGCTTTGTAGCAACAGCCTCTTCACTGAGGCCCATAGTACACCCGCACTGGGTAGGAGCCGATCTAGGTTGGAAAAGTCCCGCTTGCCTCGGCTGGGACTCGAACCCGGGTCTCCCGGCCCATTGTCCAAAATATCTGCTGAAGAGCGCTCTTTCAGCTTCTTAACCCCGACTGTCTGGAACTCCATGCCAATCGAACTCCGCCTTCAGACCTCACTGCCTCTGTTTAAATTGCACCCGAAGACCTTTCTCTTCCGCCAAGCCTTCAATAGTTGAACCTCTGTTAGGTCTGTCTGTGTGCACCGTGAGTTCGTTGCACGGCCAAATTGCATGTAATGTGAGGGGATGTAAATAGTGTGTGTGTGTGTGTGTGTGTGTGTGTGTGTGTGTGTGTGTGTGTGTGTGTGTGTGTGTGTGTGTGCGCGCGCGCGCGCGCGCTTTAAGCGCAGCGGATCCTTAGAAGTTGAAAAACAGCGCTATATAAAAGCTACGAATTATTACGTGTATTATTATGTGTTATCCACTATATACTACGGGGCCCGGAGGTTGTTACTCCGAAGTAAACTTCCGTATGATATTTACACACGGGTAAACCCCTCGTTGGAGTAAGTTTGTCGTACTACACCGGCAGTTTTTGATCAAGGAGGCGACCGATTTGATGGTTGACATAATGATTTTGGAAATCACAAGGAAATATTTTGCTGAATCTTGAGGCGTAGTACCGAGGATCTGATCATGGACAATTTCGACTAGCATACAGAAGAGGAGGTCGTAAATAATAGCATTTATTGTATTCCATAACTCCTACATTTCAGTTTGTCATTTCGGAGCTGAGGGTTAGGATGGAGTGGGAAACACTGTTGGTGTTTGTGGTTGTGTGGATCCACTCAAACGCAGTGACCACGACAGAAAAATGTAAGTAATGTAAACATGAATTTGACACATAAATGTGGTTGCCACTTGCTGAGAAATTTACAGCCAAACTTTTAGTCTAAATCGCGAGTGAAATTTAAACATGTGTGAAAACGTTGCGCCATGGGGTTAGTAGTGTGCAGTGAGCATAAAGTAATGATGGAAGTGCAAATGAAATTTGCATTGATTGTATGATTGAAGCTTACTATTGTACAATGCTGGTGGTAGATGAACGGAAAACACACACACACACACACACACACACACACACACACACACACACACACACACACACACACACACACACACACACACACACACAGCAAAGCAAAGCAAAGCAAAGCAAACAAACAAAGAAACAAAACACACGATTTTACCCACACTTTCTTCTTTCTCTTTCTACAGGTATCTATTCGATTGATTTTCAAGAAATGAACGACATCCGGACTGTGACAGCCCTGGAAAATACAAAAGTGGTTGTGCAATTTTGTCTCAAGTCTAACTGCAGTTTTTCAGACAAAACACGGGTAGTGGTTTATAAAGAAGAATCAAAGGGGATTGAAGGTGCAGACTGTTCAATCTGGCCCGGAAGAGAACACTACGTGTCAAGAAGATCCAGCTGCAGTCACGTGAAGAACGGATTGTATGAGTTTAGACGGACTGTCCACATGAAGGACAGAGGTTTCTGGATTTGGCAAATAAACACGGAGCCCCCATACGAAACTAAAGTGTTTTTCAACATAACAGGTCTCTCTCTCTCTTCCCCCCCCCCCCCTCTCTCTCTCTCTCTCTCTCTATCTCTCATAGCATGACTACACATTTCGAAGACTGAATTCCGCATGTTTGTATTATGCATCTCTCTCTCTCTCTCTCTCTCTCTCTCTCCCTCACACAACACACACACACACACACACACACACACACACACACACACACACACACACACACACACACACACATGAAAGTGAATGTTTGGGAAATTTCGATTTAACTTTAATTTGTTATGCCACAACCTTCATTATTGTTTAGTTTCCTTTTTCAGGAGGTGCCAACCATTTTACCATACAACACCACTCATTTCATGTAAGAGATAACACAGAGAAGACTGAGACGAGAAACTGTGTCTACACCAGTCAACCCACACAAGGTAGGGATTCAAGACAGAGTCGTTGACTGGAGGTCAACATCACAAAATGCTGCCCCCCCCCCCCTCCCTCGCCTCCCCCCTCCCTCCTCCACCCCCACCACCAAAAGTAAAATAAGTGCCAACGCCATAATGATGACTGCAAGCATTCTCTATGGAGCAGCCAGATTTTCCCACACAGTTAGGGAAATATGAGAAGTACCAATATCACGAGTTCACGAGTTAAACCAGTCAAAGCTGCTCTCTCTCTCTCTCTCTCTCTCTCTCTCTCTCTCTCTCCCTCACACACACACACACATTATACATCCGGTCATTGAACGTGTCCTAGTTTATTTGCACGATCCAAACACACTTTATCTAGTACACATATTCCAACACATATCCACTGCCGTTGCATTCTTTATGATATGTTTGCGTGCGTTTCGCGTTAGAGCTAAGCACAATCTTGTCTGTGTTTACACTCCCATTGATATTGTCTTGTTCCTTGACTAGATTGTAGAAGTAGATTGTAGTTCAATAGAATTAGTTTACCAAGTAGTGATGTAGCAGGACAGTTAGTAAGATAGGCCTCGTTGCCCAACAACTTTATCCTGAAATAAACGTGTCATCGTCATCATCATCATCATCATCATCTCTCTCTCTCTCTCTCTCTCTCTCTCTCTCTCGTTTTTCCCCTCTCTTTTTTTCTTTATGTTTCTTTCTTTTTGTTCATTCATTAAGTGTTTTCAGCTGTGTCAGTTACAACAAGCGCGTCTGCTACGGAAAAACCCAAAGTTCCTGTCCACAAAGATGACGACCTAGAAAGCACTGACCAGTCTCCGCATCCGCTAGGGAGGACAGGGCATAATCATTATCGTACTGGGTGCCTGTGGCATTTTTGCCGTTACTGCCATTGTTATCGCAGTCATCAGATTTCACGCAAAGAAAGGTACATGTGAAACGTTATGCTTTCTTATTACGCTTTTGGAACACAGGAGTAGTGGATGCAAAGGATGTTTAGTCTGTCTGCTGTTTCTGAGTGTAATCTCTTGTTCGGTGTTTATTTATTTCTCTGTCTTTCTGTCGTTGGTGTTTTTTTTTTTCTCTCTTTGTTGTTGTTGTTGTTTGTCGGTTTTTGTCTTGTTTTATTTACTTGTTATTGTTGTTGTTGTGGGTTTATGTTTGTATTAATTTTTGTTTGTTTGTGTTTGTTTATGTCTATTTGTTTTTGTTTTTTGTTTGTTTGTTTGTTGTTGGATTTTTTATATTATTATTATTTATTTATTTATTTATTTTTTTTATTTTTTTTGGGGGGGGGGGGGGGGGGGCTGGGGATCTGGATGTTCGTTTCTTGTTTTGTTGTAGCTGATTTTGTGTTGGAGGGCTTTTCATAACTGGCGGTGGTTTGCTAATCGCTGGATCTTTTTAAATCAGAGCAAACAAACAACGACACTCAGCCAGAGTCAGTGGCACATGTCAGTCACGAGAATGAAAATCAGGATCCTAAGGACACGACGGCCTACCATTACTATTGGGAAATCAAAGACGACGAACTCGAAGCAAGCTCAGATAACTCTGGTGTGTGTGTGTGTTTGTGTGTGTGTGTGTGTGTGTGTGTGTGTGTGTGTGTGTGTGTGTGTTTGCGTGTGTGTGTGTGTATGTGTGAGAGAGAGAGGGGGGGGGGGGGATTACATATGGGGATACCTCTCTACCGTCAAATGGGACTAAGTGGTTATCAAACCCAAAGCATTCACTCTGTTTATGAAATGACAGTACACTTCTTTTTCAGGAGCGCCTGCTTTTGCATGTCGAGCACCAGCTACACCACCCGCTGAACCTGAATCAATTGCTGAAGGCTACATGACGCCAGTTCCTTCACGTGCTGTAATCAACAACACAGACGGAGCACGGAATGTGATCCCCATGTACCACAACAGTCGCTGTGCAGTTCGAAAAGGTTTGAAATGTTTCTGTAAAATTATGCATTCAGTTTACAACGTGTGTGTGTGTGTACTTCTGGTTTAGGTAAGTGTGGAAAGAGAGATAATGACAATAAGACTTTCTTTAGATATATTTTGTTGTTGTTGTTTTTGTTGTTGTTTCTCTTTTGTTGCTCTTTCTTTTGAAAAAGTGGTTGTATCTTATAAGAGAGAGAGAGAGAGAGAGAGAGAGAGAGAGAGAGAGAGAGAGAGAGAATGTTTTCAAGGATGAAAGTTTAGGTACAATAAGCGTATTGTATAGTGTTGGGTTGTTGTTTGTCATACTACTGATTTCTAAACTGTGAATTAACAGAAGTCGATATTTGGGCGTTTACAGCCTTCATCAGCACTGCAATCCATTGGTATTAACTTATCAGTTAGAATATGAATTGCCGCGACAAGCTTTCCCAAATTTACATTTTGCGTGTATTTCGGTTTCAGGAGGTCCGGTATCCGTCACTAAAAGAACACAGTGTGACACTGACGGCTACCTGATTCCTGTAAAGGCGCGCCCAAATAGAAATAATTAAATTTTGTGTTTAGTGTTGTTTTTGTTGTGTATCTTGGTATATTGCACTTACACTTGCAGTAGCTATGCTGTGTTTACCCCTGTATACTTAATTCGTACATTACACAATGCAACATGGCGTAGAAATCTAACCTCTTGAAACCATAACAAAGGAACACTTAAAGTCGCCCAATGATTTTGATCTCCGTGTTACGTATATCTGGAGATTCTAAGTAAATGTTTCCGCGTAATATTGTCCGGGTTTTGGTGTTGAGAGCTGGACTACTTTTACATCAACCCGGACTGGGCAAGACCTAGGTTCTGGGGAACTGTTCTCAAGGAAATAGATCACGCCGGGTCTCTGTGTCCTCGGCCTGTCTGAGTTGTACAGTGACTGTACACAGTCTCGACTGGGTGCACAATCCGGCGAGAGTTCGCATGTTACCCTCAATATTTTAGTCTTAAAATTACTCTGATGTTTGCGATATCTTAATTATAACTTGACAAGTGTACAGCTTATGTGCAAGGAAAGAAGGAAGGATATTTTGAGGATTATAAAGAATCTTTAAAAAAAAAAATGAGTTTGTTGTTTTGCCGCACAGCCAGGCTGATGTCGGAACTCGAAACGGAGGTTTAGTGGCGTGCTTAGTGGAAGAGGAGGCGCTGCAAGGAAATTTATTCAAAACAATCGCTTCAGTTTCCCGGTGCAAACTTTCAGTCACCCCTGCCAACACTTAGACTTTCAGTAATTGATATAGGTCACTACAGTAAATGTATCGTACATAGTAGCGTTAGTTAAATTATGGGTTATGTAGAAACAACTCTTACCCTCTGCCAAGACGAGCAATACAGACATAAAAGGCGACAACTGCAACACGACAGTAACAATTGGCACAACGCAACTTTCGAAGTACAGTCGAACACATTTGCTGCGGACCTGCAAAAGTACAGTATTTCACATGGCACATCACAGTCCGCATCAGTTGATTTTTGATACACGAAAAGATTATACATTTTCAACTGGCGTTCGTGTTTTGGAGAGCCATACTTTAATTTTTTTTTTTTAATCTCACCCTAATTACCGTATGTCCATAAAAAAACAACCCTGTCAAAAATATCTGTCGCCCGTACGCTTACTGTGCAGACACGTTCGAATTGGTTAGTCATTTTTTTAATCAAACCCTAGCTGGTTTTCGGAAGGTGAAGGACGTCCAAAAATAAACCAGCAATCTCAAACAGGAATGTCACTTGTGCGCTTACTGATCAACACTTCCCAACTTTGGCAACAGGCCCACAATCTTTGTTAACACTTTCAGCAGATGCCGAGGTTAAAACGCACGTCGAACGATAAATATTGTGTTCAAGTATGATCGTTACTTTTTTAGGGTGTGTGTGTGTAAGGAAGGGGGTGGAGGGAGACAATTTAGGTCACGGCAGGTGTGTACATTTAGTATACTGTATCTTTTTGTTCGTTCTTGTGGGCGTAAAATGGGAACCAACTTTTGGAGTCACTGTGTGCTTGATTCCCCTTGCAGTAATGGTTGCTAGGTGTATTGCGCATTGAGAAACTGTCTGAATGATTGTAGACTATGTAGTTTGGCTCCTCTTGCAGTGAGGAACATGAGACAGATTTCAATGTCCATGAATTTCATCTGCTATCTGTGTAAAGAATCGAACTTTCACGAGTTTTACTGGCGACTCCTTGTTGCTACGTATACATTTAATTCTACTGCAGAATCATTAGTTTGTATTGCATTCGAATTTGCAAATGATGACAAGACATGGAAAGGAAGAAAGTGTATGTACATATAAAAATGAATGTTGCGCAAGTTATTTAGCAGATTTTTGGTTTTGTCATTTTTGTACATCTGACAGTGCATACACTCGCACAACAATGAAACTTATTATAGCTTACGCGTCTTAGTTACTTACTGATACTGACCTGGAGATTGTGTCGCACTGTGCTGTTGTTGTTTGTTTCTTTGTTATTTCCTCCCTCTGTTTCCACAATAACACTGTAATTATAGTTTGTACTTTTCTCTCTCTCCCCCACCACCTCTCTCTCTCTCTCTCGCCCACTGAATAAACTTCTTTGTCATTATCATTCTCTCCATTCTGTGTGTGTGTGTGTGTGTGTGTGTGTGTGTGTGCGCGCGCGCGCGTAAAGATCACTGTGAGTTTTCCACACTTGCAAATGTCGCTCAAGTACATTTTGTCTCATAAAAGATAGTTTTGCTGTTGCCAATTTCATGTATTACATTTTCTCTCGTTTGGTTGCGCGCATCGTATATTTTTGTTTAATGTTTAACATTAATGCATTCCTTGTCCCTTTTACCGTATCCATTCCTCCACACCCCGATAGGAGAAAAACAATTAAAATCTTTTGACGTCACTAAATTGTTGACGCGTTTGTTGTTTTCAAAGAAACAATAAAACGAACAAAAACAAAACAGCAAAAACAACAACAACAACAACAACACTGTGTGTGTGTGTGTGTGTGTGTGTGTGTGTGTGTGTGTGTGTGTGTGTGTGTGTGTGTGTTTTGTCCGTGTGAAACTGACTTTTTGGGGTTGGGACTTTCTTCCATGTTGTGCTCGCTTCCGATCAGTGGGCTCCGGTCCCTAAGTACTCACCCGTCTAGCCCAGAATCCTGCCGTAATCATTATGATAATCTCGCCAACAACAGAATCGAATGGAACATCGGGCAAGCAAATCAACGCTGACGTCTGTGGCTGTGACAGACGATAGTGCGCCCAATATTTACAAACACTTTCGGTGGACGCTGTGGTTGACACTGCATGCATGCTTACAGGGACAAATTATAGCCGGCCACACAGATTAATTGATAAGATCCTTCTGGTGTATTTAAATTGTTTTGGGACGAAGTTTTTCTCCATTGGTTCAATGTGATTCGTCGTCAGTTAAGGTTATGGCAGGTTTGTAAATAACGTGAATGTTTCCCAGTTTCGATCCGACGAAGGGAAGTAACTGTCGGAAGGATTGTGAACTATCCTGTTGGTTTCCACCTAAAGTAAAGTAGTGGACTTGAATCAACTTTCCCAATCAAGTCTGTGTTGAATTGTACGATTGCCACCCGCAATGTGGTGTATTAGATAAATTTCAGAGTGTTTGAGTTTCATGTGGATGAAGTTTGTATAAGTATTCCAAGTGCTGTTTTCTTTATTTGTCTTGTTTACATAGAGTTTTCCCAGTGAGGTGCCCCTGATTACGGATAAAACACCACACGAGTTTGTTGATTTCGACCGAAAAACTGAGAGTGAGAGTTTTAACAAGCAGCTTTTCGGTCGAAATTCACAATCGAATGTGGCGGGCGGGGGCGCCGATTTGGGAAAATTATTCATACCACGTCGGTATCTACATTGATTTGAAAGCTCTCTCTCTCTCTCTCTCTCTCTCTCTCTCTCTCACACACACACACACACACACACACACACACACACACACACACACACACGCACGCGCACGCACGCACACACACACACACACACACACACACACACACACACACACACACACGCACGCACGCACACACACACACACACACACACACACACACACACACACACACACACACACACACACACACACCGTTTGGGGGTAATGGAAAGGGATTTTTCTCTAAAACAAAACAGACATCAAACTTCTTGACCACAGGTCTGCATACAGACAAGAAATTCTCACTTTGAGAAAACAAAGCTAAGAAAACAAAGCTATCACCATCATTAACAACATGATTTCCCTCTCTCTCTCTCTCTCTCTCACACACACACACACAGACAGACAGACAGACAGACAGACAGACACACACACACACACACACACACACACACACACACACACACACACACATGCACATACACATACACATACACATACTGACATCCATGCCTAAATATGCTGACCCTAAGGGACATATTCACAACGAAGTAAAAACAGCCGGGTGAAGTTACAAAACACAGGTTTCTTTCTTACTGTTTCAGGGAATGAAAACTCAGAATCTGTGGTGATGATCTGTGTTTCAGAGTCAGAGTTGTTGTTGGAGGTCCAGCATTCTGTACAATCTACTGTCATTTTGTCATTTTGAACGACGAGTTTATGAAGTGGGAAACACCGATATAGCGAGTGCACGTCAAACGAAACGAGTGTCAAACTCCGCCGCAGTGATTCCTTATACAACGAACTCTACCACACGCTGTGTATACTATACATGTATGCTGGACTAATTACATTTTTTTGGTTGTTTTTTCTCCGCTTCTTTTAACAAACTGGTGACATTCTTGTGTTTTGCAAAACCCAATGGTTTTTTCCCTGTCCTAGTTTTTGCATGCACATCTGCACCACGGTTGAGGAGAATCCAGACAATATCCTCCTTACCGTTCCCGCTAGCAACATGAAGTGGTCTGATGCCATCATCACGTTCTGCTTCAATATCGGCGCCGTATTGAATCAGCAGAGCGACAGCTGCAATAGTACCATACTTACACGCAAAGTGAAGTGTGTTATTCTTATGCTCCAGTGAAGTATTTGAGCACAGAAGCTCTTTCAACATCATTGTGTCCCCTTGTTGACAAGCCAGATGTAATGCTGTGTATCCATCATGATCCGTCGCACCAAGGTTGCACCGAGCGTTGAGTAACGATACCACTGCCGCATGGTTGCCATTGCGACATGCTAGATGTAGAGGTGTACGGCCTTCACTATCTACAGCATCAGGGTTGGCACCAGCAAGGAGAAGACGCTCAACTACCATATCACCGTTAAGATTTCGTTTCCGTTCGTTCTTGGTGCTAGCATTTGCCGGTACTTCATCTTGGGAACTGCTTTCAACAAATTCCATGTTTCTTCTCTCTTCTGAAATGTCGGCAGCAGCTATGACACTCCGTTCTTTTTTCCCACCACCAGCACGTGAAGATGACCTGCTTGGATCGCCATCGTCTAAAGTGCGTGTATTTGAGTCTCCTTTATCTAATGAAGCATTTGTTGCCTCATCACGGCTGTAATCGGGGAGAAATGTTATCTGACCACCCTTCAAGTGTGTACAAGCGATATGAAGAGGAGTTTCCCCCTTGTCGTTTACAATATTTACATCAACACCGTGACGGAGGAGGTTCTGTAAGCTGTCCAATTCACCATTATTGCAAACTCGGAAAAGTTCGTTTTTCAGATTATCATTAACAGCAGGAACCTTTTGATATTCTTCCAAAAAATCGGGCAGAATATTTTCCATGTCTGCGTTTGTTTTGATAATGACAATGATAAGACAACGACATTCCTTCATGGACTCAAACACTGATTGCCAGATCGCCTCCTCGCGCAAAGTATCACCAGGTGTAAATACTTCATCCAGCAAGACAATGTGTTTTTCTGTACAATTACTGTAATGTTTCCAGTCGTCGACTTTATTCACATCCAGAGGGGTGTAGTCTTCCTCCCTAAAGTGGCGCTGAAGAGCTCGGCCAATGGTTGTCTTTCCACATTTCTCAGGTCCCATGATCATCACTACATCTTCCTCCTCCAGCAGCTTCAGCGCCTTGTCGTAGGTGTCGCGGTCAAACGGTAAACCCTCGGTCTTCTCTATTTGTTCGGGCGCTGTAATCGAAGCAGTTTCTTAGATCACTAAGTAATCTCAGAATTATACAGTCGTCTCATTCCAACTGTCTGTTCCACGATAACTCCAATTTCAGGATTACAAGGCTGTTTTTCCCCGGTACGATGGGGTAAGGAATAAAAGACAGAAAGTGACAGAGAGAAGTGGTGATGGTCAACAACGTTGTGCACAGAGGAGAAGAGACGGAGCCTGTAACACCCCCTCTCCCTGACGTCAACCCAAGAAATCTGAGAGTTTACAACAACTGGGAATAATCTGTAAGGCTAAAGACTCTAATTATAATTACTTAGGTACCTTCTAATTAGTCTAATGACATCTAAACCCAGAATGACATTGATGTTTGTAATGTGTGGGACTCACTTTGGTCCAGAAGACGCTGTACCTCGGCGATTGAATCTTGCTGCTCGTCGTCTCCAGATTTACTTTTTCTCCAGCGTCTGCAAGATGATTGTACACACACGTCTTTAGACTGACTTAAAAATAGAGAGACAGAAGCCTCCTTGTCAGTCTCACTTGTGAGATGGGTCAATGTCATTTAAAAGAGTATTTTTTCAGGCTCTTATCACTATCTATCAATATGCCAAGTAAGGTGTCTCAGGTGTTTTTAATTCCTGAGGGACTGACAAGGGGGGAAGTGGGGGGAGTTGGGGGTTTAACGTCCGTTTCCACCACATACGGGTGATGTCAAAGACGTGGCAACGATGAAAAAGCCAGCACAAATATTTGGCCCCAGCCGGGATACGAACTCACGATCCAAGGATTAGAAGTCCAACGCTCTACCATTCGGCCACCCCGGCTCCCGCGAGGGACTGACAAAATTATAAAGTTTTCAGGACGGCTTGTATGGCCTTGACCTTGGGTCAAGGGTCATCCCTATGAGATATGCTAGAAAAGATCTTTTCAACGTCTGTAGTTTCTGTGAAAATTCCAATGTTAAACTGAACAGATAGATGTAATAACCATGGCACTGCTCCAAGGTCATTCAAAAGGGTATAGGCCTCATTGCTGTCTATCATCATGGTTCGTTCGGTGTCTATGCTGTTTGTTGTTTCTGAGGAAATCCAATGTTTAAGTGTCCAAGAAAACCTTACATGGCCTTGCCCTTGATACAAAAAAAAAATGAATACAAGTACGTATGTGGTCTTCCTAGCTGTACACACTGCTCCTATCTGTATAATAGAGTCTTATCAGCTACACATCCTAAGTGAGAAGGGTATTATGGAATGGTATGCAGTTGTTTAACACTATCGGTACTGTGTTTACATTCCTGGAGTTGAATAAAGTAGAAAAGAAGGGAAAAATGGGGCATTATGAAAAATTCATAGAATACGCGATGCTCCCCGAGATGGGGGTCACCGCGGTCACAGCGGGAAGTTCCGATGCCAAAATGGCACCCTACACAGGCCTCCTGCTGAGAGAGAGAGAGAGAGAGTAAACAATAACCACTAATGGCAGCTTGATACGCTAAGCCTTGCTATTGACAGCTGTTTAACTCGCCCTATTTTGGTGCACTTTCACTATAAACATAGGCATCTGCAACATAATATACGGCCACGGCCTTTACTAGTGCAAGCCGGACACTAGGTGGGTGCCAGTGGTGTAGGTTCCTTTACAAGTGCAAAATTAATACGGTACCGAATTAGATTGCTACATTGTTTGCTACATTTCCCGCTACATTGTTTGCCACTGTATCGGTATGTCTTCAGTGCTGATACATCCAGAAAGTTTGTAATAGACAGGTTCTTACCGACACATGCAGACTGTAATAACAATTAGAAGGACGAATGCGACAACTCCACACAAAGATGATGCGATAATCACATCCGTTTTGTCATCTGAAATGGGAATAACATATAAATCAAAGCTCTGTTACGGGGAATGCAAACAAACACATCACAATCAGTTGCCCGCGATGACGGAAAAGAAACCCGACGGTTTCTTAATTCCTTCCACCAAAAGCTACATTAATTTTTGGCTCCCTTGTGTAACAATGGGAGTCTATGTTATAACCCTCCGTCGTCTGTGTGTGTGTGTGTGTGTGTGTGTGTGTGTGTGTGTGTGTGTGTGTGTGTGTGTGTGTGTGTGTTGGGTGTGTCCGCAGTAAACCTTAACATTGGAATTTTCTCAGAATCTACATATAGCAGAGGCACCAAACTTTGCATGCCGATAGACAGCCATAAGACTTTTCAAAATATATCATTTTCAATGACCTTGACTCAAGGTCAAGGTCAATAAAGCTGTCTGTTTGAAAATTTTGCATGGGCATTTTCTTGGAGTCTACAAATACCAGAGATTTTCAACTTTGCATGATGATAGACATTGATAAAAACTTTATAGATATACATGTATTTGATGGCCTTGTGTGAAGGTCAAGGCTGTACAAGCTATTTTCCGCATTTCCGCAGTAAACCTTAACACGAGCATTTCCTCAGAATCTACAAACAGCAGAGGCACCAATCTTGGCATGCCTATAGACAACCGTAAGACCTTTCAAAATATATCATTCGGAATGACCTTGACTCAAGGTCAAGGTCACTAAAGCTGTATGTTTTAAAATTTTGTATTGGCATTTTCTTGGAATCTACAAAAACCAGGTTTTAAAGTTTATGTGGTGATAGACATTGATAAGATCTTTACAGATATACATGTATTCAATAGCCTTGTGTCAAGGTCAAGGCCGTACAAGCTACTTTTGTTAAACCGTAATATTGGCATTCTCTCAGAAACAGCAAACAGCAGAGGTGTCAAACCTGGCATGCTAATAGACATTGATACGACCTATATATACCATACCACTTTAAATGCCCTTGACTCAAGGTCAAGGTCATTAAAGCTGTCTGTTGTGAATTTCAATATTACCGTTTTTGGAGAAACTACAAATACTAGAGGCATCCAACTTGGCGTAATGGTAGACATTGATATCTTATTTGAATGACCTTGACCCAAGGTCAAGGCCATGCAGTCAGTTTTGGGGGAAAGTGTAATATTGCCAGGAACTAAGAAGACCAGAGACACCTTACTTAGCTTGATGATAGATAGTGATAAGATTTTTACAAACGTACTCTTTTGAATGACCTTGACCCATGTCACAAGGGAGCCATGGAGGCTTTTGCCTCTCTAGTTTTTATGTGCTGTGGGCCCGATGGGGGAAGCTGTTGCCACACAGCCGAGTTTCACCCACTTCACGGGTGCGACTTTGGTATGACACGTCTTATGGTGTGGACGATTACACGGCCGGCACCGCAGTAAAACGAAGGAGAACAGTGGATGCGTCAGTTTTCAGGTACTCACCGATGATCTCAGAGTCTGCAGAAGTAGTCTGCGTTGGCTCAGTTGGATACAGCGGACTGGCATCTGATTCAAAGAAAAACGAAGACTCAGTTAGAAGGTATTGTCTGTGGCGTCCACTTCAGCATTTCTCACCCAAAATTGATCTTACACTTATGAAGACATGAAAACCCGCCAAAAAACCCAGAATCCAGCCATTTGCCTGACGCTGCGCAATGAGCACAGCACGTGGCATGGTCTGGCAAACATTCTTGCCAGACACTACAACGAAGGAAACACTGTGTACTGTATATTTCGATATGACTAAAACAAAGCAGTAAGTCAATTGACGTCTGTTGAGGAAACACATCATTACTTCTTTTTCATCTTGAAATCAATCCTTTCTACATGCTGTGTTTCGCTAATACATGGAAAAGTAAAGGCATTAAAGCCGATTACTCCTGGCATACTTTCACTCAAAAGTGATCTGCGCCTTTTTTTCTGGTTATGTGATTGGTGACCTCTGTACCCCTTGAAAAAGTTGTGAACTGATTTGTTAGAGAATGATGCATTCATGCATAGAACAGTAGAAATGTGCACTGGCGAGTGTCATACACCCAGATAAACACACGAACCGCAATGTTTTTGGAGTACATGTGTTAGCCTTGCGCGGATTGACACAGCATGCCGCAAAGCAAGTGACGCTGGTAGACTGCTAACATAACCTGGTCCTATCTTGCATTGTTTTCAAGGAGTTCCGGATCTATGAGAGAATCGAGACAAGGGAATGGTTTTGCGATATTCCATGAGAGAGAGAGAGAGAGAGAGAGAGAGAGAGAGATCCTGAACATACTGCCATATCGAAGTGTGAAGTTACAGGTTTCACGAAAACTTGGGTCAGAAGAAAGGGTCAAGCATTCGTAAGTACCGACATGCTCTTCACTGGCTGACGGAATTTCCAACACCAGTATGTCAGTGACATCTCCTCTCAACAAATAGTTTGGGTTGATTGTACAACGAGGGAGGTCCTTTCCAGGGAGCCACAGACAGTTCAGTATATCTGTTCAAAGAAAACGTTAAAGACGGTGTAAAAATCATGTCTTTGACTTCTTCTTGACCGATTACTTGGGTGGTTCCGTATCAGTATTGTATCAGGGCGATGTCAAAACGACGTGGAAATTCTAACCCCCGCTGGCACCCAAACTCACGATCCGTGCACAAATGGTTAAAGTTCGTTTCACCGGCTGGGCTACGTCGGCTCCCTATTTATCACTCTGAAGACATTAACTCTGAGATGCAAACTGAACGGTAATACATGCACATACAAAACTTGCTGTTGAATTGCAGTGTAAGTGTTTCTGATTAAAACAAAATGTTTTGTTTCGCTACTGCTTTCAAACAAACTGCACTAAAAAAGGAAAGTACACGTGTGAACAAAAGCTCGAACGCTCACACATTTGACATCAAATCTGTGTGTGTGTGTGTGTGTGTGTGTGTGTGTGTGTGTGTGTGAGAGAGAGAGAGAGAGAGAGAGAGAGAGAGAGAGAGAGAGAGAGAACTGAATTAACTTCCTTACGCCCACACCCTGAAAAAAAAATATTGCAGAAACGAAAAAGGAAAGGGAACCTCTATAACCGCCAGCGCTGCCGTTCTTGTACTTGTGAACTGTGCAGTCGGTTCTCGTCTCGCTGAGATCTTTTTCAAAATAACAAGTGATATTTGTCGCTTCACCTTTCTGTACAGATAGAGCTGTACAATGTGTCTTCAAACCTGCGCATATAATCACAGATATTTTAGTGAACCGTACGAAAAGACCATACGCATTTTCCGGCGACGTAAATATAGAAAACACAGGGACAGCCACCGCTACAATGTTGGATCTAAAATATTCATTCTGCTGACTGGCGAGTCAGGGAGTACCGAATGTTTCTGTACACACAAAGAAAATGCAAACAACCAAGACTTAAGTTTACTCTAAAAACAGTCTAGGCAGTGATGTGTGTGTGTGTGTGTGTGTGTGTGTGTGTGTGTGTGTGTGTGTGTGTGTGTGTGTGTGTGTGTGAAAAATAACGACATGTTTTCATTAAGTGTTAAAACAAGATGGCCACCAGGCCAATATGTTGTTTCCATTCAGTGACCTGCTGTAGTCATAGTCGTAGTCGTTGTGTCATGTATGCAGCCCGCGCGCACACGCCGGAACGCAAGCTCTCTGACATCAAGCTGACATAAAGAAAGTACTGGAAACCCTTTCCGTGTCTCTAGGCGCTCGCAAAACCCCAAACACATGAGGTCGTGTTAACTCGCCTAGCTGATTGACGTTACTAACTTTTTGACGTATGCGACGTTCTACATGGGTGAATGAATTCTCGTAACAAAGTCGTGCCTCCTTGACAGAGTTCCCGCAGGCATGACTGACAGACGATTGTTTTACTGGCATCGGAGAAGAGACTCGCTCTCTCTCTCTCTCTCTCTCTCTCTCTCTCTCTCTCTTCAGTAGATGGGCGCGCGCGCGAGGGCACACACACACACACACACACACACACACACACACACACACACACACACACACACACACACACACACACACACATATGCTTCTGAGTGTGAGTCAGTGGCAAAAACGAAACCCACTACAGAAATTCCAGCTTTCCACGTATTGTAGTGATCGCGAAAAGCCACTGCATTTCAATGCAAAATAATTTCTAGTCCATCCCAGAACATGCTGGTGCAGTAGCGTCAGTAGATTACGTCACCTCGAACCTTTCAGCAAGTCGAGGAATGTTCTAGATCTGACCTGTTCGGTATGTAAGCAGCCCTGCACAGCGTTCTGGGTTCTTCTTCTTTCATGAATTTGTTCTCCGCGCATCGTCTGTTAATAAAGTTTTGGAGTTGTAATCTGTTGTATCCCGTGTCTTCTCTGCGATTGCACGAAGATGGCGACATCGCAGAAGCAAAATACAACACCACGTCTCCAAACAGAGGAATTCGGAAAGAAAGTGGCGAGACACCCCCAAGAAAAAATAGCATCACGTCAATCAAACATGACGCACTTACTTTACGTCAGTGCGCGTGCGTCTCTTGTTCGATGTTTATGAGGCGTGTGGCTTGTAGAGGAAATGTGCTGTGAGTACAAATTTTCGAGTCAACTGACGATAACGGCTGCAGTGAATTTTGTTTGTTTGTATATTTTTATGGCACCCTGAACTGGGTTCATATGCAATGTCAACTCAGGTTCGGTTTACATGAAAACTATAAGAGCGACCATTTTCTAGTAGTGACTCTGTTCAGAGTCCGTATTCAAGCTATCTACTGCCCAAAAATTGAGTGATTTAAATAAATGTTACGCCTGTGAACGAAAGACAACCAACTTGTCTCAAAAGGGCGGTAACTCCCAAATCCTTTAAGCAATCATCACACGCTCGGTTGCTCTAATGTAATATTTTTATATATTTGGATAACCCAAATTTGAAGCCATTCGCTTGAGTATTTTCGGAGATATACAGGCCTGGACACAATTCACACACACACACACACACACACACACACACACACACACACACACACACGGCACTCACTGAGGAGAAGTGCGTTCGGCGCACTATACACGTCAGCATCGGAGACGCACGCTTCTTACGTCATTGTGAGAGTTACACTTGCAAAATCGTCTCTGCGGGAGATCGGCAGTGACCACAGATGCTTGCCTATGAACGTGGAAATTTTAGCCCGTCGTATGATGTTGTTTCCATTACTACGGAAACAACATAAAAAAGAAGAAAGAACGTTGAGAATTAGAATTTGCATCAAAACTGGCAAACATACCCGCAGTTCCAACCAAGTTGATCAGAGAAATCCAGAGAGAAAGGGAGCGTACTGGGTCCATAGTTCACTGAAAGCTGAAAAAAAAAAAGATCAAATATCATGAGTTTTCCCCATGAGCTAATATCAATGTCCAGTCAACATTTTATGGCCCTGCACTCACGTCATTACAAAACAAAGAAACAAAGAGAGAATAACTGAAAAAAGCAAGCAAACACCTTTTTTACTTAGTCATAAAGTAGTGAAGGTGTGACCAATCATCCCCCCCCCCCCCAAAAAAAAAAAAAAAAAAAAAAATGAAGAAAACTAACATCATTATTGTTATTATGACTTTTATTTATTTATTTATTTATTATTATTATTATTGCAGCCCGAACTCTGGGTTTGCCCTGAATAACATCTTAGCGTGTGTAACTAGTTTCGCAACCAATACACGCATCCCTCTCGCAGCAATAGATGGGACCTAGAGTTGCTTAGTACAGGGAAATATTTTTCTGAAGCGTCCGGGCTAACAGAGAATATCATTACGGACAAATCTCGACAAATGTCTAATTAGCGTTTGTGTGGTATTTCTTCGTACTGAGCCAGTTTACTTCCTCAGCTTGAAGCTGGCGATAACGATGGAGTGGCAAAAGCTTTTCGTCTTTGTCGTTATGTGGCTGCATTTAAACGCAGGTGACACTATAACAAGAAAATGTAAGTATTGTGTACAGTAACTTCACTTGATAACTTTGTTCTAGTTTGGAACGTCTAAAGTAAAGTTAGACCAATCTGATGTCATTGTGGTGTGGTATGTCATACAAAACAAAAATGTTGTTAGTGTTGCTGTCTTCTTGTTTAATATGTTGAACGACTGAAGCGTTGCCTAGGCCCTGTTGCAAACGCAATTTCTTGGCTCAAGTCAGGCGCAAAAAAGGAATCAAGAAAATCTTCTGTTGATGCAAACATTGCGTTTTGCTGAGACGTCGTTAAGCCGGCCCTTAACTGGGCACTGCGGAGAGCCACAGTGCTGTCCACAGTTGTGACACAGTTGTGAATTTGGAGGTTTCCGCCGCTGTGACGTCATCACAACAACCTGGATTTCAAATAGCCACAACGGTGACTGTGGTTTCCACAACAGATTCTGATTGGCTGTACTACGTCACTCGGCGTGCAAACCGTACATGGCGGACTCGGACAGTGCATCTTCAATCGGTTTGTCACCGAGCATAGCTGTGTTCAGTTTTGTAGTTCAGAGACACACCGAGCTCAACAACTTTGATGTGCACATGTGTTTTTCGCGCGCTGTGCCCAGTTCAGAGCAGGCCTTTGATATTGGCCTCGCAACAAAATGCAGTCACCAAAAACTGCTTCCACTTCCTGTGCTTGCTCGAAAAACTGTGGCCATGTCTGTATCGTCAGCTGCCAACTCCTCTGCACCTGCCCCGGTGATGTCCAGAGTAGACTATTGTAATCATACTTTGGGGGGACTTCCAGTTAAATGATCAGCTGCCTGCAGCAAATCCACAAAACGGCTGCTAGAACTGTCTCCGGTTGAGCCTTTGAAATTTGTTTGTAAATTCAAACTAGACTAACATGACTCACACACTGCCTGTCTTTCCCTGTGTCTAGGTACGCACTCGATTGTTTTTCCGAGAGTGAACAACAGCCGGACTGTGACAGCTCTGAAAAACACGGAGGTGGTTTTACGATTTCATCTTGAATCAGACTGCACCTTTTCTACGACACTGCGGCTAACAATTATAAGAGATACTGAAACTAATGCGATGCTTGCCTGTGCAATCTTTCCTGGCTTGGAACACCACGTGTCGTTACCATCCAACTGCACTCATGTAAAACACGAAACATATGAGTTCAGACGAACTGTACAGCTGATGGACAATGGTTTCTGGATTTGGCGAATGAACACGGACCCCCCATTCGAAACTACAGTTTTTTTCAACATAACAGGTCTCTCTCTCTCTCTCTCTCTAGCGTTGGACTTCTAATGCTCTGGTCGTGAGTTCGATCCCGGCTGGGGCCAAATATTTGTGCTGGCTTTTTCATCGTTGCCCCGTCTTTGATATCACCCTATGTGGTGGAAAAGGACGTTAAACCCCAAAACACCCACTCTCTCTCTCTCTCTCTCTCTCTCTCTCTCTCTCTCTCTCTCTCTCTCTGTGTTAGATACAGATGCTTCAAAAACTTCCATGAAGAACTTTTTTCTGAATTACCTTTTCAACACACCCTTTCATGATGTTTATAGTTTTAAGATCCAAACGAGGCTCTGATCTGTTGG
>JACVVK020000459.1:257500-385000 GCA_018292915.2 Batillaria attramentaria | reverse complement strand
GTCGAACTTGTTTTTTTTTTTTTTTTTTTTTTTAATCACACCCTTGCTGCTTTCCGGAAGGTGAAGGACGTCCAAAAATAAACCAGCAATCTCATGCATGTCACTTGTGCGCTTACTGATCAACACTTCCCAACTTTGGCAACAGTCCCACAATATTTGTTAGCACTTTCAGCAGACGCCGAGGTTAAAACGCACGTCGAACGATAAATATTGTGTTCAAGTATGATCGTTACTGTTTTAGGGTGTGTGTGTGTAAGGGAGGGGGTGGAGGGAGACAATTTAGGTCACGGCAGGTATGTACATTTAGTATACTGTATCTTTTTGTTCGTTCTTGTGGGCGTAAAATGGGAACCAACTTTTGGCATCACTGTGTGCTTGATTCCCCTTGCAGTAATGGTTGCTAGGTATATTGCGCATTGAGAAACTGTCTGAATGATTGTAGACTATGTAGTTTGGCTGCTCTTGCAGTGAGGAACATGAGACAGATTTCAATGTCCATGAATTTCATGTGCTAATTGTGTAAAGAATCGAACTTTCACGAGTTTTACTGGCGACTCCTTGTTGCTACGTATACATCTAATTCTGCTGCAGAATCATTAGTTTGTATTGCATTTGAATTTGCAAATGATGACAAGACATGGAAAGGAAGAATGTGTATGTACATATAAAAATGAATGTTGCGCAAGTTATTTAGCAGATTTTGGTTTTTGTCATTTTTATGTTGTTTCCATAGTAATGGAAACAACATAATAGGACGGGCTAAAATTTCCACGTTCATAGGCAAGCATCTGTGGTACAAACGCACGTCACTGCCGATCTCCCGCAGAGACGATTTTGCAAGTGTAACTCTGACAATGACGTAAGAAAACTTGCGTCATCGATGCTGACGCGTATGGTGTTCCGAACGCACTTCTCCTCCTCAGTGAGTGCCGTCTGTGTGGATGTGCGTGTGTGTGTGTGTGAATTGTGTCCGGGCCCGTTTCTTCGAAAATACTCAACCGAATGGCTTCAAATTTGGGGTATCCAAATATATCAAAATGTTACATTAGACGATTCAAGCGTGTGATGACTGCTTAAGTGATTTGGGAGTTATCGCCCTTTTGAGACAAGTTGGTTGTCTTTCGTGTACAGGCGTAATATTTATTTAAATTACTCAATTTTTTGGCAGTAGATAGCTTGAATACGGACTTTGAACAGAGTTACTACTAGAAAATGGTCGCTCTTATAGTTTTCATGTAAACCGAGCCTGAGTTGACATTGCATGTGAACCCAGTTCAGATGCCTATTTCTCCGAAAATACTCAACCGATCGATTTCAAATTTGGGGTTTCTAAATGAATCAAGATTTTTGAATAGAAGGCCCGATCCAGGTATGATTGCACACATGATTTGCGAGTTATCGCCCTTTTCAGAAAAAGTGCCTTTCTGGCGTTTAAAGGCGTAATATTTATCTAAACCATTCCATTTTTTGGACATAGATAGCATGAATACGGACTCTCAACTAAGTGAATTTTGGAGGTTGTCGCTTTTATACTTTTGGCGTAAGCCGTACCTGATGAAAGTGCTGGTGAACACACTTTAGATCTCAAAATCGCTCCTACTATACATAGATAATGAGCCTGGGGTGCCATAAAAAAATATACAAAAAAAATTAGAAAAATTCACTGCAGCCGTTATCGTCAGTTGACCCGAAAATTTGTACTCACAGCACATTTCCTCTACAAGCCACACGCCTCACAAACATCGACCAACACCCATCCTTTGGTGACACAGGACCATGGATTGTGTGTGAAAAAAGTTCAGAGGGTTATGTTATGTTATGTTAAGCCGTAACATAACCCTCTGAACTTTTTTCACACACAATCCATGGTCCTGTGTCACCAAAGGATGGGTGTTGTGATTGCTAATTTTCACTATTCTTTTTTGTTCTTTTCTGCCCAACAATTTTTTTTTTTTTTTTCACACACAGTCCATGGTCTTTTGTCACCAAAGGATGGGTGTTGTGATATTTTTACAATTTTTTCTGGTCCTTTTCTCGCCCACCGTTTTTTTTTTTTTTTTTTTTTTTCGCGCCGTGTATGTCAGTACGTCCGCAGAGTTACCTTTTGCTTGTTTGTTGAAGTTATGTCCCATTTGTTTATGTCCTGAAGAAGGCGTAAGCCGAAACGTCGACCTGTGCCGTCCTTTGTCAAAGTTAAGTGGTTTCTGTCCCTTTTGTGTCGCTTTTATTTGCTTAACTTGTAACCACTTCGCAGTCATTACCGTTTCCGTTTCTATTTACGCGTCTTAGTTACTTACTGACACTGACCTGGAGATTGTGTCGCAGTGTGCTGTTGTTGTTTGTTTCTTTGTTATTTCCTCCCTCTGTTTCCGCAAAAAGCACTGTAATTATAGTTTGTACTTCTCTCTCTCTCTCTCTCTTCCACCCTCCCCCACCCCCCCCCCCCCTTTCTCTCTCTCTCTCTCTCTCTCTCTCTCTCTCTCTCTCTCTCTCGCCCACTGAATAAACTTCTTTGTCATTATCATTCTCTCCATTCTGTGTGTGTGTGTGTGTGTGTGTGTGTGTGTGTGTGTGTGTGTGTGTGTGTGTGTGTGTGTGTGTGTGTGTGTGTGTGTGTGTGCGCGCGCGCGCGCGCGCGCACCACTGTGAGTTTTCCACACTTGCAAATGTCGTCCAAGTGCATTTTGTCTCATAAAAGATCGTTTTGCTGTTGCCAATTTCATGTATTACATTTTTTCTCTGAGACCGGCTCATACCCGGCCCCTATTTACTGATGTTTTGTTTACAACGTTTGTACTGCTGTATTCCCCTTTTGTTCTTAGTCCCGCTGTCCCTCTAGCCACCCGTTCTACCCTTCCCCGGCCACCCCTGTTCATCAGCCTTTGTTCCCTGGCCAGCCCTGTGTAGTGTGTACTGCCCACTAGGCACGCGCACGCAGTGTTGCGTATCCGCGGTGGCGCGCGTGTCAATTAGTTGTGTTTGTTTGTGTCTGTTTAGTGTCAAATATCTCCGTAGTCCCTTCACTTAGAATAATTCTGTAAACTGCTGTAGTTTCATGACAGTTTGTACATGTAAATCATGTTTTGTTTTTAGCGCTGTTTTATAGTTTAACGGGTGTTTTTTTTTTTGTTTTTTTTTTTGCGATTTTCACCATTTTTCAAATGCGTGGTCTCTGGCTTCACGCTACTTAATCGGCGATAGAAAATTGTCTGTGCTTTGATGAGATCTTAAACTATTATAGTCTTACAGTACTTTTTACGCTCTTTTAGATGCACTTTGTTTGAAGTTTCTAGCTTTTATCTAACGCCCGCTGTGATTCGTTTTCTATGTGTTAAGAAACACAAATTTCGCAGTGGTTGGCCCTTGCGCTCTGCTTTTCGCTGCACTTGGGGCAGTGCTCTCTTTGTGGCCCGCGCTGGGCGCATAAGTAGCCGCGAGCTACGCCTCACTGCACAGTCGCCAGCCAGCCCCGCAGCGAGTCACTGCACGTGTCTACGAATTGTCTGCCATTTGTACTGTTTTCCCGTAATAAAACTCATGTCATAGCGACCTCTGTGTTTGGTCTCCCTGCCTGCATGAACCGAACCCCTGACACCCGGTTACATCTCGTTTGTTTGCGCGCATCGTATATTTTTGTTTAATGTCATTGTGCAACGTTGATGCATGCCTTGTCCCTTTTACCGTATCCATTCCTCCACACCCCTATAGGAGAAAAACAAATAAAATATTTTGACTTCACTTAATTGTTGACGCGTTTGTTAATTGTTTACAAAGAAACAATAAAACGAACAACAGCAAAAACAACAACAGCATTAGCAGGACAGTGTGTGTGTGTGTGTGTGTGTGTGTGTGTGTGTGTGTGTGTGTGTGTGTGTGTGTGTGTGTTGGTTTTGTCCGTATGAAAATGTCTTTTTGGGGTTGGGACTTTCTCCGATGACTGGGCTCCGGTCCCTAAGTACTTCCCGGTCCCTAAGTACTCACCCGTCTAGCCCAGAATCCTGCCCTAATCATTATGATAATCTCGCCAACAACAGAATCGAATGGAACATCGGGCAAGCCAATCAACGCTGACGTCTGTGGCTGTGACAGACGATAGTGCGCCCAATATTTACAAACACTTTCGGCGGACGCTGTGGTTGACACTGCATGCATACTTACAGGGACAAAATATAGCCTGCCACACAGCTTAATCGTTAAGATCCTTCTGGTGTCTTGGGACCTATAACGAAGTTTCCTTTCTCCATTGATTCAATGTGATCTGTCGTCAGTTAAGGTAAGTTATGGCAGGTTTGTAAATAACGTGAATGTTTCCCGGTATCGATCCGACGAAGGGAAGTAACTGTCGGGAGGATCGTGAACTACCCTGTTGGATTCCACCTAAAGTAAAGTACTGGACTTGAATCAACTTTCCCAAGCATTGTAGTCTGTGTTGAATTGTACGACTGCCACCCGCAATGTGGTGTATTAGATAAATTTCAGAGTGTTTGAGTTTCATGTGGATGAAGCTGGTATAAGTATTCCAAAGCTGTTTTATTTTATTTGTGTTGTTTACATAGAGTTTTCCCAGTGAGGTGCTCCTGAATTCGGATAAGACACCACGCGAGTTTGTTGATTTCGACCGTAAAACTTCGAGTTTTAGCAAGCAGTTTTTCGGTCGAAATTAACAAACGAGTGTGATGTATTTTACGTATTCGGGGACACCGAACTGGGAAAATTTGTCCATAGGCTTTGAGAAGTCAGCTGGCCTCCGTCTCAGCAGGGAAATGGAACTAGGCGTACGATTTAATTTTTTATTGTCACAAACACGACAGACCTTTTATAAAACGCAGCAAAAAAATAAACAATTTCACATCAAGCGACTGACAGTTCGGGTAACCCATGAGTGTTTGGGGAAGGAGAGAGGAGAATCCAGGACTAAGCGCCTGACAAAGATCCTTCGTCCATATTCCCGTACGAAGTCGAACCGCGTGATGTTGTGACGTAAATTATTCTTACGCCGCTTCTCGAGTCATATCGCGACAAACATCTTTTAGCAGGAACGCACTGCTGGAGTACTGCTAGGGGTAGTGCATGTGCACTTTTTGGGTACATTGTTATGATCACAATGTTAACACACGGGAATTACAGATTTTAAACAATAATCTGTAATAGTGGTCGAGTGGCATAAAATGACTTATATGTGTGTAGGTCTACTGAATACATTTTATGACGGTTTGAACTGGTATTGTATAGGATTTGAGGACAAGTCGTGTGTCCAAGACATGAAAAGCAAGTATATGTCTTGAAAAGATCGTGTAAATAGATTTTTTAAAAGTTGTATTGATTCTCTGGGGAAAATATATACACCAATAAAGTGAGTATTCAGCCAATCACTTTACAGGCTTTCCTTTTAAGTTTATAAATGTTGTAATTCTGGAAATGCACACACTCACAGAAATGAAAATATAACTTGTGCTCTGATACTGATAGGGAAGTTTTTGTTAATGTTTGTTTGTTTCAATGTTTGCTACCTCTGTAATCACAATAGCAATGGCACCTTTGACTTCCTGCTCCTCGCCCCCCCCCCCCTCTCTCTCTCTCTCTCTCTCTCTCACACACACACACACACACACACACACACACACACACACACATACGCCGTTTGGGTGTTAAGAAAAGAGCTTTTTTCTGAAATAAAACAAAACATCAAACTTTTTTTACTACAGGTGCGCATATAGACAAGAACCCTTCACTTTGCTAAAACAAAGCTATCACCATCATTATCAACATCAACATCATTTTCCTCTCTCTCTCTCTCTCTCTCTCTCTCAGACAGACAGACAGACACACACACAGACACACACACACACACACGCGCGCGCGCGCACGCGCACACATGCTTAATTATGATGACCAGGGATTTATTCACAACGAAGTAAAACATAAGAATTCGACAATGATGAATGATGAATAATTTATATACATTCCTTGACTGTCATCATGTTCTCTGAAATATATTCAACTCTAAGGATTGCGAAACAGGAAAAGGTCCTTTTCTGTTTACGTAAGTGCCAGACATGCAATACACATGTGACAACATGGAAATAAAGTTCAGTTGAGTTCATTTCCGCCTTGTATTCGATCTTCTCATGAGTTTTGCTTATGACACTGTTCCGGTATTGATGTGATTGACAACAGTTTTCTGTTTCAGTTTAATCTCTCTTTTTAGTGTATCAGTTTTGTTGGCAGTCTGTACAAAAGAAGAATGAATGTAAAACAGACACGTTTGAAATGGACACTGTCAATGATCACAAAAAATATCCCCGTTGGCCATTCCAGCATGAACAAGTCAAAATACACAACGCATGAACTGGCTCCAGCCGGGAGAAGTTACAAAAGACAAGTTACTTCCTTGCTGTTTCAGGGAATGATAACACAGAAAGTGTGGTGATGGTCTGTGTTTCAAACTCTGAGATGTTGTTTTAGTCGGACGCTTCTGTGGTGTTTGCATCAACTGCCGGCATTGCTATCTTTTGTGACGTTTGCTCGCATTCAACAAGCAAGTGGAGGTTTGCTATTAGTATTACTGAATGTCACGCCGGTCTGACGATGCCTGTCATATTTTTTTGCGGAAGCTTCACTGAGTCTGTGAAAATATTGATTGCTTGTCTCTGTGATTTTCCCTGCATGCCGGTAACCACAAAGTTCCATGCCATTTGTCGCAAGCTCATCATTTTCTTCATGTTTCAAAGGATAATCGCATGTTACTCTGTGATATATCCTGGGTGCCACCCACCTAAGTGCCACTGATGGTACCTTAACCTCCATTTTCAGACTGGTATATGTACAAAAAAGTTATACAGCTTTCATTTTATTTCATCCAGTGCCCGTGTGACTAGTACATGTCCTCCCACAATAAGTGAAGCATGTGATGGGATTCGAAGTGTTGATACTGCTGGTGGTGTGGGATATTGATCATGCCATTTGGAAATAATACACATAACCAAGGGAACACTTTTTGTCCATACTTTTATGCTTGTCCACCTTTGTCCACTCACCAGATGTGTTCCAGGAGTGATTTTTCATGCTTGTATTTTCTTGCAGGTATTTTCTTTTTCTGAACCACTAAGAGGGGAATTTTTCATGGCTGTTCATCGGTTTAGTATTTATTCAGTTTGGCAAGGAGATTGGTCTCACCAGATTTCAAGGAAACCGTACACAGCGAGCTATCGGGGACCTATCACCGTGTACGACCAAAACCTTTTGCCAGTGAGAAGATGAAAGCAAGAGGCCTTTCGCTATCCACGTGTGTATTCGCATGATATGTGAGAGGAACAAACAGGAACACGCCCGATTACGACTAGCGTGATAGAGAGTATAGGCTTTTTTTTTTTTCTTTTTTTTTTAGGGTGGGCCTATGAGACCGGACCAGAGACAATCGGGTGTCGACATTGCTAGATAGACTAATTTCTCTGAAAGTCTGCAGTCACCCTTATGAAACTCTCACACTTTGCGTACCCCGTGTTACACATGCTGGCCAGAACAACGGAGATTCCATGGATACCCGGCGAGCAGCTGGCGGACAAACAATACGTTTTCCATTGGAAAAGCACGTGACTGTCCGTCACGCATGTTTTGATGACGTGATGTGCGAAGCTGAATAGGAGGGAAACAAATAGGAACACGCCGTATTACGACTAACGTGAAACAGGACAGGCCTATAAAACTAAACGAGAGACACTCGGGTGACTATGTCGGCCATTTTCTATCAACGTGTATCTATCAATCCTATTAGAGCTCTTTCACTTTGCATGTCACGTGATACACATGCTGGTCAGAAAAGAGATACCATGGATACCTGACGGCAGCTGGCGAAAAGACAAAACGTTCCCTACTGGAAAAGACGGGGCATCTGTCAGGCAAGTTTTGGTGATGAAACGTGCGAGAGCTTAAAGGACAAGACTTGCAGGTTGCGGGGAGCAAGGAGAAACACACTCATGACACCGACTGACCTTTGTACGCGTGTTTAACGGGACTGATGTGAAAATATCCTTATACATACTACGCAGTACTCAGGTGCAACCCGCGATGGAGTGTGAAAACAACGCTCGAGCTAAACAGTCACGCGTCTAACGAAAAGAATGTCAAACTCCTCACACATGGAACTGTATCACACATTGTGCAGACTATACATCTACCGACTTCCTATTTTTCTGTGTTTTCTCCGCTCCTTTTAATAAATTCTCGACTTTATTATGACCGTAGAACTTTGCAAAATCCAGTGGTTTTTTCCCTGTCTTGGTTTTTGCATTCACATCGGCACGACGCGTGAGGAGAATCCGTACAATCTCCTCCTTGCCGTTCCCGCTAGCAACATGAAGTGGTCTGACGCCACCCATACCTTCTGCTTCAATATCGACGCCGTATTGAATCAGCAGAGTGACCGCTGCACTGGGACCATACTTACACGCCATGTGAAGTGTTTCATTCATATCTTCAGCTGTAGGGTTTGAGCGGAGAAGTTCTTCCATGATCTTTGTATTCCCATGCTGACAAGCCACATGGAGTGCTGTACAACCATTCTGATCCTTTACATCAACTTTGGATCGTGCGCTGAGTAAGGCTACCACTGCTGCATAGTTACCGTTGTGACACGCAATGTGTAGAGGTGTACGACCTTCATTGTCTACAACATTAGGATCGGCGCTAGCGGTAAGGAGGTCAACTATCCTATCATATTGCGACTCGGTAACATCTTGTTTTTCATGGTGCGAGGCCTGACTGCTGGTTTTTGCAGTTTTCTGATCAACAAAGTCGGTGTTTTCTTTCTCGTCTGAACTGTCGACAGAAGCCATCGCCCTCTTTTCTTTAACATCGCTCTCCGCACGTGAAGATGTTTTGCTGTGGTCGTCGTCTATGCCGCGTGTTGTTATGTCCCCTGTCTCTAACGAAACCTGTGCAGCATCATGGCGGTTACAAGCACGATGCAATGGTGTCTGACCTTGACTGTCCTTTAGGTCCACGTTTGGTTTGACTTGGAGCAAAAGCTTCACTACGTCCTCATGACCATGTGTACAAGCGATATGAAGAGGACTTTCCCCCTTGTCGTTTACAACATTTACATCAACACCGTGACGGAGGAGACACCGCAAGTCTTTCATTTCACCTTTGTGACATACTCGGAAAAGTTCGTTTTTAAGATTATCCTTGCGAACAAAAACTTTCGAAACATTTTCTAAAAAAGAGGGCAATTGGTTTTGTACATTTTCCGGGTTCATGTCTGTTTTGATGATAACAATGATCAAACATTCATCTTCCCGCATGGATCCGAACACTGATACCCAGGGCGCCTCGTCAAGCATGACGTCACCTATTCTAAATACTTCGTCCAACAAGACAATATGTTTCTCAGTACAGCTGTAAGAGTTCCACTCGTCCTGTCGATGCAGATCAAGGGGAGTAAACTCTTTGCTGCTAAAGTGACGCTGAAGAGCTCGGCCAATGGTTGTCTTTCCACATTTCTCAGGTCCCATAATGATCACAGTACCTTCCTCCTGTAGCAGGTTCAGCGCCGTATCGTAGGTGTCATGGTCAAACGGTAAAGTCTCCATCCTCTTCATTTCTTCCAACGCTGTAATCGAAACAATTGGGCGTTCATCAAAAACCTTTAACCCTTTATTAAGCGATCCTCCTTTTCTAATTGACTGTTAAACGGCGATATCTCAGATTTCACGATTTTACTGAAGTTGCACATGTATAACAAACTGGGAAAGAGTGCTGGTGACCCCTACATCCACACACATGTATACCTACGTTTTCTCCATACGATATCTACATACTTACTGAGCACACACACACACACACACACACACACACACACACACACACACACACACACACACACACACAATCGAGGAGAGAGAGAGAGAGAGAACTTTATTTGAAACGGTGGAAGTTTTGGTCTTGCAACCAATTTTCAAACTTGCCGATTTGAAGAACAAACAACTAAACAAAAAAGCCAAATGATCGAACATACTTAAACCTGGAACAGGAATCTTCACACACACACACACACACACACACACACACACACACACACACACACACACAATTATCGCATGCATGCACTAGTATGTCCATATTTATGTAAACGTGTGGTACCTATTTTTATGATTATTTGTTATTTGTTGGCTAATATTTGAAGAGGCTGTTTTTATGTTGTTTCCATAGTAATGGAAACAACATCATAGGACGGGCTAAATTTTCCACGTTCATGGGCAAGCATCTGTGGTACAAACGCACGTCACTGCCGATCTCCCGCAGAGACGATTATGCAAGTATAACTCTGACAATGACGTAAGAAAACGTGCGTCATCGATGCTGGCATGTATGTTGCGCCGAACGCGCTTCTCCTCCTCAGTGAGTGCCGTCTGTGTGTGTGTGTGTGTGTGTGTGTGTGTGTGTGTGTGTGTGTGTGAATTGTGTCCGGGCCCGTTTCTTCGAAAATACTTAACCGAATGGCTTCAAATTTGGGGTATCCAAATATATCAAAATGTTACATTAGAGGAACCAAGCGTGTGATGATTGCTTAAGTGATTTGGGAGTTATCGCCCTTTTGAGACAAGTTGGTTGTCTGTCGTTTACAGGCGTAATATTTATTTAAATCACTCAACTTTTTGGCATTAGATAGCTTGAATACGGATTCTGAACAGGCTGACTAGTAGGAAATAGTCACTGTTATAGTTTTCACGTAAACCGTACCTCAGTTGACATTGCACGTGAACCCAGTTCAGATGCCTGTATCTCCGAACATTCCGAACCGATCGATTTCAAATTTAGGGTTTCTTAATAAATCAAGATTTTTGAATAGAGGGCCCGATCCAGGTAGGATTGCACACATGATTTGCGAGTTATCCCCCTTTTTAGAAAAGTTGGCTGTCTGGCGTTTAAAGGCGTAATATTTATCTAAATCACTCCATTTTTTGGAAATAGATAGCATGAATACGGACTCTTAACTGAGTCAATTTTGGAGGTAGTCGCTGTTATACTTTTGACGTAAGCCGTACCTCATGAAAGTGCTGGAGAACCCATTTTAGATCTCAAAATCGCCCCTAGTATACATAGATAATGAGTCTGGGGTGCCATAAAAAATATACAAAAAAATTAGAAAAATTCACTGCAGCCGTTATCGTCAGTTGACTCGAAAATGTGTACTCACAGCACATTTCCTCTACAAACCACACGCCACACAAACATCGAAGAAGAGACGCACGCGCACTGACGTGAAGTAAGTGCGTCATGTTTGATTGACGTCATGCTGGTTTTTCTTGGGGGTGTCTCGCCACTTTCTTTCCGAATTCCTCTGTTTGGAGACGTGGTGTTGTATTTTACTTCTGCTATGTCACCATCTTCGTGCAATCGCAGAGAAGACACGGGATACAACAGAATACAACTCCAATACTTTATGAACAGAATATGCGCGGAGAACAAATTCATGAAAGAAGAAGAACCCAGAACGCTGTGCAGGGCTGCCTACATACCGAACAGGTCAGATCTAGAACATTCCTCAGCCTACTGAAAGGTTTGAAATCTTTCCAAGGTGACGTAATCTACTGACGTTACTGCAGCAGCATGTTCTGGGATGGTCTAGAAATTATTTTGCATCGAAATGCAGTGGCTTTTCGCGATCTCTACAATACGTGGAAACTGGAAAGCGGGAATTTCTGTAGTGGGTTTCGTTTTTGCCACTGACTCACACCACTCAGAAGCATAAGTGTGTGTGTGTGTGTGTGTGTGTGTGTGTGTGTGTGTGTGTGTGTGTGTGTGTGTGCGCCCTCGCACCGGCGCGCGCGTCTACTGAAGAGAGAGGGAGAGAGAGCGGGTCTCTTCTATTCTCCGATACCAGTAAGCAATGGTCTGTCAGCCAGGCCTGCGGGAAGTAACTCTGTCAAGGACTTTGTTACAAGAATTCATTAACCCATGTAGAACCTCGCATACGTCAAAAACTTAGTGACGTCAACCAGCTAGGCGAGCTAACACGACCTCATGTGTTTGGGGTTTTGCGAGCGCATAGAGGCCCGGAAAGGGTTTCCAGTACTTTCTTTATGTCAGCTTGATGTCAGAGAGCTTGCGTTCGTGTGCGCGCGGGCAGCATACATGACACAACGACTACGACTGTGACTACAGCAGGTCACTGAATGGAAACAACATATTGGGCTGGTGGCCATCTTGTTAAACGATGAGGCTGACCGACTGTGCCTAACATGGAAATGAATTCCACAATGAAGTTCCGGAAAATGCGAAACTACTTTTATACATGTCAATGCGGGGACGGGGAATTTTAAAAGTTAGTCCTAACCTAGAGTCATTGGACGTGGATTCTGAGAGAGTACATGCAAGATATTCCGGAACTAACTTTTTGCGGAGTTTGTACATAAACATTCCTTTGTTCAATTGAAAGTGGTACCGTAGGGGAAAAATTTCGAACACTTTAAGTTTTTGATCTGTTGAGAAGGTTGGTAGTGGTAATATTAATTTTGCAGCTCTCCTGTGTAAAGAATTCAGCCTCTTCAAATGAACTTCACTCGAACCATCCCACACTGTTGACACATAGTCTATGTGGGACTTGATATGGGCATTGTAGAATAACTTACGCGTGTCAGCATCTGTTATGAATCGCAACTTTGACAGCATGTACAAATTTCGAGAGACACTTTTACAAACATTATTGATGTGGGGTTCCCACTGAAGGTGGCAGTCAATAGTAAGACCAAACAGTCTGTGCTGTGTGACCTGTTTTATAGTGCTGTCATTGAGGGACAAATGGAGAGTCAAAGGTGCAAGTTGATGCTTTTGGCGTGTAGCTATCACCATACATTCAGTTTTGGTTGGGTTAAGCACCATAGCGTTTAAGTCGCACCAGTCAGAGACATCTTGCAGTCCCTTCTGGAGACGCTTGCTAATGACTGTGATATTTTTGTCGGGTGTGTGGAGTGTTGTGTCATCAGCAAACATATCGCATATGACATCTTCGCTCAAGTGGAGATGTAAATCATTAATAAATATACAGAACAGTAGTGGCTCAAGGATAGAGCCCTGAGGCACACCATGTTTTACTAGACCTTGGAAGGAATGTGACCCATTAAGAAACACTTTTTGTCTTCTATCGCGTAGGTACGATTCGAAAAACGTAACAGCATCGGAATTACACAGATACGGTTGGATTTTTTTTGTAAAAGGATGGTGTGATTCACTGAGTCGAATGCTTTTTTTTTTAATCGAGAAAAACTGAGAGAGAGAGAGAGAGAGAGAGAGAGAGAGAGAGAGAGAGACTAGGCAGAAAAATTAGAAATACAATTACGACCGAAACAAAAGAATTGTAAAAATATATTGCTCCATAATTAGCCTCTGATTAGTCTCGTGAAAATGGTCTCCCAATCAATGGTATGGTATTGATGTTTGTAATTTGTGGGACTCACTTTGGTCCAGAAGACGCTGTAACTCGGGGGTTGTATCTTGTTCCTCGTCGTTTTCACGGTGACCTTTTTTCCTGCGTCTGCAAGATCATTATTCTCACAAGTCTTTACAGTGAATAGGGAAAAAAAGCGCGGGGGGGGGGGGGGGGGGGCACGAAACTGAAGGCAGGCGCCAGAACGGTCTTCTGCATATGTGGAACTGTATGTTGTTGTTGTGGGTTTTTTCTTCTTGTTTTGCATTTGCGTTTTTTTCCCCCTGGTATTCAATACTTGTTCAAAGTCGCTCGACAAAATCTTCAATAAAAGGAAGACATATACCAAAGTTGGTGACACAGTAGTGTTTATTGGTGTTTTCAGTACGGAAGGTTTCACAAGGTTTATTCTCTAAACAGGCAGGCATGCGGGGACACTGGAAAGTGGCTTACCGATAAATAAAGATGATGGCGGCAACTACACCAATCAGTACAATCACTACACACAAGGGCACTGCGACAACAATAACCGTGTTGTCGTCTGAAATGAGAATAACACAATTATAAATCAAAACATTTCTACATGAAATGTGTACAACTTTATCAACCCTACATGAAAATTGTTCGATGCTACGTTTTTGGCATCACTTGGATTTCATCATCACTCATTTGGTTCATACATAGCACTCGTTATGGTTTCACGGTCTTTTTTCAGTTCAGTCGAGTTTAAGACGATGACTCTAGCTGCGCTTGTAAAAAGATCCTACGCAGTTCACTCCGTCTCTCAGTAATCTCCCCTGTGTCGTGTTTGGTTGGGTTTGTAAAGGACCCTCTCATTCCCTTTAAGGTTCGACTGTGGGCCACTGCCTCTTGCATGCCTCAGTTCTGCAGGCGGTCCACGGCGCAGCGTGTGTCTGAGACTCCCTTAACGCTGTTGATTGTCGCTCTGTCATTGTAGTGCCTTTATGCCAGAGAAAGGGCAGTGGATGTCCTTGCTAGGAGTGCATGCGGGGCAGCGCCAGGCTGATTCACTCCTAGCAAGGTCACCCATTGCCCATTCTCTGGCATGAAGGCACTACAATGACAGAGCAACCACCTAGGATCCTAGGTATCACACACACTTGCAAAAACAAAACAAGATGCTCACCACTGGTCTCGGTGACTGTAGTATTAGTGTGTGTTGGCTCTGTTGAAAACGCTGTACTGGTATCTGAAGAATACGAAGAACTCATTCATTAAGAAATGGTCATCTAAACAGCACCCACTTTTCATTTCTTTTACGGAACTGGTGTAGTAAAATGCAGTTTCATATACAAGCACCCGGAAACCCGCGCACACAGATGGGGAAGGGCACTCAGCAAACAGTATGTATCAGTCTTGTGTCTTAATTGTTTCAGTACGTGTTGCATACTTTTTCTTTTATTAGTTTAGTTTAGACTGTATTTGTGAAAGGCCTTGAGCTCAACTTGTGGGGATACTACATCTATAAGAACATTATTATTATTATTATTATTATTATATGTGCTATTTATCTGGTTTTTATTATGCAGAGTGCCTTGGAAGCCTCAACGAGTGTATCATGACGACGAGAGAATCATGGAATACATGAATCATTGATCATCATCGTGTTCGCGGTAGCTATATTTAAACAGATTTTATCAGGTTTACCACGTGCTTAAGTGCTTATGTGTTTATAGCTCGTGCACGGGGGGAGAGAGAGAGAGAGAGAGAGAGAGAGAGAGAGAGACCCACCACCTCGAAGTGTGAATGTACAGGGTTCAAGTTTCTGTATTTCAGAAGGAATAGGACGGCAAAGGTAGGTACCGACATGTTCTTCTGTCGATGATTGAATTTGCAACACCAGTCTGTCAGTGACATGTCCATCTAAACGGTAGCCTTGCTCGACTTCACATTCAGGAAAGTCCTTGCTAGGCCACAAACAGTTCAGTACATCTGTTGAAACAAAAATAAAAATCATATGTAGCACTCTTATTATTGTTTGGTTGGTTGACTTCTGACGGGGTAGTCAGCTAGCTGCGAGTTACGCTTCCATTTTTTTTTTCAACCGCGTGTAGGCGACCTCAAGATGGCCAATGAAAAGAAAAAGCTAATTTTGGCTTTCAACCGACACTCGATGCAATTCATGTTCTCTGCCAGCTTCGCTATCTCGGCTCTCCGTTTACTCTCCTGGTGATATTTCTGAGATAAAACAAACCCCTAAGACAACAGGAAACGCTTACTTCAGCTGATTCCATCTTCGCTAAGCCCACATTTGTTTCACCGGTGAATGTGCCTGTACGCTCGAAATACTCTTGAAGATCAGTAAAGCTCATGATGCGATACAATGTTGTTTACACTTTGCGCGAATGGTTGAACATTTCGTTTCTACGACTGGTATTACGCTACCGCTCAGTGTAGTCGCGTATGCGTCTGTTGGATCAGTGCCTGCATGACAGACGCTGTCACTGTCCAGGTTTCGAGGTGGTGTGATGATCGATAGAACAATGGATGTGAACATTAAAAAATGGTAGCATTAGTCCCTTTACGTCGAGAACTCAGGGCCATCTGCTTTTTATTTTTGTTCGAGTAAGTGATTTAAAGTTTGACTTATACATTGACGACGTAAGAGTCGAATTGAAATGCAAAATTTTGAAGAAGCCTTTAGTTTTAACCAAGTAGAGCATGCTTTCTCCCAACTTGAAAACTAAATTTTAGAAACTGGCAATAAAAAAAAACATCAACAACAACACAACAGAACAACAAACAAACAAGGAAACCTTTGAATGTGCCGTCGCTGTCGTACTTGTCCACAGCACAGTCGGTGTTCGTCTCACTGAGGTCGTTGGCAAAATAACAAGTGATATTAGTCGCTTCACCTTTCTGCACTGATGGAACTGTACATCTTGTTATACCTGCACACAGTTATTCATATCTTTCAATGCAAACACATCCGTGCACGTTTCTTATTTCGATGTTTGCTGAAAAGATTTAGTCCAATGTGCTATTCACAAGTCGTAAAAATTCACACCAGTTTCAGTCAGTTTTGTCATCCAGTATACGTTTAACGTTTGTAAAAATATATATATATATATATATATATATATATATAAACAGTCTTGAAATTGTATTTATGTGTTTGAACCTGATTGTGTTCCGCATGTGATTACACATGTACGTTTTGCTGTTCCTTCCATTTGGAAATATCTAGAGCACACCATCACCCTTTACTTGCTCTGCAGTTCTCTGAGGATTTAAAAAGAAAGAAGCAGCTCCCCTTGGGAGTACGGAGGGGATTTTTTAATGGTGGGGGTTGGGGATGGGGGTGGGGGAGAGAGAGAGAGAGAGAGTGTGTGTGTGTGTGTGTGTGTGTGTGAAAAGGATGGCGATTTTGTTGGTTTGTTTTCGTACAGTTCAAAGACTTTGAGAACAAATTAAAAAGTGGTGTCACACTGTGCAAATATACCCGCCGTTCCAGTCACACAGATCAGAGAAATCCAAAGAGGAAGTAGAAGGTTTGCGCCCATGGCTGACTGCAGGCAGATAAACAATACAATACTGAGTGCTTAACAGGAAAACAAAATACGATTTACCACCTATCGACTATACCACATACCAGCCAACAAAAACAAAACAGCAAAAAGTCTTGAATCGCTGCGAAAGGGTTTGAGGAAAGATTTTTCTGTCACATGTCCCCCAAGCCACCCACTTACTCATCCTGCCAGATTTACAACTTGTAATCAGTCGAAACATTTACCACTCCTACAACAATACCCTGGTGAACTCGAGACTGAATTAGTGATTGGCATAATGTATGTGTGGAGTAAAAGGAAACATTTCGCTGAAACTTCCGGGGTAAGCTATATAGGTGTCGCGAATCTGATGATACAAACATGCACAGCATACAGACGAGTGGGCTGTAAACAATTGTAATTATTATATTCCATATAACTCCTCCAGCCACGCCCGTTATTGTGGAGCTGGCTGTGAAGATGAAGTGGGAAAAGATGTTCGTTTATGTGGTTACATGGATGTACTTAAACGCAGTACACGCTACAGAAACATGTGAGTATTACCATCAAAATTGAGATTAAAGTGTTATAAATATGTCATATACTGCTTGAATTGTTGTTGTGAGGTTCTTCATAAAAAACCTGATTGGATGGTAACTGTCCCAGGGGACGTGGGGAGTGATGGAAACGTCTTACACATGTGATGAAAATGCCCTGGACTTGGTAACTGTAGAGTATGTGTGTGCAGTTAGGTATCACTATCAGCCAGGGAGAGCGCTAGCACTAACAGCGATAAGATCGCACACCTGGCGTTCTTGGGTTTCCCCAGCTGGCTGTCCAGCGATCCCGGCCGCGGCCAGTGCTTAACGAGAGTAGTGTCCCTTGCTCTCGGGTCAGCAGGTCAAGGCGGTGATTACCTCCCTTGTTTTTACTTTTAGGAAGTTGTTGTTTATGTTGTACATGTAATTCTAGTGTCTAGAGAGCAACTCTCTGGTTTATTTTTATAGGAGAATGTCGAGTAAGATTCTCAGAACTATGGAAGGAAAGGTTTAAGGTTTTCAAAGCAGAATGGGGTAACATATTCCCTAGTCTTTTTAAGTATTCTGACTCTACCTATTTCTGAACGAGTTTGGTATCAGTTGGGGAAAATTTCTGATTCGGATTCTTTAGGTAACTGTACCACACACCTTACCGAGTCTATGCTCTCGCATAGGCGCCAAGGGGCACGGAAAACTTTCACTCTCTCGAGTGAAGGCTGAGTACTGTCCCGAGCGATGCTATCCGATAGTAACGGCAATGGTATCACTATAGATCAAATCCAGGGATCTCTCTACACTTTGGACTCAGGACTTCGCTTTGGACTTGAGACTTGTCTCTAATTTCGGGCCAGAGGAAAACCCTACTCTCTCGAGTGGGGCAGAGTACTAAACCCGAGTTGGATACTTGTCTTTTGACCATTGCTCTTTTGGATCTTAGGTAGGTACTGGGTGGGCTGTCTTGACTGTGGTGTTCCGTTTGTCCGGAGAGTATTCCCCCTGCACTACGGAAGAAATCCACTGACTTCGGTCGAATTTGTTGTACTGTACATTTTGTGTTTCTTTTGCTTTCTCCCGCCTCTTTCGTCCACAGAGGGTGCCAGGGTTGGAGCGGAGTGTAGGCTCTGTACACTCCGCAGCACTTGCGGTTACTGGCACCAGCCCCCTTGTCCGTTATCCGTATGGAAATAGTAATTCCATGCGTCGAGAGTCTTTACCACTCTACTAACTTTGTGTTTAGATGTGATCCCTCACCCCTAATCTCTTCAAACTCTTGGCTATCCCTTCCCCACCCCTTGTGTTGAGCGTTACGCACTGGCAACTTACACTGCCCAGGAGTTTTCTCCCAGGCGGGACTTGTGGCCTTCCAAAGATGCGTTAAATGTGCTCTTGTGTCGTCTGTCGCTAGGCTCTGTGTTGGGGCGGGGTTAGGTAGGGATAATGCCGGGTGTAGGTAGGATTGTCGTGTATTGATAGGTGATAGGTTTTACTTACAGGTTAGTTGCTGCAGGGGCTGCAGCCAGGTTTCGTCCTAGTTGCCCAGGTTTAGACCTTTTTATTAGATGCGTAGGAGTTAGAACGCGGAGGCGGAAGTTTCAATTGATATTGTACCGGAAGTTTATTGTGGGTAGGCCTCATTTGGTGTGTTATTGTTTTGCCGATTGCTCTTAGTGTTTACCATCCTATTTTCTTTACTCACGAACAGTGAACAATAGATTTTTGTTCCAACGATCCCACGTTCTTTTTCTTATAGTATTTTGTCGACTTGCTTTTTCCTGATTAAAACTTTTATTCTCTTATTCTGGGAAGTTTGGTTAATTCTGTTATTTCGTGTCTTGTGTTGTTGTGTGTGTTGTGTTGGTGTCTACCGCCGTCCTGACAAGCAGCTTTAGACACCAGCATAGCGGACCTAGCACGCAACATCAAACATAATTCATAGAGTTATAGCAGGCGGCACTACATAATTTTTGGTGTCAGAAGTGGGATTAAAGCTGTTCATGTGAGTTGTCTGTTTTGATAGGTAGGAGTAAGAGTGAAGATAGGTTCCTGGAGGTCTCTTAGCGTCTGAGTTCTGTTTCTCTGTGCATTTATTTTTCCCATGCTGGTTAGTGCTAGTCTGTAGCAACGTCGGGGAAGACTAGCGAGCCTGGCAAGCTCAATAAGCTTTTGTTTGTACTCGGGGAAGTGAGATCACTTAGGCGAAAGGCTAGTACTGCCAGCAGTTTTGTTTTATACAGAGGTGTTTTGATTTCGTCAGCCCAGCTGCTATCTGGTTCTTTAGTTAATTCAAGTTGGTTAGGTCCAGTCCGTAGCGACGTCAGGGAAGACTAGCGAGCGTGGCAAGCTCATAAAGCTTTTGTTTATACCTGGGGGAGTGGGATCACTTGGGTGAAAGACATGGACCACCAGCAATTTTTCTTTTCTTTTCTTTCTTTCTTTCCCTGTCCATTTTGTTTTTCTTTCCATACTCCTCGCCTGATACAGCGGGCGTGTTTTACTTTCCTGGGGTTACCTGCTGTCTAGTTCTGTCATTACACATTAGCCTATTTTTTCCTTTCCTTTCTTTTCTGGTCTTCGTTTTTTTTTTTTTTTTTTTTTTTCCGCCCCTGAACCAGAGAACCACTGACTGGCGATTCAACGTTCCTCACTAAACGTTCTCTGACAACACGTTCTCTTCTGATGAAGAAGACCTGGAGGTGGACTTCCGCTCAGAAGGAGGCGTCACTTTTCCCAGTCATGGGGCGAGCGCACCGAACTGGACACCGGGAATGGCCAAAGCAGCTACTATACAGTACCGGAACAGCGGGGTGGGACCATCTCGGTCCGCTGTGGAGACCAGTACACCGGCGGATTGGCAGCACACCTTGCCAGCCGGTCACGAGTTAAGGGGCAGAACACCAATGGATCAGCAGTGGCACTTGGAGGAGCTTAACACCATCTTCCATCAGATGGGCGTTACCTAGGACACCTGGAACGGGAGCGGAGCTCAGTGGGAATCAACCATCACCCATGTCGGCTGCTGATGCCATACCCGATCATGTTCCCGGCCATTACATCGGCGGAGCAGACCAATTATTTACCTGAAGGAACTCAGAGCTGACAGACAGAGGCATTACACGGATGAGGAGAGGAGAGGCGCGGGCAGTCCATACAACAGGAATGGAGGTTGTTTTGGCGAAACAAGGGGTATACCAGAAGTGATACCCAGGTCTTCGACCGGCGTCGACGTAGCATGGACAACGATTTGTCCGGACGGGCGGGAGATCGCTCGGGCCCTGCGATGCTTCCGGAAGCAACAGGGGAAGGTTGGGGGCGGGTGGACGACCAGCTACGCAAGTAGTAGTGGATGTACAGCCCGTGACCCGGATCAACCAGGATCTCAGGTGGACAGGATGATGCAAGTCGCGGCAGTCACACTGCAGGTTCAGCGGAGATGCAAGGAACTGACCGTGGCGGGAGCACCACTGGCCACAGGTGGCTACGATTGACGGACCTCCCCATAGTTGGATGAACTGCAGCGCGAGGGAGCTTGAGGGAAGCTTCCGGTGATGACAGTGGAGCTGGACTTTTGTCTGGAATTTGGATTGAAATTGCTGCCATCCAGAGCGGATGGAGGGAGGAAGAACAGAGTGAGAACCTCTGTCCTCGGTTACAACGAACCAGAGCGATGACTAGGATCCCAGCCATTTTCTGATGAGCGCATGGGATGGACCATCTCCAAGCGGGAGGGGAGACTGATCACCTTTCCTCTCAGCTGGACCGGGGAGACCACCATGACAGGAGGATGTGGGGATGGCTGGAATAGTGTACCCATGGACCGGGGGCACTAGAATTAGCACTGATGTGGATTTTGAGGCCCTGTGATGCAGTCGACACAGGACCGGCCGCCTACATGGATCGCAGGTGTGAGCTGATGTCAGTTTATAAAACTGATGTAGTTTCAAACCAGGAGTATGGGTTTGAGCTAATTTCTATGGCGAAACTCTTGTGTGTGGCTTTACGCCTGGATCGCAAGGGAGAGCCGATTATTGGACTTTATAGGGTGAAATCCTGTGTGTGGCGTAGTTCCTGGATCACAGGATGGAGCTGACAGTCTGGATTACTTTCCAGTGGGACTAGGAGTCTGTGTGTGGCGTCATGCCTGGATCACAGAAGTCCTAGCGCTTTCCTGAGACTGAATGGAGAGATGTAAACTTGCTCCATGGTGGCGATGGCAGTTGTCAAGTGATCTGGCAGCTGGAGGCAGAATGATTGAGGGAGGTGGTGCGATGAGAACGAAAGGACGGTATCCGGTAACATCAGCGGTGGAGCAGCAAGACGGCGGGGCTTGTTACCAAAGCCTCGATGGAGAATGGAGAGACGACAACGACATCAACGACCAGAGAGAGGCCAAGCTAACAGTGCCTCTAGTGGGACCTGGACTGAGGGACGACGCTGATGCTGAGACAACAAAGTCGGGGAGGCAGGGTGGCCCGCGCCCCGCATGACATCTGGTTACCTGTGCGCTCGCTGCTCTCGCAGCTTGTGTACGGCACTGTCTACCCATGTAGATAGGGCCAGCTATGTCTACTCTCGTAGACACCCGTATTGACATTTCATCAAGATTTCCAAGGCAAGAAATGTGTCAAGAACTGTTTCGCGAACCCAACTGAACATTCATCGGGTGAATTCTCAAGGACACTCAAGAATCAAGTTGTGTAGGTAAATGTGTGACAATGCTAGAGTCAGGTGGTGACATCTTCTATTTTTCAGGATTCAAGACTTTTGTTTCAAGACTGAACTGTTTGTTTCAAGGTTAATTCGATTTTGTTTGCAGGAAACATTGCATGCTTTAAATTGCTAGTTTTATCTGATTTACTCATTTTGGCGTTTGGTTTTAGTTTGGATTTGGTTTGCATCCTCTAAGCAGGTTGTACTGAGGAAACATTTTGTGGTTGTAGCCACGTGTTTTTGAAGGTTCTGATGCTCTTATTTGTTTGGCTTTTGTGAGCTTATTTTTTTATATTAGTGTTTTTCTTTGCATGGTTTTGCATGATGTATCTGGTATTCTTTTGGTGTGTGTACATGTTTTTGCAAGCTTTCTGGTTTTTGCAATCGGTTTGATTGTGGAGAAAGGGTGTCTAGATTTTGATGACACTGGGTATGGAAACGCTTTGCAACTTCTGCGCAAAATGTAGTCGGTGTAATGGCGATTTGCCTTTAGTTAGTTTCTTTGGTTTTGCTTGTGTATTTTTTTTGTGCATGCTGTATTTAGTATTTTCATCACTGTGTTTTGTATTTTTACGATTGAGGGCAATCGTCTAGAAAGTTGGGGGCAGTGTGATGAAAATGCCCTGGACTTGGTAACTGTAGAGTATGTGTGTGCAGTTAGGTATCACTATCAGCCAGGGAGAGCGCTAGCACTAACAGCGATAAGATCGCACACCTGGCGTTCTTGGGTTTCCCCAGCTGGCTGTACAGCGATCCCGGCCGCGGCCAGTGCTTAACGAGAGTAGTGTCCCTTGCCCTCGGGTCAGCAGGTCAAGGCGGTGATTACCTCCCTTGTTTTTACTTTTAGGAAGTTGTTGTTTATGTTGTACATGTAATTCTAGTGTCTAGAGAGCAACTCTCTGGTTTATTTTTATAGGAGAATGTCGAGTAAGATTCTCAGAACTATGGAAGGAAAGGTTTAAGGTTTTCAAAGCAGAATGGGGTAAAATATTCCCTAGTCTTTTTAAGTATTCTGACTCTACCTATTTCTGAACGAGTTTGGTATCAGTTGGGGAAAATTTCTGATTCGGATTCTTTAGGTAACTGTACCGCACACCTTACCGAGTCTATGCTCTCGCATAGGCGCCAAGGGGCACGGAAAACTTTCACTCTCTCGAGTGAAGGCTGAGTACTGTCCCGAGCGATGCTATCCGATAGTAACGGCAATGGTATCACTATAGCTCAAATCCAGGGATCTCTCTACACTTTGGACTCAGGACTTCGCTTTGGACTTGAGACTTGTCTCTAATTTCGGGCCAGAGGAAAACCCTACCCTCTCGAGTGGGGCAGAGTACTAAACCCGAGTTGGATACTTGTCTTTTGACCATTGCTCTTTTGGATCTTAGGTAGGTACTGGGTGGGTTGTCTTGACTGTGGTGTTCCGTTTGTCCGGAGAGTATTCCCCCTGCACTACGGAAGAAATCCACTGACTTCGGTCGAATTTGTTGTACTGTACATTTTGTGTTTCTTTTGCTTTCTCCCGCCTCTTTCGTCCACAGAGGGTGCCAGGGTTGGAGCGGAGTGTAGGCTCTGTACACTCCGCAGCACTTGCGGTTACTGGCACCACCCCCCTTGTCCGTTATCCGTATGGAAATAGTAATTCCATGCGTCGAGAGTCTTTACCACTCTACTAACTTTGTGTTTAGATGTGATCCCTCACCCCTAATCTCTTCAAACTCTTGGCTATCCCTTCCCCACCCCTTGTGTTGAGCGTTACGCACTGGCAACTTACACTGCCCAGGAGTTTTCTCCCAGGCGGGACTTGGGGCCTCCCAAAGATGCGTTAAATGTGCTCTTGTGTCGTCTGTCGCTAGGCTCTGTGTTGGGGCGGGGTTAGGTAGGGATAATGCCGGGTGTAGGTAGGATTGTCGTGTATTGATAGGTGATAGGTTTTACTTACAGGTTAGTTGCTGCAGGGGCTGCAACCAGGTTTCGTCCTAGTTGCCCAGGTTTAGACCTTTTTATTAGATGCGTAGGAGTTAGAACGCGGAGGCGGAAGTTTCAATTGATATTGTACCGGAAGTTTATTGTGGGTAGGCCTCATTTGGTGTGTTATTGTTTTGCCGATTGCTCTTAGTGTTTACCATCCTATTTTCTTTACTCACGAACAGTGAACAATAGATTTTTGTTCCAACGATCCCACGTTCTTTTTCTTATAGTATTCTGTCGACTTGCTTTTTCCTGATTAAAACTTTTATTCTCTTATTCTGGGAAGTTTGGTTAATTCTGTTATTTCGTGTCTTGTGTTGTTGTGTGTGTTGTGTTGGTGTCTACCGCCGTCCTGACAAGCAGCTTTAGACACCAGCATAGCGGACCTAGCACGCAACATCAAACATAATTCATAGAGTTATAGCAGGCGGCACTACACACACACACAGACACACACACACACACACACACACACACACACACACACACACACACACACAAAGAGAGAAATAATCAATCCTTTTACATTCACTCAAATCAAGAAATAAATTATAAATTTATTGAGAATCAGAAAATAATGCTGGGGATTTTGTGCAATATGATTATGAACTACTCATGAAAAAAATGCACTGAAATTCAAGTCGTGCTCGAGTTCTTACAAAGTTACCACTGCAACGTCTTATACTAGTACAGTTCACCATCGAGAAATTTGTTGTCCGTTCACAGAAAACCCATTGACACATTATCTTTCTTTTCCTTTGTTTAGGTACATACTCGATTAAGTTTCCGGAAATGAGAGGTAGCCGGAGAGTGACAGCTCGCGAAAACACGGATGTGGATTTGCTGTTTTTTCTCGAATCGAACTGCAGTTTTCCTGGCAATGCACCGCTTGTAGTTTTTAAAAAAGAGGAAAAGACTGCTACGAACAGAGTGGGCATTGTAGGTGATGCATGCAGAATCTGGCCCGGAAAACAGCACTACGTGTCGCAATCGGCGCAGTGTAGGCACGTACAAAACGGAATGTATGAGTTTAGACGGACTGTCCAACTAGGGGACAACGGTGTCTGGATTTGGCGATTGAACATGGAGCCCTCAGCCGAAGCACAAGTGTTGTTCATCATAACGCGACCAGACATAACAGGTCTCTCTCTCTCTCTCTCTCTCTCTCTTGGTTTTTCTTAGCGGCAATTTATGCATGCCAATAATGTTGAAGCTTCCATTTTCCCCCTTCTTTCCTTCCTCCCATTTTGTATTCCTTAATATGTTTACTTGTTTAGCTTCCTGGTGTATTTTCCATCCTTTTGTTGAGTTTTTTTTTTTTTTTTTTTTTTGGGGGGGGGGGGGGGGGGGGGGGGTTAGAAGACGTTTAGCTCTGCCGCTTGGGTTGTAAAGAGTTAAACAAAGAAACTATGAGCATAACCAACCAAAGAGACCAATACATTCTTTTTTGCGGTCTGTTTTAGGGTTCACTCAGACAGCCACGAAGGTGGCAGTAACAACTGAGGATACAATTGAACCTCCAACCTCCCAACTGGGTTGGAAGCTGACTATAATTATCAGTGTGGCCATTGCTGCCTTGGCCGCGACAGCGATCACATTTCGGGTTGTCAGTGTAAGAAATGGTAAACGAATCACGGCTTATCGACCAAAATATGTTATTAGTTTATTCCTATGAATAACTCACCAAAACAAAGGTGGGCGTTTATCGTCAATCATTATATTGTAACAGTTGATTTAGACCTGTTGGCATTTTTATCTAGAAAGGCAACACTCAAAGAATGGGTTCATGGAGCCAGCTACTATAACATATACTGATAGTTCCAAAAAAAAAAAAAAAAAAAACTTTATGAACTCAGACACATAATGTCTTACATGATGCAAATACATTACAATCAATTGGATAGGCTGTATCAAGTATATCGAAATATTTACCGGAATCTTTATGGTGCTAAAATTAATTGAAAAAAGAGAAATAAGTATATAAATTAATTAATTAAAGTAGAGAGGCAAAAGCCTCCATGGCTCCCTTGTGACATGAGTCAAGGTCATTCAAAAGACTGTGTTTGCAAAATCGTATCACTATCTATCATCAAGCCTAGTACGGGTCTCTGGTGTTCTTAGTTACTGGCAATATTACAGTTTTCCCAAAAACTGTTTGTGTGGCCTTGACCTTGGGTCAAGGCCATTCAAATAAGATCTCATCGATGTGTATCATAATGCCAAGTTGGACGCCTCTAGTATTTGTAGTTTCTACAAAAACGGTAATACTGAAATTCACAACAGACAGCTTTCATGACCTTAACCTTGAGTCAAGGTCATTTAAACGGCATGTATGCATAGGCCGCATCAATGTCTATTAGCACGCCAGGTTTGGCGCCTCTGCTGTTTGTTGTTTCTCAGAAAATGCCAGTGTTAAGGTTTCACAAAAGCAGCTTTTATGGCCTTGACCTTGAGACAAGGCCATTGAATACATGCATATCTGTAAAGTTCTTATCAATGCCTATCATCATGCAAAGTTTAAAACCTCTGGGTTTTGTAAATTTCCATTATGATAGGTAAATGTATTTTGACAGACGTTGATTGTGTTACTGTGTTATCATACACCAGCGAGAGGAAACAAGGAACCAGGGCCAAGAGCCAGTGCTATCGTTGACGGAGAAAATCAGGATCCTAAGGATACACTAGCCTACCATTACTACTGGGAAATCAAAGACGACGAACTCTCGGCAAGCTCAGGTAACTCTGGTGTGTGTGTGTGTGTGTGTGTGTGTGTGTGTGTGAGAGAGAGAGAGAGGGGGGGGGGGGTTACAAATGGGGATACAGCTCTAGCGTCAAATGGGACTAAGTGGTCATCAATCTCAAGGCATTTAGTCTGTTTAGGAAATGACAGTACACTTCTTTTTCAGGAGCGCCTGCGTTTGCATGTCGAGCACCAACTACACCACCCGCTGAACCTGAATCAATTGCTGAAGGCTACATGACACCCGTTCCTTCACGTGCTGTTATCAACAACACAGACGGAGCACGGAATGTGATCCCCATATACCACAACAGTCGCTGTGCAGTTCGAAAAGGTTTGAAATGTTTCTGTTAGATTATGCATTCAGTTTACAACGTGTGTGTGCGTTCTTTTCTGGTGTGGGCAGTGTGGAAAGAGAGACAATGACAACAAGACTTTTTTTTAGGGAAAATTTTATTGCTGTTGTTTTTGTTGTTGTTTCTCTTTTGTTGTTCTTTCTTTTGAAAAAGTGGTTGTATCTTATAAGAGAGAGAGAGAGAGAGAGAGAGAGAGAGAGAGAGAGAGAGTATTTTTTCAAGGATGAAAGGTTAGGTACAATAAGCGTATCACATTCTGTTCGGTTGTTGTCTTCAAATGTCATATTACTGATTTCTAAACTGTGAATAACAGTTGTCGATATTTGGGCGTTTACTGTCTCTATCAGCACTGCAATTCATTGATATTAACTTTTACTAATCAGTTAGAATATGAATTGCCGCGACAAGCTTTCCGAAATTTACATTTTGCGTGTATTTCGGTTTCAGGAGGTCCGGTATCCGTCACTAAAAGAACACAGTGTGACACTGACGGCTACCTCGTTCCTGTAAAGGCGCGACCAAACAGAGACAAGAAATCATAAATTTTGTGTTTAGTGTTGTTGTTGTTGTGCTTTGTGTTTTCTTTTGCTTTTCCTTCGCATTTCTCTCTCTCTCTCTCTCTCTTTATTATTATTATTATTTTATTTTTTAATTATTTTTTATAGCCGCGAATTAGTCTTTGTGGCTTGCGCGGCGTTAAGCCTCAAAAACTCACTCACTCTCCTTTTTATTTATTTATTTATTTTTTTTTTTTTTGGCAGTAGCTATGATGTGTTTACCCCTGTATACTTAATTCGCACATTACACAATGCAACAAGGCGTAGAAATCTAACCTCATGAAACCATAACAAAGGAACACTTAAAGTCGCCCAATGATTTTGATCTCCGTGTTACGTATATCTGGAGATTCTAAGTAAATATTTCCGCGTAATATTGTCCGGGTTTTGGTGTTTACGTTGAGAGCTGGACTACTTTTACATCGACCCGGACCGGGCAGGACCCAGTTTCTGGGGAACTGTTCTCAAGGAAATAGATCACGCCGGGTCTCTGTGTCCTCGGCCTGTCTGAGTTGCACAGTGACTGTACACAGTCTCGACTGGGTGCACAATACGGCGAGAGTTCGCATGTTACCCTCAATGTTTTAGTCTTCCGAGAGTTTTCCTACTTAAAATTACTCTGATGTTTGCGATATCTTAATTATAACTTGACAAGTGTACAGCTTATGTGCAAGGAAAGAAGGAAGTATATTTCGAGGATTATGAACAATCTTTTTCAAAAAAAAAAAAAAAAAATGAGTTTGTTGTTTGCCCCACAGCGAGGCCGATGTCGGAAGTCGAAATGGAGGTTGGGTGGCGTGCTTAGTGGAAGAAGAGGCGCTGCAAGGAAATTTAATCAAAACAATCGCTTCAGTTTCCCGGTGCAAACTTTCAGTCACCCCTGCCAACACTTGAACTTCAATAATTGATATAGGTCATCACTACAGTAAATGTATTGTATATACGAGCGTAGTAGCGTTAGTTAAAATGCGGGTTATGTAAAAACTCAACTCTTACCCTCTGGCAAGACGAGCAATACAGACATAAAAGGCGACAACTGCAACACGACAGTAACAATTGGCACAACGCAACTTTCGAAGTACAGTCGAACACATTTGCTGCGGACCTGCAAAAGTACAGTATTTCAAATAGCACATCACAATCCGGATCAGCTGATTTTTGATACACGAAAAGATTATAAATTTTCAACTGGCGTTCGAGTTTTGGAGAGCCACTTTTTTCACACCCTAATTCCCGTATGTCCATTAAAAAAAAAAAAGCCCTATCAAAAATGTATGTCGCCCGTACACTTACTGTACTGACACGTTCGAACTGGTTAGAGTCGAACTTGTTTTTTGTTTTTTTTTAATCACACCCTTGCTGCTTTCCGGAAGGTGAAGGACGTCCAAAAATAAACCAGCAATCTCATGCATGTCACTTGTGCGCTTACTGATCAACACTTCCCAACTTTGGCAACAGGCCCACAATATTTGTTAACACTTTCAGCAGACGCCGAGGTTAAAACGCACGTCGAACGATAAATATTGTGTTCAAGTATGATCGTTACTGTTTTAGGGTGTGTGTGTGTAAGGGAGGGGGTGGAGGGAGACAATTTAGGTCACGGCAGGTGTGTACATTTAGTATACTGTATCTTTTTGTTCGTTCTTGTGGGCGTAAAATGGGAACCAACTTTTGGCATCACTGTGTGCTTGATTCCCCTTGCAGTAATGGTTGCTAGGTATATTGCGCATTGAGAAACTGTCTGAATGATTGTAGACTATGTAGTTTGGCTGCTCTTGCAGTGAGGAACATGAGACAGATTTCAATGTCCATGAATTTCATGTGCTATTTGTGTAAAGAATCGAACTTTCACGAGTTTTACTGGCGACTCCTTGTTGCTACGTATACACCTAATTCTACTGCAGAATCATTAGTTTGTATTGCATTTGAATTTGCAAATGATGACAAGACATGGAAAGGAATAAGTGTATGTACATATAAAAATGAATGTTGCGCAAGTTATTTAGCAGATTTTGGTTTTTGTCATTTTTGTACATCTGACAGTGCATACACTCGCACAACAATGAAACTTTTTATAGCTTACGCGTCTTAGTTACTTACTGACACTGACCTGGAGATTGTGTCGCAGTGTGCTGTTGTTGTTTGTTTCTTTGTTATTTCCTCCCTCTGTTTCCGCAAAAAGCACTGTAATTATAGTTTGTACTTCTCTCTCTCTCTCTCTCTTCCACCCTCCCCCACCACCCCCCCCCCCCTCTCTCTCTCTCTCTCTCTCTCTCTCTCTCGCCCACTGAATAAACTTCTTTGTCATTATCATTCTCTCCATTCTGTGTGTGTGTGTGTGTGTGTGTGTGTGCGCGCGCGCGCGCACCACTGTGAGTTTTCCACACTTGCAAATGTCGTCCAAGTGCATTTTGTCTCATAAAAGATCGTTTTGCTGTTGCCAATTTCATGTATTACATTTTTTCTCTGAGACCGGCTCATACCCGGCCCCTATTTACTGATGTTTTGTTTACAACGTTTGTACTACTGTATTCCCCTTTTGTTCTTAGTCCCGCTGTCCCTCTAGACACCCGTTCTACCCTTCCCCGGCCACCCCTGTTCATCAGCCTTTGTTCCCTGGCCAGCCCTGTGTAGTGTGTACTGCTCACTAGGCACGCGCACGCAGTGTTGCGTATCCGCGGTGGCGCGCGTGTCAATTAGTTGTGTTTGTTTGTGTCTGTTTAGTGTCAAATATCTCCGTAGTCCCTTCACTTAGAATAATTCTGTAAACTGCTGTAGTTTCATGGCAGTTTGTACATGTAAATCATGTTTTGTTTTTAGCGCTGTTTTATAGTTTAATGGGTGTTTTTTTTTTTTTTTTTTGCGATTTTCACAATTTTTCAAATGCGTGGTCTCTGTCTTCACGCTACTTAATCGGCGATAGAAAATTGCCTGTGTTTTGATGAGATGTTAAACTATTATAGTCTTACAGTACTATTTATGCTCTTTTAGATGCACTTTGTTTGAAGTTTCTAGCTGTTATCTAACACCCGCTGTGATTCGTTTTCCATGTGTTAAGAAACACAAATTTCGCAGTGGTTGGCCCATGCGCTCTGCTTTTCGCTGCACTTGGGGCAGTGCTCTCTTTGTGGCCCGCGCTGGGCGCATAAGTAGCCGCGAGCTACGCCTCACTGCACAGTCGCCAGCCAGCCCCGCAGCGAGTCACTGCACGTGTCTACGAATTGTCTGCCATTTGTACTGTTTTCCCGTAATAAAACTCATGTCATGGCGACCTCTGTGTTTGGTCTCCCTGCCTGCATGAACCGAACCCCTGACACCCGGTTACATCTCGTTTGTTTGCGCGCATCGTATATTTTTGTTTAATGTCATTGTGCAACGTTGATGCATGCCTTGTCCCTTTTACCGTATCCATTCCTCCACACCCCTATAGGAGAAAAACAAATAAAATATTTTGACTTCACTTAATTGTTGACGCGTTTGTTAATTGTTTACAAAGAAACAATAAAAACGAACAACAGCAAAAACAACAACAGCATTAGCAGAACAGTGTGTGTGTGTGTGTGTGTGTGTGTGTGTGTGTGTGTGTGTGTGTGTGTGTGTGTGTGTTGGTTTTGTCCGTATGAAAATGTCTTTTTGGGGTTGGGACTTTCTCCGATGACTGGGCTCCGGTCCCTAAGTACTTCCCGGTCCCTAAGTACTCACCCGTCTAGCCCAGAATCCTGCCCTAATCATTATGATAATCTCGCCAACAACAGAATCGAATGGAACATCGGGCAAGCAAATCAACGCTGACGTCTGTGGCTGTGACAGACGATAGTGCGCCCAATATTTACAACGTGAATGTTTCCCGGTATCGATCCGACGAAGGGAAGTAACTGTCGGGAGGATCGTGAACTACCCTGTTGGATTCCACCTAAAGTAAAGTACTGGACTTGAATCAACTTTCCCAAGCATTGTAGTCTGTGTTGAATTGTACGACTGCCACCCGCAATGTGGTGTATTAGATAAATTTCAGAGTGTTTGAGTTTCATGTGGATGAAGCTGGTATAAGTATTCCAAAAGCTGTTTTATTTTATTTGTGTTGTTTACATAGAGTTTTCCCAGTGAGGTGCTCCTGAATTCGGATAAGACACCACGCGAGTTTGTTGATTTCGACCGTAAAACTTCGAGTTTTAGCAAGCAGTTTTTCGGTCGAAATTAACAAACGAGTGTGATGTATTTTACGTATTCGGGGACACCGAACTGGGAAAATTTGTCCATAGGCTTTGAGAAGTCAGCTGGCCTCCGTCTCAGCAGGGAAATGGAACTAGGCTTACGATTTAATTTTTTATTGTCACAAACACGACAGACCTTTTATAAAACGCAGCAAAAAAATAAACAATTTCACATCAAGCGACTGACAGTTCGGGTAACCCATGAGTGTTTGGGGAAGGAGAGAGGAGAATCCAGGACTAAGCGCCTGACAAAGATCCTTCGTCCATATTCCCGTACGAAGTCGAACCGCGTGATGTTGTGACGTAAATTATTCTTACGCCGCTTCTCGAGTCATATCGCGACAAACATCTTTTAGCAGGAACGCACTGCTGGAGTACTGCTAGGGGTAGTGCATGTGCACTTTTTGGGTACATTGTTATGATCACAATGTTAACACACGGGAATTACAGATTTTAAACAATAATCTGTAATAGTGGTCGAGTGGCATAAAATGACTTATATGTGTGTAGGTCTACTGAATACATTTTATGACGGTTTGAACTGGTATTGTATAGGATTTGAGGACAAGTCGTGTGTCCAAGACATGAAAAGCAAGTATATGTCTTGAAAAGATCGTGTAAATAGATTTTTTAAAAGTTGTATTGATTCTCTGGGGAAAATATATACACCAATAAAGTGAGTATTCAGCCAATCACTTTACAGGCTTTCCTTTTAAGTTTATAAATGTTGTAATTCTGGAAATGCACACACTCACAGAAATGAAAATATAACTTGTGCTCTGATACTGATAGGGAAGTTTTTGTTAATGTTTGTTTGTTTCAATGTTTGCTACCTCTGTAATCACAATAGCAATGGCACCTTTGACTTCCTGCTCCTCGTCCCCCCCCCCCCCCTCTCTCTCTCTCTCACACACACACACACACACACACACACACACACAAATACGCCGTTTGGGTGTTAAGAAAAGAGCTTTTTTCTGAAATAAAACAAAACATCAAACTTTTTTACTACAGGTGCGCATATAGACAAGAAGCCTTCACTTTGCTAAAACAAAGCTATCACCATCATTATCAACATCAACATCATTTTCCTCTCTCTCTCTCTCTCTCAGACAGACAGACAGACACACACACAGACACACACACACACACACACGCGCGCGCGCACGCGCACACATGCTTAATTATGATGACCAGGGATTTATTCACAACGAAGTAAAACATAAGAATTCGACAATGATGAATGATGAATAATTTATATACATACCTTGACTGTCATCATGTTCTCTGAAATATATTCAACTCTAAGGATTGCGAAACAGAAAAAGGTCCTTTTCTGTTTACGTAAGTGCCAGACATGCAATACACATGTGACAACATGGAAATAAAGTTCAGTTGAGTTCATTTCCGCCTTGTATTCGATCTTCTCATGAGTTTTGCTTATGACACTGTTCCGGTATTGATGTGATTGACAACAGTTTTCTGTTTCAGTTTAATCTCTCTTTTTAGTGTATCAGTTTTGTTGGCAGTCTGTACAAAAGAAGAATGAATGTAAAACAGACACGTTTGAAATGGACACTGTCAATGATCACAAAAAATATCCCCGTTGGCCATTCCAGCATGAACAAGTCAAAATACACAACGCATGAACTGGCTCCAGCCGGGAGAAGTTACAAAAGACAAGTTACTTCCTTGCTGTTTCAGGGAATGATAACACAGAAAGTGTGGTGATGGTCTGTGTTTCAAACTCTGAGATGTTGTTTTAGTCGGACGCTTCTGTGGTGTTTGCATCAGCTGCCAGCATTGTTATCTTTTGTGACGTTTGCTCGCATTCAACAAGCAAGTGGAGGTTTGCTATTAGTATTACTGAATGTCACGCCGGTCTGACGATGCCTGTCATATTTTTTTGCGGAAGCTTCACTGAGTCTGTGAAAATATTGATTGCTTGTCTCTGTGATTTTCCCTGCATGCCGGTAACCACAAAGTTCCATGCCATTTGTCGCAAGCTCATCATGTTCTTCATGTTTCAAAGGATAATCGCATGTTTTACTCTGTGATATATCCTGGGTGCCACCCACCTAAGTGCCACTGATGGTACCTTAACCTCCATTTTCAGACTGGTATATGTACAAAAAAGTTATACAGCTTTCATTTTATTTCATCCAGTGCCCGTGTGACTAGTACATGTCCTTCCACAATAAGTGAAGCATGTGATGGGATTCGAAGTGTTGATACTGCTGGTGGTGTGGGATATTGATCATGCCATTTGGAAATAATACACATAACCAAGGGAACACTTTTTGTCCATACTTTTATGCTTGTCCACCTTTGTCCACTCACCAGATGTGTTCCAGGAGTGATTTTTCATGCTTGTATTTTCTTGCAGGTATTTTCTTTTTCTGAACCACTAAGAGGAGAATTTTTCATGGCTGTTCATCGGTTTAGTATTTATTCAGTTTGGCAAGGAGATTGGTCTCACCAGATTTCATGGAAACCGTACACAGCGAGCTATCGGGGACCTATCACCGTGTACGACCAAAACCTTTTGCCAGTGAGAAGATGAAAGCAAGAGACCTTTCGCTATCCACGTGTGTATTCGCATGATATGTGAGAGGAACAAACAGGGAACACGCCCGATTACGACTAGCGTGATAGAGAGTATAGGCTTTTTTTTTTTCTTTTTTTTTAGGGCGGGCCTATGAGACCGGACCAGAGACAATCGGGTGTCGACATTGCTAGAGAGACTAATTTCTCTGAAAGTCTGCAGTCACCCTTATGAAACTCTCACACTTTGCGTACCCCGTGCTACACATGCTGGCCAGAACAACGGAGATTCCATGGGTACCCGGCGAGCAGCTGGCGGACAAACAATACGTTTTCTATTGGAAAAGCAAGTGACTGTCCGCCACGCATGTTTTGATGACGTGATGTGCGAAGCTGAATAGGAGGGAAACAAATAGGAACACGCCGTATTACGACTAGCGTGATACAGGACATAGTAAAAAAAATAGGACAGGCCTATAAAACTAGACGAGAGACAATCGGGTGACTATGTCGGCCATTTTCTATCAACGTGTATCTATCAGTCCTATTAGAGCTCTTTCACTTTGCATATCACGTGATACACATGCTGGTCAGAACAGAGATACCATGGATACCTGGCGGCAGCTGGCGAAAAAACAAAACGTTCCCTACTGGAAAAGTCAGGCAAGTTTTGGTGATGAAACGTGCGAGAGCTTAAAGGGACAAGGCTTGCAGGTTGCGGGGAGCAACGAGAAACACACTCATGACACCGACTGACCTTTGTACGCGTGTTTAACGGGACTGATGTGAAAATATCCTTATACATACTACGCAGTACTCAGGTGCAACCCGCGATGGAGTGTGAAAACAACGCTCGAGCTAAACAGTCACGCGTCTAACGAAAAGAATGTCAAACTCCTCACACATGGAACTGTATCACACATTGTGCAGACTATACATCTACCGACTTCCTATTTTTCTGTGTTTTCTCCGCTCCTTTTAATAAATTCTCGACTTTATTATGACCGTAGAACTTTGCAAAATCCAGTGGTTTTTTCCCTGTCTTGGTTTTTGCATTCACATCGGCACGACGCGTGAGGAGAATCCGTACAATCTCCTCCTTGCCGTTCCCGCTAGCAACATGAAGTGGTCTGACGCCACCCATACCTTCTGCTTCAATATCGACGCCGTATTGAATCAGCAGAGTGACCGCTGCACTGGGACCATACTTACACGCCATGTGAAGTGTTTCATTCATATCTTCAGCTGTAGGGTTTGAGCGGAGAAGTTCTTCCATGATCTTTGTATTCCCATGCTGACAAGCCACATGGAGTGCTGTACAACCATTCTGATCCTTTACATCAACTTTGGATCGTGCGCTGAGTAAGGATACCACTGCTGCATAGTTACCGTTGTGACACGCAATGTGTAGAGGTGTACGACCTTCATTGTCTACAACATTAGGATCGGCGCTAGCGGTAAGGAGGTCAACTATCGTATCACTTTGCGACTCGGTAACATCTTGTTTTTCATGGTGCGAGGCCTGACTGCTGGTTTTTGCAGTTTTCTGATCAACAAAGTCGGTGTTTTCTTTCTCGTCTGAACTGTCGACAGAAGCCATCGCACTCTTTTCTTTAACATCGCTCTCCGCACGTGAAGATGTTTTGCTGTGGTCGTCGTCCATGCCGCGTGTTGTTATGTCCCCTGTCTCTAACGAAACCTGTGCAGCATCATGGCGGTTACAAGCACGATGCAATGGTGTCTGACCTTGACTGTCCTTTAGGTCCACGTTTGGTTTGACTTGGAGCAAAAGCTTCACTACATCCTCATGACCAAGTGTACAAGCGATATGAAGAGGACTTTCACCCTTGTCGTTTACAACATTGACGTCAACACCATGACGGAGGAGACACCGCAAGTCTTTCATTTCACCTTTGTGACATACTCGGAAAAGTTCGTTTTTCAGATTATCCTTGCGAACAAAAACTTTCGAAACATTTTCTAAAAAAGAGGGCAATTGGTTTTGTACATTTTCCGGGTTCATGTCTGTTTTGATGATAACAATGATCAAACATTCATCTTCCCGCATGGATCCGAACACTGATACCCAGGGCGCCTCGTCAAGCATGACGTCACCTATTCTAAATACTTCGTCCAACAAGACAATATGTTTCTCAGTACAACTGTAAGAGTTCCACTCGTCCTGTCGATGCAGATCAAGGGGAGTATACTCTTTGCTGCTAAAATGGCGCTGAAGAGCTCTTCCAATGGTTGTCTTTCCACATTTCTCAGGTCCCATGGTGATCACAAAACCTTCCTCCTGCAGCAGGTTCAGCGCCGTATCGTAGGTGTCGTGGTCAAAGGGTAAAGTCTCCATCATCTCCATTTCTTTGGACGCTGTAATCAGACAATTGCGCGTTCATCAAAAACCTGTAACCCCTTAAGCGATCCTCCTTTTCTAATTGACTGTTAAACGGCGATATCTCAGATTTCACGATTTTACTGAAGTTGCACATGTATAACAAACTGGGAAAGAGTGCGGGGTGACCCCTACATCCACACACATGTATACCTACGTTTTCTCCATACGATATCTACATACTTACTGAGCACACACACACACACACACACACACACACACACACACACACACACACACACACACACACACACACGTACGCACGCACGCACGCACACACACACACACACACACACACACACACACTCGGGGGGGGGGGGGAGGGAGGGAGGAGGAGAAGAGTCAGAGAGAGAGAGAGAGAGAGAGAGAGAGAATGACATGACACTTTATTTTTCAAGGATGAAAAATTAGGTACAGTGTCCTTTCTTCTATCTTGTCCTTGCTACATTCTACTACACAAACTCCCCCCCCCCCCCCCAAAAAAAAAAAAAAAAAAAAAAGTTTTCTAGTATCCTCATCTGTAAAATATTTAATTTTACTATATTTTACTGAGGTCAAACGGAAGTGCGTATTTATCAAAGTGTTTCCATGATCTGTATTTTATTGATGTATGGCTATGTTTTTTTGAAAGATTTGTCGGTTTTCGAGGCCCAGCTACAACACACGGGGTAGTGGTTGCTTATTCCTACTTTGGGAACGTTCGTACCTATCACTCTTGTTTTGTTGGTCGTATAGATATGATCTATAAGGGTGGAGGATGATGGTGATACCCGCGTGGGTTCATTGATGAGCTGTTTCAGACCAAAAAGTGATAAAGTACACTCCAAAGATGGGTTATTCAAAAGCATATTGATGTTCAGATCACCTAAAATAAGGATTTCTGACGAACTAATCTTGGCTTTGTCCATCATTTTTGTAAATTTATTATACCACGGAAAGGTGGATGAAGGATTCCTGTATATAAAACATACTTATAATAGTGCAGATTGGTTTTCCTTTACCTCAACCCAGACACTTTCCACATAAGTGGACTCGAGGTCTTTGCGCCTTCGAGTGACATGACTGATGGAGTTATGGATGTAGACAGTAATGCCGGTATGGCCGGGCTGTTAAGGATCGCGGCGAATGAGAGAAAAATCTTGAATGGAAACAGAATCATCATCAATGCGATCGTTAAGTCGGGATTCTGTGACACCGAATATGTGGAAAGGACTGGGCTGAGTCAAGAGCATACACAGATCAGGAATCTTATTGAGTAAGTGATAAATGTTTAAATACACGTGTATATGATTGGTACTAAGACCTGAAGAAGACATTGTATATATACTGACAGGTGTTAGAATATGACAGAATGTAAACGTGTAACCGACAGCTGAAAAAAAATAATGATGAGAATACACAAAGACGAACTATTATTTCAAGGTAAGGTGTATAAATGCAACTACAGCAAAATTCAATAACTAAGAGAAGAATATCTATAAGTGTATCTATATAAAAAGAGTCAAAAGAAGAAATAGGCTACGTTAAGAGCACGCAGCAGTCGCCTTTCTCAATCAACTGATACCGAAGAAGCTAGGTCACCACTGCGCCAGTCAACAAGTAAAAAGCGAACGAAAGTGCATCAGTATGACACGCATACACAATATCAAAATGTTCGTGATGAAAATCACAATGAACTCCTTCAGAGCAAACACCTTTCAAACGGTCCCGAAAATAGAGTCATAGTAACGTGACAAAGAACACAGCGCACTGAAAATGTTTATTGATCATATTACCAGACTCTAGCAGGACTCTGGAACTGCATCACGTGCTCCATGTGCCCCCAGGGCTGGGGAAACGGGTGGTAAAGCGTATGGCTACACGACTGTCAGTAAGCATGTTGCCGTGCTCGGCTGGTTGCTGGTGGGCACGGGTTTTACCGCACACGCGGCCTGCGGCGTTGATTGGTCAACTGGCTGTACCGGCTGCCTGCGGCTAGCTGGATGCCAGGAAAAATAGAATGGCTTTCTATTGCTGCGCCGGCACCGGCAACGGGGATATTCCAGCTGGCCGCCAGCGATTTAATTAGGGTTTCCAGCGTTTCCAGCCCTGCAAGTGCCGATCCTGGCAACGTGTAGCAGCGGCCCTAAGCGGGTGCAGCTGAGTTGTATTGTGGGTATGGCTGCATCACTGGGTTATAATGTTGGGGCACATAGTGATGATCGTTCTGCACCGTGTACAGGGGCAGCATGTTATGGGCCGGTGGATGCCAGATAGGTAGCACTGGTGGCTGGGGAGTTGCAGCAGTAGCGTCAGACTTGACCTGGATGCCGCCCTCCTCACCATGCGGGGTGTCAGTTGAAGTGAGTAGTGGCTCGCGGCGAGGGGTTGCTGGGGAAGCCTCACGCTGCTGCCTGGCAACGACACGGGAGTAGAGGCCTTTTCCCTCCGTGTTCTGTGCGGGTCGGCGGGAGCTGCTGTGATGATCGCTGACGACACCAGTAAAATGATGGCTGGGGTGAAGGAGGCCGCCGCGTTTGATGTGCAGGGCCAGGCTGATGGTGCCCTGCATGCTGGGGTGGATCCTGTCACCACTCCTGTACAGGGCTTTACGTGGCGCGCCACTGGGAGCAGTAAAGATGGGCCTGTTGTCGATGAACTGGACACCCATCTTCTGCATACATGTTGGAGGCTGGCATTTGACGCAGAAATATGAGTATTCATTGTATGCCGGCCCAGGGCGGGGATGATACCGGACGCTTGTAGCTTGGCGTTTGGGAAGATACCTTTGCACTGAATTACCACTTACTGCCATGTCTTTGTTGACACCTCACGCCCTATTTTACAGTCGTTAACTCCAGCGTGGAAAGTGAGTATCTGCACGCTTGGAGTTTCCGGCTGATTGAACAGCCAGTCCACTAGATGAGCCGCGGTGAGACCAGATACAGAGACCGCTTGTACACTGTCCTGTGGGCCGGCTTGCATCTTGCCTCCTTTGATGTGCCGTAGGATGGAGTCTCCGACAAGAAGTGTTGTGGTGGTGGGGAGTATAGTCTGTTGCGCCATAACGTCCCCTGGGCTGTGTCGTGTGCCTTCCCGTCTACCGTCCTGGCTTTTGATCTCGCCGCCGTGGCTGGAGGGTGTCGGCTGTGTGGCAGCTGTACGGTGCGCACCATGCTCAGTTATCACTAAAATATTTCCTTTTTTTTTATAGATTAACTAGTTTTACTTCTTAAACGATTAGTTCAACACTTAAAATATGTACATTGTTCAACTCAAAACACTATTGACAAAAACAACACGAAACATGATACTGCTGATGAAGAGAATGTTCATGAAGGTGATGAAGGTATCCAGCAACACGACACCGCCAAAATCTTTCGGCTTCAGACATCACTGCGACTCCCCGTCTGTCAGTAAGCCAAGTCTACTGTTCTTAGAACTGACTTCACACCAGTAGCTGACAGCAACAACAGTGTTTTGTTTGTTTGTTTGTTTGTTTGTTTGTTTGTTTGTTTTCTGCCCCAAGTCTTTTTGCCAGCTCCAGTGGTGTTCCTCTCAGGTCATGGGTGGAATCCACGGAGGGCTCGAAAGCTGGGGCAATGTTTATTATGCATGAGAATGGAGATGATGATGATGGTAAGATGATGCCATGGAGGTCCGTATGGTTTGGGACTGCAGGACAGGGCCGCATTCCACGCTTCCTGTTATAAATATCCCCGCGTTCACCAGGTGCGGGTGTAACCATCCACATCATAAGACGTGTCATACCAAGGGAAGCACCCCCAAAGTCGCACCCGTGAAGTGGGTGAAGCTCGGCTGTGTGGCAACAGCCTCCCCATTGGGCCCATAGCACACCCGCTCTGGGTAGGAGCCGACCTAGGTAGGAAAAATCCCGCTTGCTTCGGCTGGGATTCGAACCCGGGTCCCCCGGTCCATGGTCCGAAGTGCTAACCACTACACTACGGGGGCCGGTGCGACAACAGTGTTAGTGATGAAACCCGAGGGCCGACACAGAAGGAAGATTCTGCCCAAGTTGGAGCCGATGAACCACACGAAAGTGTTCACCCAAGGCTCACTTTTTCCTGCTACAACTTTCTTATTTTCATTACATTCTTGGTCATTTCTTGCAATGTGGTGGACGCTGACAGGAGTTGATGTAGATGACAGTGAAGCTTATGTAGAACACAGCAGGTTGTGGTGCTGACAATGAAGAAAGCTGGGATGACCATGGCGAAGGGAAAATAGAACAAGACCGACTCCGACACAACCCCGATATCACCGCTCCATGGTGTCAGTGAGTCAGCTACTGTTCTCGCCCTTCACCCACAGTCCCATCACAACACACAGAAAGATGGCGAAGTCCCAAAGCCCGTTTTTGTATCGCTCCCAAAACAGTGACGGCGTCTTGTGACGTAATTTTTAAAATGACGCATTGTCTGATGCTTTCCGTCACAATGAGTACGTCACACTGAACCACAGTTTGCTGGGTGCTGTTGGCAACGGTGTAGACTAAAAGCCGGTGCATTGGCGACCACAACACACATAGCTGTGACGTCAAATGCGTCATAGGTTTGTGCGATCCCTTCGAGCGGCGGTGTGGCGCGTAGCAGGTCGCTCGGGATGAAATCGAACGTCGTTATCGGTATACCTGTAATTTAGCGTTATCTTCCTGTCAAACAGGTACTCCCGAGGTTCCTCCATCGTGCGTACTAGTATAATTATATCAATTCAACAATGCGAGAACGGCTCGTAAGGGATCGCACAAACCTATGACGCGTTAGACGTCACATTTATGTGTGTTGTGGTCGCCAATGCACCGGCTTTTAGTCAACACCGTTGGCGACAAGGGACTTTTGAGTTGATCGGCCGGGCATTTGAGGGGTCTGCTGTTGTAGCTGCTGTTTCAAGTCACGGAAGACTTGTCATTGGCTATCTCTTGCAGACGACAGACGATCAACTTGAAGAGCATGTGAGTTTTGTGAGCCATTGTACTAGAGGTTGAAGGGTCGGTGGGGCAGCTGTGTACGCCTAGTACACATACAGATCAGGAACAGGACACACTTTGAGCATGGGGGATGGGGAGGGAGTACAAGGGATCCAATGAAGTGGCATCATGTTCGCTAACCACTTAAGCCGGGGTGGTGTAGCGTAGCGAAGTGGGTTCTCTCTGCTGGGGGCGAGGACAGCGTTGCGCCGTCTTACATGACAGGGACTTGGGTCCACGTTGGGAGGAAGGCAGGCAGTGGACATACGTCCTGCAGGCAACACTCTGGCGCCTATTACGTCACTGAATCAACACACGCCAGGGTATTGGCGTCTCGCGCGCTCGGATTGGTTGCCGGTGGCGTTGTCTCCGCTTCATTTGAATTCACAAACACTAACAAAAATGTATCCACAAATTACTCACACGTTATTGTAAACCCCTTCATGAAAATAACACCACTAAAAAGCAGGTACCGAGAACAGTGAGTACACCGAAATTTGTCCAAATCACTTCAGTATAACACACATAAATCCATGATGCACGGAGAGCGATGCACACCGTGACTTTACTCTCAGAGAGAGAGAGAGAGAGAGGGAGAGATCTGATCAGAACGCATTCAGCTTAGTCTTGCTGGTTGAATATAACACGCATTCTCTGTTTTCCATTCCCTAATATACAAATATAACAGACGGGTAAGTTGGAAGTTGAAAAGATTTTTAACGGTCTTCTTATGCCATTCATTTAGACAAGGGAAAAATCTAAAAGACACCAACAGACTAAACAAAATAATCGTAAGAATAGATTGCACCATGTATGTAACCTCTGATTAGTCACGTGAAATATTTCCTTTTCAATGGAATGGTATTGATGTTTGTAATTTGTGGGACTCACTTTGGTCCAGAAGACGCTGTAACTCGGGTGTTGTATCTTGTTCCTCGTCGTCCGCACGGTGACCTTTTTTCCTGCGTCTGCAAGATCATTATTCTCACAAGGTCTTTACAGTGAATAAAAGGGAAAAGGGGGCGGGGAGAGAGAGAGAGAGAGTGTGTGTGTGTGCGCGTGCGTGCGTGTGTGTGTGCCTGTGTGTGTGTGTGTGTGTGTGTGTGTGTGTGTGTGTGTGTGTAGGGGGGGGGGGGGAACCGAAACTTTAATGTCACTGCAGTCTACAAAGGAATGACATCTCCCCAAATCAGTGATATTTTGTTTTGTTTGGATGTTGGATGTTTTCAGTGTTGCCTTCACAAGGTCCACGTGTCTAAACTGGTGTGATGAAGATGCCCTGGACTTTTTTGTCTTTTTTTTCAGTAGCTGTACTTTCAGGGTATGCTGTAGAGCATGTGTGTGCAGTTACGTATCACTATCAGACAGGGACAGCGCTAGCACTGACAGCAATAAGAGCGCTTCTTTCCCCAGCGCTGTATGGTCGATCCCACTCGCGGCCAGTGTTTACCAAAGAGTGTCGTGTCCCTTGCGTGGTTAGTAGGTCAAGGCGGCGATTACTTCCATTGTTTTAGGGGTTGGTCAAATGTTGTTTTTGTTTCTGTTTTTAATTCTACCCTCTGGGGGGCAACAGTCTTGATTATTCTTATAGAAGAATGGAGAGCAAGATATCTCGAAACTTATATGGACGGGAGTGTACAGGTTTTAGAAGCAGAACAGTCTTTCTAAGTACCCTGCTTCTACCTTCCACTAAACTATTTTGAATTTGGTCGAAATGGACGCTCCCGCTTGAAATTTTCCCATGACTTCTTTGGTATAGGTATGTACGTGAAATGTTTGCTGCATTGTCTGGCCAGTTTGTCGTGTTCATCTTCGGAACATTTGCTCCATCTCTGTGCGTTCTCTTATCATTTGCTTGCTGCAGACTCCTATCAGTATCGCTATGCTGACACAGCTACCTGCCGCTGCAAATATAATCTCATCAGCAGAGGACTTCCCGTTTGGCGAATGTTTCATTCGATTTCCGAGGTCTGTGTCTACAAATCGCCCGCCCCCCCCCCCCCCCCCCAAAAAAAAAAAAAAAAAAAAAAATCGATCTGCCTTCTCGCATGTTGATATTTGGTGACAGTCATAGAATGATTTCAAATCAGTTACCTACCGTTTTGCACGTAATCTTCGGCTGAACTATAATCCGAAACGATTTTACGGCTTCTTAGCAAGGAAACGGTAGACGAAAGTCAAGCGCTCATCGGACGGCACCTGATCGGCTGGTTTACCGCAATGTCAAGGGCAGTGGTAGTGGTAGCTCTTACGTACTAGTTAGTTGCCGCAGGAGCGGGAAGCGGGGGTTTATTATAGCTCCACACGCTTAGATTTTTCCGATCAGTATTTCAGGAGTGCGAACTCGGAGTTGCGTAATTTTACTTGTCATTTATGGTTAGTTTGTTGGTCCTCACTTAGCGTGTTATTCAAGACCACTGGTGTGTTATTCTGTTTTCAAGTTTTATAATTACCCTTAGTTTCTACCGTTCTATCTGTTGACTCTCTCATGAAAAGTGAACGATATACTTTCGTTCAAACGGCTCATGTCTGTTACCTTGCCGCCAGTCATTGCAGACTTGTCTTGCTGAATACCATCGTTAAATCTTTATCCCTTTACTCTCTGAAGTTCATTTAATTTCTGTTATTCATGTCTTGGTCGTGTGTTTAGTGTGTGGTGTGTTCTGTTGGTGTCTACCGCCGTCCTGACAAACAGCATTCAGGCATCAGCATAGCGGACATAGCACACTATAACATCAAACGTCGTTCATGGAACTCTAGCAGGTGGCACTACACAGGCATGTGAAACTAGTGGAAAGTGGCTTACCGACAAATAATGAAGATGATGGCGACAACTAGACCAGTCAGCACAATCCCTGCACACACGGGCACTACGACAACAATAACCGTGTTGTCATCTGAAATAAAAATGTCTCAATTTTAAATTCAAACATTACTACAGGAAAAATGTTCAAAGAGCTTACATGAATAGTTCGAGTGATTAACTACCACGAAAGAAACCACCAGATGATTCAATTTTTATTTTTATTTTTTTTTTGCCGTAGCTATACCGAGCCTCCGGCGTTTACGTTTACTCCACTCGCAAGTGCAAATTAAGTGAGTTAACCACGAATGCTTTACGTCCGAAAATAGTAAGGAAACAGAGAGCGAAAGTGTCTGCCCACTCAGTGGTTTATGAGTTCACAAACACACACACCAGTTATATCGTCAGTCAAAGACGCATGGAACGTGCGTCATTTCAAGCATTTGGAACCCATACGTCACGGCCGGTGCACAGGTATTTTGTTGACTTTGTGGAATGAAATTTCATTTTGCTTGGATCACTTTAAAAAAAATGATCGCACAGAAAACAATCTCTGCGACGTATGTGCGAGTGCACTACTGAATGCCAGTACATGAGCACATGCTTTGAAGGATTTTCTTCTTAACATCAAGCCCTTCCAACCGCTCTACGCATCATTTCCTGACAAATCAGTGTGCAGACTTTTGAGGGGGTACATACGTCACTAGTCACCCTACCAGAAAAATAAAATGTCGCCGGAAATGCTACCCACCCTGACCCTTTACATGCTACTGGAGGTAAGAGTATGAATTATCGTAGGGCTCGGTACCTGCGGGAAAAAAAATCTCGTGGTTTCTTTCGTGGTAAACCACTCGAACTAATAATGTAAGCTCTATTCATAAACCAAATATAAATTATTGAAGATAATGCCATTTGTGCCACCTGCACCCACCCTGTCGGGCAGGTAGGGCAGTTCCGGTGGCGCTGCAGTATCTCCGTGTGCAAGCGCCAATTTTAGACACGGCAGTTGCAGGGCAGGGCCGCTTGGAAGGGTGCCACGCATGAAGTGGGTCACGTCACAGCCGACGGCGTGTAAAACACGGGTTTTCCGCCACCTCCCCACCACCACGGGCCGCTCTTAGTAGAGAGATTTAGGGCGCCTTCCTCACTGAGGAGAGTAGGCAAATTCAGCCTCTGACGTCATCACATCCTGCGTGCTTTGGGGCCACCCGCCAGAGGCTTCCTCTCCGAAACCATTTTCCCTCAGCGAACTTCGTGAGAATCGCCCATTCTACGAAGCCATTTTCGTAAGTCTTTTTATGTACTCAAACTTGTAGAATGTGTTGTTTGCGCATTACTTATAGGTCTACTGATGTTTCATTTTATGAAATTCGCAGTCAGCAGTGGGTGGAGAAGATCCTAAATATTTTATTTTTCGATTTTACTGGGACACCCCACGAGCGCTGTCCTGCCTGCCAAATCCAATATGGCGGCCACAAAGGTGCGCCTCGCTTGAGATTTTTACAAACATTTTACCAATCGGTTAAATCCTAGAGAGGTCCAAGACTACAAGAATAGGGGATCGATTTCATTAAAAAATGCGATGTGAGTACATTTTGTGTTCAGCGAAGCCAGATTAATGTAATCAGTGAACGGCTTGTGTTGACAAGTAACCACGCTGGCTTTCGTCTGATGAAAGAGACTCGCATCCGATGTACGAGGCTTGACTGGAGTTGTCTCCCTTGTCTCCTTACTCTGCGAAATTCGGTGGCACGCTAAACGGGTGGCCACTACGAAACCCCCGGGTATTGCGCTGTGATGACGTCAGAGGCTGAATTTGCATACTCTCCTCAGTGAGGAAGGCGCGCTAAGTTTACTCAGTAATTCCACTACGGTCGCGCATCCGGGTCTGTTGGCGGACCACCACTAGTCAGGGTGAACCTGTCGGCCCCAGAATCTGGTGTCGTCCACACATGATTTACCTAGTCGGGGTAAGCCCGCTAGTACGCAGCCATGTGAGGAAATTGCAAGTGGTTACACCTTTTTGTCTGTGGGTTAGGTTTCTTGAGCATGCCGGCAAATTAACCGGGTCATCAGGTAAAGTCTCTTGGATACGCTTTGATGGTCTTGATAAAGCCCTCCCATGCCGTTGTTATGTCCAACCCGTACTCCATTGCAGGGTAAGCCTGTGGAGCATGGGGCTGCACCTTGTTTTTGTAAACTTTAAAACCGTTAGTCGTTAGGTACTTCGTGTATAACCTGTTCTTGGCTGGTCGGGGTTAGCCCGCTAGCAACATTCAAATAGCAGCTAGTTGGTATTCTTTTAGTCGGGGTTAACGCGGATCGCCATTGGGGCAGTTGCTACTGCTGGGGTGGGGTGGAGGGGTGTATTAGCGTTTTTGGTCCAGTGAGTTTTTATGCGGCGGTTTAGGGAGATTACTGGTCCATCGAGGACCTCTGCTGGAAATTCATGCTGGTTACTTGATAATCACGTACAACTTCAGATATGGAGTTGGAAGACATCCTGTACACATTGTATTAATTTTTTCCTTCCCGTGTGGGGAGAATTAGCCTTTATTGCTTGCGCGGCGTTAAGCCCTAAATAACTAAGTAAATAACTAATTGCATGTTCACCTTGGTATGTTTAATCAGTATTTCTTTTGCAGGGCATGCAAACTTGTTATAATTATGTATACATGTGTATAAATGCGTGTATTTCCCCTCTTGTTGTTGTTTAAGTTTTGTCGGAGACACTGTAGGGTGTCAACATTTGCGTAGTACAAGTCTCCCCTCTCATGGGAATGTTGTCTATCAGGATTCTGTGGCTAGTCAGGGCAAGCCTGCTAGAGCGATATTTGGTGCGAGGACAACTCAGGACATACATTTCCTTCAGTGGTGTCTAGGTTGTTCTTAATTCTCCTAGCGGGCCAGCCCTGCATGTGTGTGAACAAAGTTTGTTTTCTTTCTTTGTCTTAGAATTTCTGAGCCGGGAATTGTGTGTCCTGCCAATCGAAGTAACACGTCATGTGGCAATGTAATGGTCCGCTGTTTTGCCTTTGCTATTGTAGCCTTGTGAACGAGGCATCTTGATCCATGTTGTATTTCTCTGCCACGGTGTAGCATGTTTTGGGGGGTGCCCACCTTTTTTCGGGCCTGGGTTTTTTTGCCATTGACTGGGCTCAGAGTATTTTGGAATCATAAACCAAAACTCGTGTTTACATTAAAACGATTCGACGCTACGTTTGTGACTTCACTTTATTGAAATCGCCCATTAGGTTCATACGTAGTAGTATATTTTCTCGCGATATCTTGGCCTAATCAGCTCATTCGAGTGAAGTTTAAGGTGTTTTCTCTAGCTACTCTTGGGGGGGGGGGGGGGACCCATACGCAGTTCACCCCAAAGGTAATCTCCCCTGTGTCGTCTTTGGTTGGGTGCATACGGATCACATCGTGCCCTTTTACGTTCGACCGTCCGCCACTGCCTCTTTGCGCGCCCCTGCTCTATAGGTGGTCCATGGCAGCGGTGTGGTTGCATGCGGGGCGGCGCCACGCTGATGGACTCTTTGCAAGTACATCCATTGCCCCTTCTATGGTTATGAAGGCACTACCAGAGTTGCCCCATACGATCTCAAGTATCACACACACACACACACACACACACACACACACACACACACACACACACACACACACACTTATGGGTATGGGTGTATGGGTATCACGAAGAAAACAAGATCGCGCCAGTGCAAAGAGGACCATGCGGATGCGGGACATCAGTAATAATGCCCAGATCATCGCAAAAATGAAGAAGATCAAATGTAGCTGATTTACATCTAATCAGGGGCCACATCAATTATCTGCAATCTTCCATCATCTCTACAAAGAGTAGCCAACAAAATAAAAGCGAACGGAAGCCACGAGGGGAAACGCGTTCGATCTCAGATACTCACCACTGGTCTCGGTGACTGTAGTATTAGTGTGTGTTGGCTCTGTTGAAGACACTGTATTGGTACCTGATGAACACATATGAAGAAATCTCTCGGTTATCATCTCAGCGGCGACCGCATTGGTTTAGTAACATGCAGCTTTACATGCAAAGATCCGGAAACACACGCACGCAGATAGTAAAGGATTCTCAATAAACAGTATGTACCATTGTATGTGCTAGTACTTTTTATTGTGCAAATATTTACCATGAAAACCTCAAGGAGTGTTTCATAACGAAGAGAGAATCATGGCACACATGAATCGTGGTTCATTCATTTATGATTGTTCATCATCGTGTTCACGGTGGTTAAGATTTTTTGTTCAGGCTTATCACGTACTATAAGTGTTTATAGCTCGTGCACAGAGAGAGAGAGAGAGAGAGAGAGAGAGAGAGAGAGAGAGACGCACCACCTCCAAGTGTGAATGTACAGGGTTCAAGTTTCTGTATTTCAGAAGGAATAGGACGGCAAAGGTAGGTACCGACATGTTCTTCTGTCGATGATTGAATTTGCAACACCAGTCTGTCAGTGACATCGCCAACCAAAACGTAGCCTGGCTCGGCTTCACACCCAGGAAAGTCCTCGCTATGCCACAAACAATCAAGGATACCTGTTTAGACGAAGAGAAAATCATATGAAGCACTCTTATACTTCAATTGCTTGAGCGTTTGACTTCTGACGGGTTGGTCGGCTAGTTGCTAGTTACACCAAACTGGTGTATTTTTAAGTTAAAACTAAGATCGCCATTCAGAACAAAGGCTCGCTGTTGACCACTGTTGGCCGGGAGTCAGCTGGCTCTTGGCGTGGGGCGCTGTCGGGTGTGAGACAACTGTTGGTTTCGTGCTTGGCAGTGTTCCGTGCCTTGGGCCGGCTGGCTCTCTGCTAGACTCCAGAGTGCAGTCCCTTTTCGGCGGGTCGTGAAAATGTGACTGCTTACAGCCAGCGCCATTTTCAAAAATGGCGATTTTTTAAAAAAATAAAAGCGAAGACTTGTGTGACATATGAATCGATTTGAAACGAAGTCTTGAATATCCGACCACTTTTCCTTTGGGCAAAATCTTTGCCAGCGGACAATTATTGTTGCGCTTTGATGGCACTGTTTACGTGGTACACTGATCCAACAGGATGTGAGTAAACGGCAAGGGGGTTGCACTCTGACAGGCCAAGGTGTTGCACTCTACAGGCAAGTATTATTGCACGGTGCAGACGATCACGTACCTGCCTTGTGGTGGAATAAGAGACGATTACAAAAGCATACACACCCGTGCTCTAGGACTGAATGTAATAATAGATCTGTCCATTCAGACAGAGGCGTGTTATGCATGTCTCTGATTCAGAAACATGCCTACTTTCACTCTGAAGACAGCCTGCCATCACTTGCGCCATTGAGGATCGTTTTTCTAAGAAAATTTCGCCATTTTTGAAAATGGCGCAGGCTGTAAGCAGTCACATTTTCACGACCCGCCGAAAAGGGACTGCACTCTGGAGTCTACTCCCATGCCCCCCCAGCCCCCACCCCCAGTCACGTGGCTAATCGGTCGAGGTCGTAGAGGATAAAGTGTCATTGGTAGGACTTGGAGAGGGGAGAACCGGCAACAATAACAACAAAGCAGACAAATTTGTTTTTCTCTTGCTGCATTTTTAGAAGAGTTATCGCCCATTTAAAGAAATCGGTCATGTAACGTATTTTTACGAAAAAAATCGTTCAAATGCCTTAATTTTATAGATTTTGGAAGTTCATCCAATTATACTGAACAGGTTTGTAGCACAGCTCTGTTGCTCTCACAGCCTTTGTGGGACAATAATATTTCTGAGGTAGGGGTCGTTTGCGTATAAGGGCAACTATCTATGAAAAGGACCATCTATGAAAAGGACCTTCAAATTACTCACCGTCCCGGCGTTTTTGTCACCTTGTTTTTAACTGTAGCTAATTCCGCCTCGGGCGGCACGCATTTAGGATCTAGGGCTGAGTCGCTCGGAATTTTCGTGCAAATCGCTTTGTTGTGACTCGTTTATGATTAGAAGGTGCCTAGAGTCGGCGGGTGTGTACTCGATTATTCTGAATTCTTCTTAACTTTTAAAATAGTAATAAGGTGATGGACGTTCTGCTTTTTGATTGGTTCTTTTATAATAGTGGTCCAGAATGTGCTAGAATGCTGTGACTGTATATAAGACCCTGAGATGTATGTGTGTGTGTGTGTGTGTGTGTGTGTGTGTGTGTGTGTGTGTGTGTGTGTGTGTGCACGAGAGAAGCTTGTATGTGCGAAGCTTGAGAGTGCAGTGTAACACCAGAGAAGTGCTGTAATAAACTCCACACGGTTATAACTTTTTACGCGCTCACGTGTCTTCTGTGAGTGAAAGAGATTTAACACGCAGTCTGTAAGAACTCGCTACGAGAGGAGTAATCGCCTGTGTGTCAGAGGAGTGATCGCCTGTGTGTCAGAGGAGTGATCGCCTGTGTGTCTTCGTGATCGGCGGTAAGACGACGGGCTCTTCAACATATCTCCACACGTAACATCCGTTTTTGACAAGTCCTCTAGATCTTCCAGATTTTATGTAAAAATTAATTCATTCTGGGAGGGCACAACATCAACAGGGATATCACAAGACATGAACAAGCGTGCTCTGCCAGACGAAGTACGTGAGGCTGAAGTCAAATGTTTAGTTCGCAGATGAAATCTGTAAATATCGTCACTGCCTCCGACAGCTGACGTCAAATGTTTAGCGCACGCAATTGACGTCATGTCTCTCTCTCCCTCTCTCCTAAGATTCTTGATCCGCTATTGCGGAGTGGATAATGTGTTTGGTAGGTCTTACGGACTTGAAAGGGGGGGGGGGGGGGGGGGCCCACCGACAACAATAAACAGACAAAATAACCGAACTTTGGAGAAACAACTTTATGGGATGGGACCATTCCTCCTTGTTCATCGCTGAAACTTGCTGCTGCGCGCAGCGAAATCTGCCTCATCCCATAAAGTTGTTTCTGTATAGAGAAACAATTGAAAATGGTATCATTAGCCCATTTAAGTGTCGAGTTCTCGGGGTCAATTGATTCTTGTTCGAGTAATCATAAGTTCGACTTATCCATGGATAATGGATAAGTCGAATAGAAATACCAAATTACCAATAGTGAATAGCAGTTTTGCACATAAAGTACGCTTAGCGGCAGCAGGCTTTCACTGCTTCGTCCTCCAGCCCTGCGGCGCCATGAGCATCTCAGTAGAGATGGATACGTGTGCCGAGGAGAAGTCCACCATACCATACCATACCATACCATACCATACCAAATTTTAAAGAGGCATTTAAGTTAAGCTAGTCAGAACATATTTTCATCACTTCAGAAACTGGCAATCAAAGAAGGAAACCTTTGAGTTTGCCGTCGCTGTCGTACTTGTCCACAGTAGAGTCAATTTTCGTCTTATTGATGTCCTGGGTAAAAAGGCAGGTGATATTAGTCGCTTCACCTTCCTTCACTGATGGAACTGTACAACTTGTTATCATACCTGCACACAATTGTTCATATCTATCAGTGCAAACACAGCCGTGCGTACGATTTTTTTTTCTCTTTCAGTGCGGATACTTGCTGAAACTGTTCAATCAAATATGTTATTCACAAGCCAAGACAATTCACATCAGCTGAATTCAGTTTTGTAATCCAGTATGTTCAGTATTTCTCAGAGAAATTATCTGTAAGAGTTTGAAGCTGTGTTCCTCGTGTACACAGGTAGGTTCTGCAGTTACACAATCACGTTTTACTTACTCGCATCGCTAGGCACTTCAAGAGCTTCCTCTGCAGATTTACATAGAAAAACAAAAGCAGCGCAATTCCCACTTTTTCGGTAGGGGAAACAAAATGAACATTTTCAAGGACTTTATTCCCTCTTACTACGGCAAGCACATTTTTTTTCTATTCGTGTGAACAAGAGCGATTGGAGTAAATTCTAAATCTAGCAATTGTGTGTGTGTGTGTGTGTGTGTGTGTGTGTGTGTGTGTGTGTGTGTGTGTGTGTGTGTGTGTGTGTGTGCAGAATAACGACTTGTGACCTTCCATGAGAAAACCCGGCTTAAAAGTAAAATTTTCTATTTTTTGTTTTTGGAGCCATCTTAAAGACAGAGCCTTGCTCTTTACAGTGCAAAAAAACAAAACAACAACCAAAAAAAAACAAAAAAAAACCATCATTTAAGACATCATAATTTAAGCGCAGAAGTACCTGATGTTGGCAAAATCTCAATACTGATCAGATAGCACCCGCTGACCTTTGTTAGCATCTAGCTCGGAACAGCGGTGTGCGTATTACGCCGGGTTTTCTCGTGGACGGTCACAATTGTTTGGTATGTATTCATATAGCTCGAAGACATAAAAAGAGGTGCAAATATACCCGCCGTTCCAGTCGCATAGATCAGAGAAATCCAAAGAGGAAGTAGGTTTAGGCCCATGGCTGACTGCGAGCTGAAAAAAAAAACAACAACAAAAAAACCAAGACTGAGAGTTGATATTATTAGGTTTAATAACTTACCGCCCATCAGCTGTATCACGTACCACCCAATCAAACAAATACTACAGCAACTCTTAAATCACCACGGAAGGGATTGAAGAAAGATTTTCAGTCACATGTCCCTCAACCCGCCCACCTACTTCCTCTCCTGTCGGTTTTATAACTTATACTCAGCCCAAACATTCACCCTGCTGCAGCAGTAGTCAGCCTAAAGGCCGTTCTTAACCGGGCGAACCACCAGTCCGGCGAACTTGTTCGGCGAACTGTGTATTGTAAACGAACAGGACGAGCGCGCACACGTACATAGTTCCAGAGGTTCGGCCGATCTAGTTCTCTTTCTTAACCGACCGTCAATGATATGCATACTTCATCACCTGAACTGACAAGGCGGAAGTTGAGACAATCGTAAACAACCAAAATGGCCGCCTTCGTAGATCGAGACGACGAGGCATTTGCGGTAGTTATCGTTTTGAGTGAAGTCTTCGAAGCCGAGGAAGAGGGGAAAAGAGCGCAAGAGAGGGAAATGTCAAAGTGAGTCGATAGCCGCCATGCCGTCGGCCATTTTCCTCAACTTTGTACATGCACACAACAGCTCTCCCCGAGCAACCAATCAGAGCGCAGGATCGGCCAAAGGATCGCGAGGGTTCCCACGACACGCTGTGCAGACCTCAAACCTAGTTCGGCGAACCTTTCGAACCAGGGTTTGGGAAGAAGTGTTCGGTCGGTTAAGAAACAACGTGCGCGAATCTACTTCGCCGTACTCCTCGAACCTAGTTCGCGAAATAAAAGTCCGCCCGGTTAAGAACGGCCTTAACCCTGGGCGAGTGAAAGCTGTGATGGCGAGGGGTTAGCAGTTGTAACCGTTATGTCCTAATACCCTGTAATATTGGGGGCAAAATACTTTTCGCGGATCGCGAGTGCCGCTAGAAATGGCTAGAGGCTAAAAATCGTTTTTGCTGAAGTGACCTTGGCTTCGAGTCTATCAGCAGAGGCCACGCCTCTACCTCTCCGTATGTCGTGGACGACCGAGACAAAATAAAAATGGTGGCAGTTTTGCAACGCGCCCGAGCTGCAGTTTATCTTTTGGTGAAAACTGAGGAATATTTGCATCGGTGACGCAGGTTTATAAGAAATGTCTGCATCTTCTACAATGATGTGGTATGTGACTGTTAGATTCCTGTCTAGTGTAATCATGAGTAGATAATAAACTTCTTTTTTGTGAAGCGGAGTACGTTGCAAACTTCCGTGTCGGCAAAATTCGGTTACGCTAATTATCTCATACAGGTTAACAAGATGGCCACCAGCTCATTATGTTGTTTCCATTCAGTGACCTGTTGTTGTCGTGGTCGTTGCGTCGTGTATGCTGCCCGCGCGCACACGTAAGCTCTCTGACAGTCATGGTCTCTCCTCTCCTGAAATGTCTTCCCCGAACACTCATGGGTTAGCCCGAACTATCTGACATCAAACATGCTGACATGAAGTAAGTACTGGAAACCCTTTCCATGCCTCTTTGCGCTCGCAGAACCCCAAACACACGAGGTCGTGTCAGCTGGCCTAGCTGATTGACTTCACTAAATTTTTTTGTGTATGCGAGGTTCTGCGTGGGTGAATGAATTCTTGTATCAAGGTCGTCCCCCTTTGACAGAGTTACTTCCCGCAGGCCTGATTCACAGGTGCAGGGCTGCCACTTTCTAAGAGACAAAAAGCCTGAAAATTGACCCTCAAAATCTGAATGGAAGGAAAGCCAAACTCCAGGGAGCCAGTGGAAGGAAGGAAGGACTTTGCCCGAAGAATGTGAAAAGCGGGGGGGGGGGGGGGGGGGGGGGGGGGGGGGGGGGGGCGGTCAGGGTCTGTGCTGATAGACACAGACTCGCGAGCTTTTTGGCCGGAAAAGCAGGAAAACGACTTTGCCCGAAGACAGTGAAAAGCGAGGGGGGGGGGGGGGGGGGGGGGGGTTTTAACGTCGCCGAAGAATATGGGGCGCAAAATGCACCTTACCCGGAAAAGCCGACGGCCCAGCGATAGACACAGACTCGCGATTTTTTTTGGCCGGAAAAGCAGGAAAAAGCCGGAGAAGCCGGAAAACGCTTTAAAAAGCCGGAAACCTCTTCACAGCCCGTTTAAAAAAGCACGAAATCCTGCCACAGCAGGAAGAGTGGCAGCCCTGAATATGACATTATGAGGCGCAAAATGCACCTTACCCGGGAAGGCCGACGGTCCAGCGATAGACACAGACTCGCGATTATTTCGCCGAAAAAGCCGGAAAAGCCGGAAAAACCGGAAACGGCTTTAAAAAGCCGGAAAGCTCTTCACAGCCGGTTTCAAAAAGCCGGAAATCAGGCCACAGGAGGAAGAGTGGCAGCCCTGCAGGTGACAGACGACTGCGTCCTGGTATCGGAGAAGAGAAACACCCACTCTCTATCCCTCTCTCCCCGGCTGTTAGACGCGAGCTTTTTGAGTGTATATATGCGCGCGGGCGCACACATACACACACACACACACACACACACACACACACACACACACACACACACACACACACACACAGACGCAAAGTCTTCTTCCACCACATACGGGTGATATGAAAGACGGGGCAACGATGAAAAAGCCAGCACAAATATTTGGCCCCAGCCGGGATGCAAACTCACGACCCGAGCATCAGATGTCCAACGCTCTACCATTCGGCCATCCCGGCTGCCCACCCATCCCCAAGAAAAACCAGCATCACGTCAATCAAACATTTACGGTTTACGTCAAAAGTATAAAAGCGACTACCACCAAAATTCACTATGTTTAGTGTCCGTATTCATACTACCTATTTCCAAAAAACTAAAGTGATTTTGCTAAATATTTGAACGCTTTGCTTTGAACGACAGAGTCAACTTTTCCGAAAAGGGCGATAACTCGCAAATCATGTGTGAAATCGTACATGGATAGGGCCCTCTATTCAAAGATGTTGATTCATTGAGAAACCCCAAATTGGAAGTCGATCGGTTGAGTTTTTTCGGAGATACAGGCATCTAAACTGGGTTTACAGGCGATGTCAACTTAGGTACGGTTTACATTAAAACTATAAGAGCGACCATTTCCGAATAGTCACTCTGTTCAGAGTCCGTATTCATGTTATCTACACCCAAAAAACTCAGTGATTTAAATAAATATTACGCCTGTAAACGCGAGACAGCCAATTTTTCTCGAAAAGGCGATAACTCCCAAATCATTTAAGCAAGCAGCAAAAGCTCGATTGCTCTAATAAAATATTTTGATATATTCGGGCACACACACACACACACACACACACACACACACACACACACACACACACACACGGCACTCACTCTTTCAGTTACAGTGCCCCCCACGTTTGGAACTCCTTGCCATCTTCCCTGAGAAACATCCCTTCCCTCCTACAGTTTAAAGCAGAACTCAAAACACATCTTTTCAAACTAGCTTTTGATCTTTAAGTTCAAGTTAAACTTCACCGCCTGTATTGATGTGTATAAATGTGTGCGTGTGAATGTTGTGTGTGTGCGTGAGCAAAAGCGCATTGACTGCTTGAAAAGCGAAACTCCGTGCTCTACAAGTGTAATATATTATTATTATGATTATTATCACTGCGGCGCGGAAGTGCGTTCAGGGGCACCATGCCCGCCAGTAACAATGTTGTTATCAGTTCTCAGAGTTACACTTGCATCATGTCTGTCCGGAGAATGCGAGCGACGTGCGTTTATGCCACAAAACGTGCCTTTGAACGTGGAATATTTGGCCCGTCCTATGACTGGTCCTTTTGTTCAAGTAGATGTGCTGCCACCTCTTTGGAACACGCGTTGAACATCTGTTCCTTGATGATGAGGTCCCGTAGATCAGCGAACTCTTCGTGGAGGCCGGCTAGCTGTATCCACTTCTGGAGGTATGAGGACAGTCTCTCGACGAATATGCTTGGTGTTTCTCCGTCTTCTGGTTTGCAGTTGCAAAACCGTCTTCTGTATCCTTCTTCGGTGGTCGTAGTGCTTCAGCAACTCCCCCTTCAACTTGTTGTAGTCTTCGGCATCCTCTCTTGGTAATCTGGCGTAGAAATCCAAGGCTTTGCCGGTTAGGAGAGCACTGAGTTTGACGGCCCAGGTTTCTTGTCCCCAATTGTTGCTGGCCGCAAAACGTTCGAACCTCTCCAGGTAGGCGTCCATTTTGTCCGAGTGTTCGTTGAAGGCTGGTAACTTCTGGGCCCTGGCGACCTGATCGTTGTTGTTGGTGGCGTTCGATTCAGTTGTCCCCCTCATTCGCAGTTCTAGTTCCATCTTCTCCAGTTCATGCAGTCGCTGTTTCTCGGCTTCTGCTGCTTCCATCTCTGCTTTCCGCAGTTCGTACGTCTGTCTCTCCCTCTCCAGTGCTGCTTCTCTCTCCTGTCTCTCCTTCTCCAGTGCTGCTTCTCTTTCAACTTTTTGTCGCTCTATCTCCGCTTTCTGGAGTTCACGCTTCCGCGCTCTCTCTTCTCTCTCCCGTCTTTCCTTCTCCTTCTTCTCCGCAAACTGCAGAAGTTTCTCTCCCTCCAGTCCGCAGCGTTTTCCCCAGCTCGATGAAGGCTTCGAACTCCGACGCAGCTATTTCTAGTCATTGCGTTTGCCTGCGCGTCCGCTTGCTTTCCCGCTGGTAGTAAACTCCGGCTACCCTTTCTACTGGTAAGACTTGCTGCGGTCCCGTCGGAGGTGCCAAAATGTTACGTGTGGAAGTGTACGCCTGTGTGTCATCGTTCTACTTCGATAAGACGACGGGCTCTCCAACACATCTCCACACATAACAGTGTAGAATACCGATGAGAAAGGATTTGGACTTCGGGCTTATAAGCTCTAGCCAAACACACTCAACATCATCAGTTTCGAGATCTTTACGTCTTGTGGTCAAGTGTTGAATGGAATTATGGATGTATACGACGATACCGGTCTGACCGGGAGATGACGCATCACGTATGATTACGGAATAATTAGGGATACTGACGGCCGCATCGTCTATATTAGAATTTAGGCGCGTCTCACTTAGACCGAACACATGAAACGGTGTGGGATTGTTGAGAAATAGTGATATGTCCTGTAATTTGTTGTACAAATGAAATACGTTGAGGTGACCAACGTACAGTTTTTGTTGACTAAGACTGGTGGTCGTCATCATAAACAAGGAAGAGAACGGGATACAGTAAAAAGGTTAAGGAATACAATGTGCACAGAACAGCGCCAAAGCAAAATACGTGACACAAATCAAACAAAAGTTAAACAAAACGATCAACACTGAAGTCAATTGTGTCGAGTACTAAACTTGTGTGCTGAGTCACACACACAAACGTACACACTCACTCGCTGTGGCTTTCCGTCGCACGGATAATTAAACCACTATAGTCTTTCAGTAGTCAGTGGGTAGTCACGATAAAAGAAAGCAAAGGTTGTAAAGTCCAGGAGAAAATACACGTCACTTCACTGAAACAGTTGCGATTTGTTTGACGGCTAAATCAGTAAGTAATGTCGCCGATATTGTCTTCAGTCTACACAACGTTGAGGTCACAGGGATGCATAATCCACGTAATTGTAGTTGCGTTAGCACACAGTCTCAAGTTGTTACGCACAAAGGCTTAAAGGTCTCAAACACGTTTTACTACATACGGACGAGCCGACACCAGTGTCCATATAGAAAACACCACGAGTCTCAAGTTGTTACGCACAAAGGTTTAAAGGTCTCAAACACGTTTTACTGTATACGGACGAGCCGACACCAGTGTCCACATAGAAAACACCACGAGATATATAAGTTCACATAATTATGTCGCTCTTGTAAACGGACGTGATACTGAAGAGCCGGCATATGACCGGTGTATTCTCTCTCTCTCTCTCTCCCGGTACTCTCCCAGCCCCTATTTGTATTACGTGGAGGTTCCGCGGCCAGTGTGATTCCTGGTGCCACATTGCTGGTCGGCAGGGGCGGCCATCCCCTCTCCGACACGGATGGTTGACTGCCTCTGGTTGGCTCCAGACATCCAGGTTGAAACCCGAGCGGCGGGCATGGTGGTTCTCGGGGAGGGGGGCGATGGTGGTAGTTGAAGATCTGGCGATGGGGCTGGGGCAGGGGCGGGGTGAGGGGCAGGTGTGGGGGTGAGGGTGGTCTTGGGTAGCCATGGTGCCCAGCACCTGACTGTTGGGGCATGTCGTAATGGCGGGGGAGGGCATGGTGATGATGAGCCTGCCGCCCGGCTCCCAACTCGTGAGAGACAGGGTCCATGTGGTGAGGGCGGTAATCATGTCGCACGCCGCCTTGGTGTCCCCGGCGACCCGGATTGACCTTGTCCTGATGAGGTGAGCGTGGAGAGCGGCCAGCAGCCCAGATGTTCCACTCCAGTACTCTCGTGCCCTGGGGACGCGGATGAAGCCTGTTGTTGTATAGTTTCTTCTTCGGGGCGCCACTGACAGCTAAGAAGGAAGGGGTGTGGTCGATGAAAGTGACCTTCTCCCTGGCACACACTGCTTTCAGGTGTGCGGTTGATGTTGAAGCGGCTTTAGTCCGGGGATGTTGACCTAGTGGGGGCACGATGGAGGAGGCCTGGAGGATCGCTGAGGGGAACACTTTAGTCAGGTGGCGAAACAGAGCTGACCATGTGTGCTGGGAGACAGGTCCCTCGTCGCAACTGTTAATGCCGACATGGATGGTGACACGGCGAATGTGAGGGGTGGGCTTGAGTTCAGTTAGCCACGTGGAAAGTTCTTCTACACGGAGTCCTGAGACTGACAAGTTCTGTGTAGGGTCACGTGGTGTGGACAGCTTCCTCTCATCTACACGTGTGACAACACTGTCGCCGATCAGAAGGGTGGTAACGCCGGGATTGATCTGAAGGCGGCGCAGTTTGTCGAGGGGACTGGTTGAGGACTGTGCGTGTTGCTTAGAGCTGGCTGGTCTCTCATGGACAACTGTCGTTTTGTCACCCTGTTCGCCAGCATGAAGAGGCTGGTTCTCCTCATTTAGCGTCGACAGCACATCATATGTATTGCTGACGGAAACGTTGGCGTCAGTTGCAGTACGGGATGGGGAATCGTTTGTCTCAGAGACGGCGATAGACGGTGATAGCATTTTCGGGGAGTCGTCTGTCTCAGAGACGGCGATGGCATGTGCGGGGGGCGTGGATGTAGACTGCGACTCTGAGTGACTGGTTTTGGTGGGCGGAGCCTTTGGCGTACAAGTGTCACTGACAGAGCGGCTGGACAGCGTATCAAGCTGCTTTTTCATGTCCTGGAGTTTGTCGGTTTGGCTCTTCCTTCCAGTGACAAGCTGAGAAACTTGTTGTTGGTAGGTGTGGTCAGTAGCCAGCGTGTCAACAGCTTCTGCACGCGATTCACGAAGAGATCTGTCTGCAGCCTTCACTTCATTTCGCGCCCTAACCTCACAGTCCTGGATCTCAGCATGTGTCTGCAACTGTGCCTGTTTGAGTGCAGCACACTCGGCTTTCACGTCAGACAGCTCAGTTCGGACCAGGCGAAGTTCAGTGCACAGCGTGTTGATGGCCGTTGACAGCTGACGCTGCATGGTGGAGAGTGCTGAACCTTCAGCCTGCCGACTGAGAGACAGAGATTGATGGCGAGTAGACTGCTCAGTAGGTGTGGTGTTGACACTGCCGATGGACTGTGTGTCCTGAGAAGGACATTCATTCTGGGCGGCGGACTGTGTGTCTTGGGGACACTTATTGCAGGTGGCGAGTGATGTGTCCTGAGAATCATGCCTATCCGAGGTGGCGGACTGTGTGACTCGAGGACACTCGTTCAGGTCGGCTGCTGTGTCACTTGGGTTGGGCTGGCTGGTGGATTCTCTGCTTGGGATGGGGTGCGCCGGAGGGTGGGGTGGGAGATTCTTGCTGGTCAGGAGGGGGTCGCTGGCGGGCGTTGGCACTTGACTTGGAAATCCGTGGCAATCCTCTACAGTTTCCGCCAAGGCAGCCGGCGTGACAGTTGCGTCAAGAGAACCGCCTTTGGGGGCGTAGAGGGGTGGGTAGGTGAGGGCATGAAGATTTGACTGGGGAGGGAGGAGGGACAGGTCTGTGGACATCGCTTCTACCATTTTCTTGAGCTCTTTAAACTCGTCCTCTACCCGTTTGGCAGTAATTACCCTGCGCCCTTACTTTACCAGTGGTATAGAAAAGAGTGATTGTCACGGTCTTTGTTGTTTCCTCCCACAGCTGGATGATAGTGTTGTGGAGGTCACTGTGATAGGGACGCTGGATGGGGGACGTGACAGGGTCATGGTTCTTGTTTCTGTCTATCCAGGTTGACGTAAGGTCATGGGGTAGGCTGGACTGGACGTAGCGGCAGTGTAGTGCCAGTCGCCAGTGGTGCACACCATGTAGGGTATCGGTGTCAAAGTTAATCTGGATGGGGCAACGCGTACGGTTAATGCGCTCTAGGATCTTGTCGCCCTTGGCTGCTGCAGCGCGGGTGGTGATTCCCATCATTGAGGGTTGGTGCCGTGGCCATAAAGCAATTATTCAACACGTGACAAGTTTGCTGATCTCTTATCTCTTATGAACTGTTGATCCTGGATTGTGACTGGAACGTCCAACCTAGGAGTATCTTGGGGAACTTCGCCGAGGATGGCTTTGACGAGCTCTGCTTTTGTGATACTTTTTCACTGAAGATTTTGCAGAATGTTGTCCCCCTTGTTGCTGTTGATGCAGTTTTTTCCTGCAAACAGCCTCCAAATGTCCTATCTTTTGACAGAAGTTGCATTTGGATTCTTTGTAGAAGCAGTCTGTTGCTTTATGAGCTTTTCCACACCTGTAGCAATTTGCTGAATCGCTGGTCATGGAGTTAGACTGCTGGTGGTTCTTTGTTCGACCCCCTTTGTTGTTCGTCTTGACTTTGTTGACCGGCCTGGGCTTGGAACCGTAGACAGTTTCCTTGGCCACCTTTGCCGCGTCTTCAGTCTCAATGGCGATCTTGACAGCCTTGGCAAAATCCAACTCGGTATCCTTGACCTTGAAAAGAGCCTTCAAGACAGCTTCGTTGTTGACAGAACATATGAATCTCTGCCTAAGAGCTTCATCTTGTGGATCTTGGATCGAAGGAAAGTCACAGGTAGCCGCGTCTTGACGTATACGGGCTGCCAGCTCCTGGAGTGTTTCGCCTGGCTTCCGTTCCATGTTGCTCCAGAACTTGAAACGTTCTCGCACTATGAACAGTTTTGGGTCAGATTGTTCTTTCATGAACGCGACGATTTGGTCCATCGTCAGATCGTTGATGTTCATTCTTGGATTTTGTTGAGCAGCCAGATTTGCCAGTTGTTTGTAGACAGCAGGAGTCTGATTAGTGAGGAAGACTTGAGCCTTGCGGTCGTCAGGAACGGCGTTGGCTACAAGAAATGTGCAGAATCTTGACCAGTAGTCAGGCCACAGTTCTGAAGTGGAGTCAAAGGCAGCGAAAGGTGGAATAGCGGCAGTCGAAACAGTGGAAGTGTGAGGACGGGTACTGCACTGGAATCCCCATTCGGTGTCTGAACTTGAATCATCTTCATCAACGCACCCATCTGATCTCTTTGGACTGCTAATTCTTCTTCATGCTGCTTTGCTTGAATTCTCATCTGTTCCTTCATCTGTTCCTTCTGCTGTTCCATTTGTTCCTTCTGCTGTTCCATTTGTTCCTTCTGCTGGTCCATTTGAATCTTCATCTGTTCCTTCTGCTGTTCCATTTGAATCTTCATCTGTTCCTTCTGCTGTTCTAACTGCTCTCTAAGCAATTTTATCAGCTCCGCTGTTTCTGCCATTGTCAGTCAATTTTCGCTGCTGCAACAGTTGAAGGGGTGCAACTTCTGTAGTTGGAGTTTCTTTAGACTCCAGAGTGCAGTCCCTTTTCGGCGGGGCGTGAAAATGTGACTGCTTACAGCCAGCGCCATTTTCAAAAATGGCGAAATTATTTTAGAAAAGCGAAGACTTGTGTGTCATATCATTCGATTTGAAACGAAGTCTTGAATATCCGACCACTTTTCATTTGGGCAAAATCTTTGCCAGCGGACAATTATTATTGCGCTTTGATGGCACTGTTTACGTGGTACACTGATCCAACAGGATGTGAATAAATGGCAAGGGGGTTGCACAAAGACCTTGGAATCAGATCTTTGGTTGCACTCTCAGAGGTACTTTCCATTCTAGGCTGTTCCTTTGTTTTGCAAAGGGCGTCGTAGACTGTAGCATGGACGCCAGGCCAAGAGCTATCATTGGCTTGGTTCCCGAGTTACAGTCAGCCTACGAAACTCGAGACTGACTTGAAGATTGGCCTAATGTACTTCCCGAATACAAGGAACTATTTTACTGAAACTTCCGGAGTAAGAGATATAGGTGCAGCGAATATGAACATGACAAACCCGGATAGCATACGGAAGAATATGTTGTAAGCAGTTAGTGTAATTATCGTATTCCGTGACTCCAACAGCCGGGACGCCAGTTACTGCGGAGCTGTCAGTGAAAATGAAGTGGGAAATGCTTTTCGCGTTTCTAGTTGCGTGGATGTACCTAAACGCTGTACACGCAACAGACAAATGTGAGTATTGTGCATATTCCGACAGAAATTGAATAATTTGATAATTAGATAATTTTATAATTAGCTGTTACACTACATGACCTGGCGACGAGTGTTTGCTCAATGACGCAGATCTGTCCCTGAGCTTTAGCGTCATGGAGCAAACACGAGTCAGTATTCAACCAGGTTATATGGTGTAACGGTTTTATTATCCTTTTTTTTTCTCTCATGTGTGGTGCATTGTGAGCGCTTACTCGACGAAAAGCTGAAATCTACTGGCTATTTGGGGGGAAATGTGCAACTGAACAGTGCATAGCAGACGCTCGGAGTGGTCAGGTTGTCAGTACTCGACAGAAATAAAGTGCGCCTTCTTATGCTAGCAATACAATGCCAGTTCACTCAAACTCAAACAAAAACAAAAGTTCTTAACTTCGACTGAAGGCACAAACCTGGTGACACTGTGAATGAAAAAGAAATTTGAGCGAAGTCAATGCGAAATAAAAACATGCACAGCCCTGTTTACGTTGTGAGAGCATGACAGCGTGATCTAGCGGCCAGGTCTTGCATCTTCCCATCTCTGTTCTTCGCACAGAATCGCAGAGAATCAAGATTCGTGAGTGATGCTTGTAATATTTTGAGTGCATGTAGAACGATTAAAGTGTCCTTTCACCAACAGCTACATTTTATAACTGCCTGCATGATTCAAGGAGCTTCGGTTGAATCAGAGATCTAGACTGACACGGAATACGCTTGCCTTCACAGCGGATAGCAGACGACTGCAGTGACTAGACTTGATTCAGCTTTATGTCACAGGCTTTTTATTTTTGGCAGCAAATGAGGGACCTACACGATACTTTGGGACCTTAAACATGTTTGAAAAAGGACTGCTCGCCCATCCTAGTTTCCAAATGTGACTGCAGTCAAGTGATTAAACCGGAAATGTTGATTCAGACATTGTTGGCCCCATTTACATGATTAGATAGAGCGGTCTGAGGGTGCCCCCAAATCGCACCGCACTGAGAGCGCTCGTCGGCGTGTACATTATGGAATCTTGGAAAGGCAGCTGATACGTCAGGTTCTTTTGTGGTTACTGGGAATACCAAGTATTCCAGACGGCAGCGCCCAGAAAACACGTGTGCAGTGTTCATCACTACGAAATCACTTACAATGACTGAGATTGAGCCATGTGTGCTTGTTCGTAATGTCGAAGCTATTATTTCAGACTTAGACTAGGTAGGGGGGAAAAAAAAAAAATATATATATATATATATATATATATATATATATATATATATATATATATATATATATATGGGTATGACTATGATGTATATACATTTCGGTCTTTTCTATTCGTTCCCTGCGATAGGTACTTCAGACAGTTCGGTGCTGAAATCACTACTTGCTATATTTTTTTCCTTTCGGAGTCACGACTCTCTTCATGTCAGAACGCTTGGTCGGCAGACCCGTAGTCGGCTATTGTGCGCAGTATACAATGGCATACACAACAAGACAAAGCCTTCTTCCAGAGGCGCTGGGAGAAATGTGTGCTACTGAGGCGCGACTATGTTGAAAGTAAATGATTAAAACGTTCCTGCAGTGTCATCTTCATGTGGAGGCTGCAAACTTTTGTCCACCCCTTGTATCACGGACTGTTCATTATAAATGAAACAGTGATATACGCTGAAGTTTAAGTCGTGCTCAAGTTATTAGAAGTTTACCATTGTTATAATATTATACTTGCACAGTTCGCCATTGAGAATTTTATTGTCACTTCATAGAAAACCGATTGACACATTATCTTTCTTTTCGTTTGTTTAGGTAACTTCTCGATTACGTTTCCACGGATGAATGGTAGCCGGACAGTGACAGCTCGCGAAAACACGGATGTGGATTTGCTGTTTTTTCTCGAATCGAACTGCAGTTTTCCTAGCAATGCACGGCTTATAGTTTTTAAAAAAGAGGAAAAGACTGCTACGAACAGAGTGGGCATTGCAGGTGATGCATGCAGAATCTGGCCCGGAAAACAGCACTACGTGTCGCAACCGTCGGATTGCAAGCACATGAACAACGGAACGTATGAGTTTCGACGGACTGTCCAACTAGGGGACAACGGTGTCTGGATTTGGCGATTGAACATGGAGCCCCCATCCGAAGCACAAGTGGTTTTCAGCATAGTAGCAGGTCTCTCTCTCTCTCTCTCTCATCCCTTCACTACTTCAGAGTCAAGCTCCAGGCTACGCCTCATTACCCCACCTCCAACGATAAAACAAGTCTTTAAAACAAGTCTATCATTCTCGGGTGCTTATTTTTGGGACAGTTTGCCCACCCTGATTACAACCAGTGGATCGCTGTCTTCGTTTAAAAAGGATCTCTTTAAGTTTTTTGGTCCTAGAACATAAGCCGCTAATTGTCATTGCTATGGCTATCTCTCTGTTTTTCACCTATACATGCATCTACTCAGTGCTAAGTTCCTACGATTACCTTTCATCAATATGAAAAATACTGTGTGTGATATGTAGACCAAAAATACCTACTTTCATTTTCAACAACATAAATATTGGATATTTGTAAAAACAACACGTACACTTATTTCTGTTAACATGATTAATATTCTGAATAGCAGCGTGTGAACAATACAATATACCTGTAACTTCTACCGTTGTAAAAATAAAGTCTCTCTCTCTCTCTCTCTCTCTCTCTGCATGACGATCATCGTCATCATCATTATATAACAAAGGCACTACTAGCACTAGCTCATTATTCCAGTCCACTCCTGTGAGCTTGATTTTAACAGAAAATCCGGCAGTTACTTTTGTGTTTTGAAATGTATATGTTTACTTGATTGTGTTTATAGACACTACAGTTGCTGATTTGGAGGCAAGTACTGATCACACAACGTCAAAACAACATAAAGAAGTCGATGGTAAGACTGAAACTGAATAACTACAGCTAAGCACTTTGCCTTTCTTTTTAAAGGAATCCCAGTCTAGGTTGAAACTGTACAAATTTGTCAGCTAATCCTCATTCCCGCCAATTTGGCAATAGTAAAATGAATCACAGCACTTTCACAAACAGTGACAGGTATTCAAATAAAAGCCTAAGTTCACTTGTTCTGGTCTTTTATTGTAGTCGAAAAACAAAATTTAAATAGATTTTTTTCCTCAAAATTTCGCTGCTGTACATTTATGCATTGCTATAGTTACTCTCTAACTGACATTTGTTGCAACAACGTATCAGAAGTTTTGCTGGGATTATAAAATAAAATTATGTTTCAGTTACTGACAAATTCCAAGCTCAGTCCGTTGTACTACTGGCAGTGGGCGCTGCTGTTATTGTGGTGGTAATTTGTGCGACAGTTCTTGTGGTGCGCAGACTCCACAAAACGAAAGCAGCTGGTAAGGAATTCACAATATTTTTTTTAAAGAATTATATTTAGCTTTTTCATACAAATTGTATATTATATTATATAATGCTGCAACATGTTAAAAGTGTATTGGAGATAATGAGTAAGTTACAATTGAAACTAGTAATGAAAGTTTTGCTTTTCATGACTTTTTTCACGGTTTATGGTGCGTAACCATGGGTTGCTCATATGCGTACTTTTTGGCTCCCTTGTGTAACAATGGGAGTCTGTGTATTAACCCTCCGTCATCTGTGTGTGTGTGTGTGTGTGTGTGTGTGTGTGTGTGTGTGTGTGTGTGTGTGTGTGTGCAGAAAACTTTAATATTGTCATTTTCTCAGAATCAACAGAGAACAGAGGCGCCAAACTTAGCTTGCTGATAAACAACCATAAGACCTTCCAAAAAATTTCATTTTGAATGACCTTGACTCAAGGTCAAGGTCACTAAAGCTCTCTGTTTGAAAATTTTACATTGACATTTTCTCGTAATCTACAAACACCAGAGGTTTTAAACTTTGCACGATGATAGGCGTTGAGGAGAACCTTGCAGATATACACGTAGTCGGTGGCCTTGTCAAGGTCAAGGCCGTACAAGCTTTTTTGTGGCAACTTAACATTGGTATTTTCTCAGAAACAACAAACAGCAGAGGCGCCAAACCTGGCGTGCTGATACACAGTGATAAAACCTATGCATACATACCACATTAAATAACCTAAATGACTCAAGGTCAAGGTCATTAAAAGAGTCTGTTGGGAAAATTTATATTTGCATTTTCTCAGAATCCAGAAGAATCAGAAGCATCAAAGTATATGTGCAATGATTGACATTAGTGACTTTTGGTCAAGGTCATGCAAGCGTTTTGGGGGGAAACTTTAACCTTGGCATTTTCTCCAAAACAACAAATAGTAGAGGCACCAAACGAGGCTTGATGATAGTCAGCAATGAGACCTACCTTTCTGAATGACTTTGACTGAAGGTCAAGGTCATTAAAGCTGTTTGTTGTGAATTTTCACCTTACTGTTTTCGGAGGAACTACAAATACTAGAGGCATCAAACTTGGCATAATGATAGACATTGATGAGATCTCATTTGAATGGGGGAGCCGGGGTGGTCGAATGGTAGAGCGTTGGACTTCTAATGCTCGGGGCGTGAGTTCGATCCCGGCTGGGGCCAAATATTTGTGCTGGCTTTTTCATCGTTGCCCCGTCTTTGATATCACCCTATGTGGTGGAAAAGGACGTTAAACCCCCAAACACCCACCCACCCCTCATTTGAATGACCTTACCAAAGGTCAAGGCCATACAAACTGTTTCGGGGAAAATTGTCATATTGCCATGAACTCAGAGCACCAGAGACACTTTACTTGGCATGATAATGGATAGTGATAAGAGCTTTACAAACATACTCTTGTGAATGAACTTAACCTGTGTCACAAGGGAGCCATGGAGGCTTTTGCCTCTAAAGTTTTCCATGACAGACCATGCTGGCCACTCCAATACACACAACGATGAAGAAGTGGTCATGAACTACAACGTGGTGTACCAGGGAGCAACAGGCATGCAGAGGAGACCTTCACCACCAGGAAGTGAAGAAACAGTCGCCGGGCAAATGGTCTGCTTCAACGCACAAGACGCTGAAGTGGTGATGGTCAACAGCGTTGTGCACAGAGGAGGAGAGACGGAGCCTGTAACACCCCATCTCCCTGACAATTTCTATGAATATGTTAGTGGCGCGCAGTACCCTGGACAAGTGACGGCCGCAAATTCCGGTCAGCATCTCTCAGAGAGAGAGAGAGAGAGAGAGAGGGGGGGGGGGTACAAACTATAATCACAGTTTCATTGCCTCCGTTGTCATTGTTGTACTTTGTGTCACTCCTGAACTTAAAGCTCGTTGTTTTATTTTGTTGTTTTCCCACGCAATTCATCTGATAAAAACGTATTGTAAAATGACAGCATTTCAGATAAGCCTGTTTTTGCAGTGTGTGTGTGTGTGTGTGTGTGTGTGTGTGTGTGTGTGTGTGTGTGTGTGTGTGTGTGTGTGTGTGTGTGTGTGTTTTGAAACTAATATCAGAGTTTCTATCGGCAGGACGGGTCTACGACCACATGCCAACGTCGTCTGCCGCTGTCTCTGGTGAGTCAGTCTGTCTGCGTGCATCTCTCTCTCTCTCTCTCTCTCTCTCTCTCTCTCTCTCTCTCTCTCTCTATCTGCTTACAATGTCATTTCCTGAGTATCTTTGTTAATCATTTGTTTCTCTCTTTCTTCAAAATCAGATGATTTTTACGACATACTGAAGCGATGATCATGAAGGAAGATTGCGGTGGCAAGAACAACGGAGAGACGACACGGATTTCTTTCATAAACGTTTTGTTTTTACTTAGACAACGCTTATTTTGCTGATCATGATACTATTGCCTTACTCTGTTACTTTTTATGTTGTTTCCATAGTAATGGAAACAACATAATAGGACGGGCTAAAATTTCCACGTTCATAGGCAAGCATCTGTGGTACAAACGCACGTCACTGCCGATCTCCCGCAGAGACGATTTTGCAAGTGTAACTCTGACAATGACGTAAGAAAACTTGCGTCATCGATGCTGACGCGTATGGTGTTCCGAACGCACTTCTCCTCCTCATTGAGTGCCGTCTGTGCGGATGTGTGTGCGTGTGTGAATTGTGTCCAGGCCCGTTTCTTCGAAAATACTCAACCGAATGGCTTCAAATTTGGGGTATCCAAATATATCAAAATGTTACATTAGACGTTTCAAGCGTGTGATGATTGCTTAAGTGATTTGGGAGTTATCGCCCTTTTGAGACAAGTTGGTTGTCTTTCGTGTACAGGCGTAATATTTATTTAAATCACTCAATTTTTTGGCAGTAGATAGCTTGAATACGGACTCTGAACAGAATCACTACTAGAAAATGGTCGCTCTTATAGTTTTCATGTAAACCGAGCCTGAGTTGACATTGCATGTGAACCCAGTTCAGATGCCTATTTCTCCGAAAATACTGAACCGATCGATTTCAAATTTGGGATTTCTAAATGAATCAAGATTGTTGAATAAGAAGGCCCGATCCAGGTACGATTGCACACATGATTTGCGAGTTATCGCCCTTTTCAAAAAAAAAGTGGCTTTCTGGCGTTTAAAGGCGTAATATTTACCTAAACCACTCCATTTTGGGGACATAGATAGCATGAATACGGACTCTCAACTGAGTGAATTTTGGAGGTTGTCGCTTTTATACTTTTGGCGTAAGCCGTACCTGATGAAAGTGCTGGTGAACACACTTTAGATCTCAAAATCGCTCCTACTATACATAGATAATGAGCCTGGGGTGCCATAAAAAATATACAAAAAAATTAGAAAAATTCACTGCAGCCGTTGTCGTCAGTTGACTCGAAAATTTGTACTCGAAGCACATTTCCTTTACACAAGCCACACGCCTCACAAACATCGCAGAAAAGGCACACGCGCACTGACGCAAAACTGTATCAGCGTCAGTTTGCCGACGTCATGTTTGATTGACGTGGGGGTGTGTCGTCACTTTTCGGAAGTTCTCTATTTGTAGACGGGGAAAGCGGGAGTTTCATTGATGTAGTGAGCTTTGTTTTTCCCACTGACTCTCACTCAATAGCATAGTAGAGTGAGAGAACACCACATAGGTCTCAATGGAGCACATGCACAAACGCGGCTCGCGCAAGTCTGCGTGCGTGCGTGCGTGCGTGCGTGCGTGCGCGCGCGCGTATGTCTGTGTGTGTCTGTGTGCGCGCGCGCGCAGCAGACATAACACACAGTGAAAAAACGTTCGCCGCGCAGACTTGTCTGTTAAACACATTGAGCCGGTATAAATTCGATCTTTACACTGCGCAGCAGCAACACTTCAATTTTCATGGGGCTGCTTTCATTGCAAGAATTGTATCCGAGTCAAAGTTATTACGTCAAATGTATTATGCGTCATCCCAATGAGGAAAACGTCATAGATTTCAAAGAAAACAACTTGACGTCTCTCTTCCAAAACCAAGATTGGTCTGACAAGCCAAGTCAGTTGTTTCCATTCAGAGAGAGAGAGAGAGAGAGAGAGAGTGTAGTGTGTGTGTGTGTGTGTGTGTGTGTGTGTGTGTGTGTGTGTGTGTGTGTGTGTGTGTGTCCTCCCGAATACATGGCATTACAAAAGAACGACCGTGACGACAGCAGGTGATTAAATGGAAACAACATATTGGGCTGGTCAGTGGCCATCTTGTTCTTATTCTTTTGGTGTGCAGTTATGTAAAAAAAAATCTTAGTGTGAAAAGGGGTGCATAATGTTGTGTGGAAGATGTACATGTTTTAAACGTTGTGTTGACTTTTTAAAGCTGAATCGCCTATGAAGATGCACCCCCAAACCAACTGTATTTCCACACTTAATGACATCCTATAGTTGTTATATCTGTAATTAACATTGTGTATATAGATACAGATATGTGAATTTGTGTTTAGGTTTGGTTTATCAAGCGGCCAGGATAAATCTCGATATGATGCTATGACAGTTGTGGACAGCCTAGACCTGCTAGACGAATGTCTGTATCATGCAGGGGTTTCTTGAGCTACATTGCCTTCCCCCGTCACACACACACACACACACACACACACACACACACACACACACACACACACACACACACACTTCCTCCTCTCGGTCATGGGCGTTTGCACTCAAGGCACTCAAGTTCAGTTCGACTGCATTCAGGCTGATGTATGCTACGTGCGTCCGTACCCGGCATGCTCTAGTTTCTCGGGAAACAGGCCACGCATTCAGCGCATGTCCTTGGCCTGCCTGAGTTGTTGTATTAACTGACTGTGCTGAGACAGCATGATTGTGCTTTGCTGTGCACAACCTTGGCCAACGGAGCGCTGCATTGCTGCCGACTGGGGTGTCAGCTCGTATCATTATTCATTTTTGGCTCACTTGTGTAACAAAGTGAGTCTATGTAATAACCCTCCGTCGTCTGTCTGTGTGTCTGTATGTGTGTGTGTCTGTGTGTGTGTCTGTGTGTCCGCAGTAAACCTTAACATTGGCATTTTCTCAGAAACTATGAGCAGCAGAGGCACCAAACTTGGCAAGTTGATAGACAGCCATAAGACCTTTCAAAGCATATCATAGTGATTGACCTTGACCCAAGGTCAAGGTCACTAAAGCTGTCTGTTTGGAAATTTTACATTGGCATTTCTCAGAATCTAGAAAAGCCAGAGACATCAAACTTTGCAAGATGATAGACATTGACAACACCTTTACTAACATACCTGTATTCAGTTACTTTGAAACAAGGTCAAGGCCATGCAAGCTGTTTTGCGTAAACCGTCCAAAACCTTAACATTGGTATTTTCTCAGAAACAATGCACAGCAGAGGCACCAAACGTGGTACGCTGATAGACAGCCATAAGGCCTTTCAAAAAATACTATAATGATTGACCTTGACCCAAGGTCATGGTCACTAAAGCTGTCTGTTTGGAAATTTTACATTGGCATTTTCTCAGAATTTAGAAAAGCCAGAGACATCAAACTTAGCATGACGATAGATATTGACAACACCTTTACTGACACACCTGTGTTCAGTGACTTTGAGTCAAGGTCAAGGCCATGCAAGCTGTTTTGAGGAAAACCTTCCAAAACCTTAACATTGGCAATTTCTCAGAAACAATGAATAGCAGAGGCACCAAACTTGGCACGCTGATAGACAGCCATAAGACCTTTCAAAACATACCACAATGACTGACCTTGACCCAAGATCAGGGCCACTAAAGCTGTCTGTTTGGAAATTTTACATTGGCATTTTCTCAGAATTTAGAAAAGCCAGAGACATCAAACTTTGCATGACGATAGACATTGACAACACATTTACTGACATACCTGTATTCAGTGACTTTGAATGAAGGTCAAGGCCATACAAGGTGTTTTGCGGAAAACCTTTCAAAACCTTAACATTGGCATTTTCTCAGAAACAATAAACAGCAGAAGCACCAACCCTGGCTCGCTTGTAAACATCAGCAAGACCTTTCAAGACATACCATTTTGAATGACCTTGACTGAAGGTCAAGGGCATCAAAGCTGTCTAATTGGAAATTTAAAATTGCCATTTTCTCAGAGGCATCAAACTTTGCATGGCATGATAGACATTGACAAAACCTGTACTGGCATAACTTGTACATGTACTGGCGTACTTGTATTCAATTTCCTTGAGTCAAGGTCAAGGCCATTCAACATGTTTTATGGAGACTTTAACGTTAGCATTTTCTTGGAAACAACAAACAGCAGAGGCACCAAACAAGGCACAGTGATAGGCAGCAAAGAGACCTATGCAGACATACCCATTTGAGAGACCTTGACTCAAGGTCAAGGTCATTACAGCTGTCTGTCGTGCAATTTTACATTACCATTTGTACAGAAACTACAAAAATTAGAGCTATCAAATTTGGCATAATGATAGTCACTGATAAGCTCTTCACTTACAGATCTCATTTGAATGACCTTGACAAGGTCAAGGTCATAGAAGCTGTCCTGGGAAAACTGTTATGTTGCCATTTGCCGTTTTTTTAGGAACTATAAACACAAGACACCTTACTTCATGATAGCTAGTGATAAGAGCTTTAGAAACATACTCTTTTTAATGACTTTGACCCATCTCACAAGTGAGCCAAGGGGGCTTTGCTCCTCTAGTTGGCTCCCTTGTGTAACAAAGTGAGTCTATGTAATAACCCTCCGTCGTCTGTTTGTGTGTGTGTGTGTGTGTCTGTGTGTCCGCAGTAAACCTTAACATTGGCCTTTTCTCAGAATCTACAAATAGCAGAGACACCAAAATTAATCTGCTGATAGACAGCCATAAGACCTTTCAAAATATACCATAATTATTGACCTTGACCCAAGGTCAAGGTCACTAAAGCTATCTGTTTGGAAAGTTTACATTGGCATTTTCTCAGAATCTAGAAAAGCCAGATACATCAAACTTTGCATGATGATGGACATTGACAATACCTTTACCTGCCTGTCTATATTTAGTGACTTTGCGTCAAGGTCAAGGCCATGCAAGTTGTTTTGCGGAAAGCCTGATGAAACCTTAACATTGGCATTTTCTCAGAAACAATGAACAGCAGATGCACCAAACTTGACACGCTGGTAGTCAGCCGTAAAACCTTTCAAAAAATACCATAGTGATTGACCTTGACCCAAGGTTAAGGTGACAAAAGCTGTCTGTTTGGAAATTTTACATTGGCATTTTCTCAGAGTCTAAAAAAGCCAGAGACATCAAACTCTGCATGGTGATGAACATTGACAACACCTTTACTGACATACCTGTACTTAGTGACTTATAGTCAAGGTCAAGGCCATGCAAGCTGTTTTGCGTAAAACCTTCCGAAACCTTAACATTGGCATTTTCTCAGAAACAATGAACATCAGAGACACCAAACTCGGTAGACACGCTGATAGACAACCATAAGACCTTTCAAATCATACCATAACGATTGACCTTGACGTAAGGTCAAGGTCACTAAAGCTGTCTGTTAGGAAATTTTACATTGGCAATTTTTAAGAATCTAGGAAAGCCAGAGACATCAAACTTTGCAAGATGATAGACATTGACAACACCTTCACTGACATACCTGTATTCAGTGACTTTGAATCAAGGTCAAGGCCACACAAGCAGTTTTGCGGAAAACCTTCGAAAACCTTAACATTTGCAAACAATAAACAGCAGTAGCACCAAACCTGGCTTGCTGATAAACAGTAGTAAGACCTTTCAAGAAATACCATTTTGAATAACCTTGACTAAAGGTCAAGGTCATCAATAGCTTTCGCATTGGAAATTAAAATTGCCGTTTTCTCAGAATGTAGGGGAACCAGAGGCATCAAACTTTGCCTGATGATAGACATTGACAAAACATGTACTGGCATGCTTGTATTCAATTTCCTTGAGTCAAGGTCAAGGCCATTCAACATGTTTTGCGGAGACTTTAACGTTAGCATTTTCTTGGAAACAACAAACAGCAGATGCACCAAACAAGGCACAATGATAGACAGCAATGAGACCTATGCACACATACCCATTCGAATGACCTTGGCTCAAGGTCAAGGTCATTACAGCTGTCTGTTGTGAAATTTTACATTACCACTTGTACAGAAACTACAAACCTAGAGCTGTCAAACTTGGCATAATGATAATTACTGATAAGCTCTTCACTTACAGATCTTATTTGAATGACCTTGACCTAAGGTCATAGAAACTGTCCTGGGAAAACTGTTATTTCGCCATTTGCCGTTTTCTTCGGAACTATGAACACAAGAGACACCCTACTTCAAGATAGCTAGTGATAGGAGCTTTACAAACATACTCTTTTGAATGACCTTGACCCATCTCACAAATGAGCCAAGGAAGCTTTGCTCCTCTAGTTTTTTTCTTCGTCTGATAGCAGTGGTGCTTATCAATATTGTGCAGTGTGCTGCCCCTCCCTTCCCCACTTCCATTTCGATTCCTCCCCCCTTATTCCATCACTACTCCCCCCCCCCCCCACACACACACACACACCTCCCCACACCCCCATTCCTTTACCACCACCACTCCTTCCCCCTGGCCCCCTCCACAGATAAATAGTGTTGTAATTAACTTGTTATAAAATCAGTGAGATGTTAAAAAAAGGTGCATGCATTTTTTTTTTTTTTTTTTCGTTTCTTTTCTTTTGATAATTCTTTATTGTTGTTTTCTTATTAATGTAAGTGTCAAGTGTAATTTTGAAACGAAATTAGCCAGTATACTTCGTTCAGTTTCCACCTCTTTGTAGAGTTCTAATATACTATTGTCGGAATTGTAACTCTCCAGCATGGCCGAAAATGTCAAAAACCTTCCTTCCTCGGGGTTAAATTGACTGTGCTAATAGCTCACGACAGTCGGTAGGGAGTGTGTCACTATGTGACGTCAAGCAGGGAAGAAGCTAGGGTAGTGGAAATGAGACAGGGCGTATATCGCACGGAAGAACTTGGGAGTACAAGCCCCTGAATTTCCTGTACATACTTTCAGTCACCTCCGCCGAAACCCGATCTTTCTTATCATCCCAGAAAAACAGGCCACGCCTACTGTCAGTCTTTGTAAGATACTAACAACAGTGTAAATACGTGTATATATGTACAATACATGCAGCACTTACCGTCCGACAAGCCGAGTACTATGAGTAAGCATTCAAGGCGACAGCTGCAAGTCCACAGTAACGCTTGGCAAGACGCCAGTTTCAGCTTACACATTTGCTGCGGACCTGAAAATTAGTATTTTACATAACACACCTCCACCTGGCCTGCGTCATTGTGGAGCGTTGTCAACTCTCTAGCGGTGTTCGTGTTGTGGAGAGCTATACATTTTATCAGTCCTTGTAAAAGGCACGGTCAAGGTCGTCTAAAAATAAACCAATCTATATCAAACATGCAGTCTGCTCGTGCTCAGAGGAAAAGAATTACAATGATTATATGCAAGGGTATTTTTGTGTGCGTGCTTGCAATGCTGTATTATGCAAAAATTTCCTGGTGTGAGCAAACCGGTTATTCTTTGTTGGTATTGGTAGCGTTCTCTGTCAGTAAAGTTATGCATTTCAACATTTGAATTGTAATGGTTTCATAGTCAATGAGGACTGGAGATTCGTCAAAGTTAATGTTGTGTTGATAATTTGGTACTTTTTGTCGTGTGTACCTGTTTGTGTCATAAATTCTAGAACAATCGGAGACTGTGTTTGTATGTGTGCGTGCGTGCGTACGTGTGTGCGTATGTGCCTTAATCGACTAGGATGTACATAATTCACATTTACTTTTGCGAATCACGAAACACAGTATAAAATCAGTAATGCAAATAAGTATTGTTGAGTGGAGACATTTTGCTTTCTCGTGAAATATGTTTAAAATCGTGTGTTTACAACTAACAAAATAACATAGAGGCAGAAAACGAAATGTTTTCGCTGGCATCGATACTGAGGTACACACATTAAAGCATTTATTATTATTCAAGTTGAAAATTTCAGTGATGCTGCGAGATGGATGTGTACAAGCATGAAAATTAAAGCGAAAGGTTTTAGAGCACTTCTATAATACGATTATTTCTGAAAAACAGGATATCAAACAAGGACGCTGCTCTTCCCCGAATAAATAGGCATATACGGAAAATTGGGTCATTTCCGAGAAACAGACCTCATTAGAGAAATGGGTCATTCCCGAGAAATACTCCTTTTCCGAGAAACAGGCCATTCCCCAGAATGTCATGTACGCACGAGACATGGGTGATTCCCGAAAAGTGTTGCTTTTTCCCTAATGTAATTGTAAATGCTACAAACTACGCAGAGACTAGAGGATTGGGTTCTAATCCGAGCCATGACGAGTGGATTATTCTTTTATCAAAAGTGGGCGTGTTATGCGCTGAATGTAAATGAATGAATAAAAGCTGTTGCCGTACAGCCGAGGCTGTCAGTAGGGTAGTCCGATTCAACTGACCCAGAAGGCCTACATTCCTACATTCACAAAGGCTGTTTGGGGTATCGCCGGGCGGCGGGGATATTAGGCAGATTTAGTAGGACTTCGTAAAGAGGACTTCGCTGAGCAGCGTAACCCATTTACATGTAAATTAGGCTCAAGCGGCAGAGGCCGCGAGCTGCTAACGCGCTGCGATTGGCTAATGGCACCCGTAACGTGCCTAATTTACATGCAAATGGGTTACGCTGCTCAGCGAAGTCCTCCGTACGAAATCCTACTAAATCTCACTAGTGACTGTGCGTCGGTTCGGTGGCTAATTGTGTTGGAATGGAAAGTGTGACAACTGTAATATCCTACCGTGATACTGCAAACACTAGAAATCCCGAAGTCGCTGTACGTTTTCTGTGTCGCCCGACAAGTCCGAAGAGACTGAAATTAAAGGTGTGGGAAATACGAGACAATGAAAAGGCACAGTATTCCCCATCAAGCTGTGGTATACCGACGAGTATTTTGATCCAAGATGCAAATCAACCCTGAGCTTAAGCGCGCGCGCGCGCGCACACACACACACACACACACACACACACACACACACACACACACACACACACACACACACACACACACAGGTTACAAAACCGGTCGGCCGTCTGAGGTCAAGTGGAAGTTATCACTGCTTTGTAGCTGGTACTTCTTCATACTATATTTGGGTACAAACACAATGACGACAAACAATAGGTTGTCAAACTCCACCCGCTGTCACAAAAAAAGTGTTCAGAGTGAGTGTGTAATCTGTCGCACTCTTAACATGGGAAACAATTAAACTAGCGGAAACAATTAGGTGGAAATAATTATGTACATGTAAACTGTCACATCGGTCCCAAACAGAACGTTGTAAGGGCTGCAGTCATTCTGATTTTTAATAGATGTCGCCATGTTCACTTCGGTTCTTTGGATAGGTTTTGTTACAGTGGCATTGTGGGTACTGCCACTGACAACATGCACTGGACCACAAGCATCCAACTGTAAGTGTTAGTTGTATAAACAAGAAGATGGGAGCTATATTTTCATATTTGCATGCTAAAGCAGTGTGACTTGATCATATGTAAGTTTGCCATACTTTCTATCATGTAGTTGTGCCTGTAGGGAATTTGCAATACAGCAGAAAAAATGCATTTTCATTTATTGTTACTACTGAATTTATTTAGACTCTAATTTCAATAAATTTACGCTAGACACGTGTACACTATGATGAACAGCCTCACTGGTCCAAAATGAAAGCAAACAAACAAATAAATTTGGTATGTACTTTCTAGTAGGCCTGTGACATCCGTTTCAAACAACTGTCGACGCTGGACTGCTCCAATATCGCTATCCAAATTTAAGACATTGGGAAGTGCAAATCCAGTTCCGATACTGAGCTGATATACACAGTTATTCTGTTATAGCTGTTTGTGATACCTCACAAAACGCCTCTCTTTCTTGCTGACTTAATTGTGTGTATGTGTGTTCAAGGGAACATCTCGTACACTCTATTCCGACTGTTTTCAACTGTCAAAAACTGAACAGGTGCGACGCTATCTGATTGGACGGGGGAATGAACAACTAAAATCCCCAAACACAAACAACCAAAGAAAACAACAAACAACAGCCTTACTACATTTATACAGAAAACAACTAGAAGCAACAAAAGAAGAAAAATACGAACCGCTTACCTTACAAGACACATTTCCCAGTCAACAAGTCGACGTTTCGGTATTGTGCCTTCATCACGACAAACAAGAAACTAAAAAAAGTCAACTTAGATCTTCAGACATGCTTACATGTTCCTGGACTCTATGGACATACTTTCATATAAAATCGCAGCGCAGACTTTGTAGATACAATTATTTCGTATGACATGACGTTTGTCTTGAATCTGTCTTCGGGAGAATAATTATAACGGAATATAATTATACGCATAGATTACTAGGCTTGTTCACATGTAGACTACAATCGAAATTTATACCCACCTAAGACGGCACGAAAAAAGTTGCCCTTACCCACGATTTATTTTCTTTCTCTTTCCAACAGGTACCTACAACTTCACGTTTCTGGGTCTAACTGACGCAGTTCTCACTCCTGAAATAGGCACAAGCATTTCAATCGATTTCAGTTTGGAAGCTACAACTCCACACTGCGATCTCCTGGACAACGTTAGAATTACAGTCGGGAAACGGTCGAGCAGATTTTTAGCTCCGTTGTGCATTATAAACTACGACATGAAGGAAACTTGTCTTCCACCAATAGCTGAAAAGATCTGCAAATGTCTGCCAGAAAAGGGGTGGTACCGTCTGTCTAAAACGATAAAAGAGACAGATTACGCAAGCTGGGTTTGGCAAACGAACAAGAATGAAGTGGAAGACGTGATCGTCAATATCACAAGTAATTCGTCTGTCTCTGTGTCTGCCTGCCTGTGTGTCTACTGTCCAAACACACCCAAAACTGTGATGATGTCCTTTACCTACTGGGTTTATGAATAGCAAGTATTGTTCGACTGCCTTTTTAGGCATTTTTCGGTTAATCGGAATAATATGAAATTATGCTCTTATGTAAATGAACATCAGTTCGTAAACTGGTATGTGCATTTTGAAAAGGGTACTGTAACTACAAACATCCATGCTCGTCTTCTGTTGCGTTTCAGGAATTTCTCAAACGACAACGACAACACCGGCAGTGACTAGTGGGGATACAAATGAATCTCCAGCTACCCAGCATGGAGTGGTTTTGACAGTGACCATCACTGTGACCATTGTTGCCTTGGCAGCGACACTGATCAGTTTCCGGGTTATCAGAGTAAGAAAAGGTAAATTATTTTCTCTCTCTCTCTCTCTCTCTCTCTCTCTCTGTGTGTGTGTGTGTGTGTGTGTGTGTGTGTGTGTGTGTGTGTGTGTGTGTGTGTGCCAAGGTCATTGAATACAGGGACACTATTCGCAGAGTTAAAGGCCTCTAATATCTGGAAATGACAATGTGAAATTTCCAAACAGATAGCTTAATGTCAGACAAAATTATGTGTTGTGAAAGGACACATGGCTGTCTATCAACGTGCCAAGTTTGGTGCCACCGCTGTTTGTAGATTCTGAGAAAATGCCAATGTTAAAATGAGTACTACGGACATACCAACATACATCCAGACATAAGCACACCACACAGACGACGGAGGGTTACGACACAGACTCACTCTGTTACACAAGTGAGCCCAAAATGAGGCGTTCAGGTGTTTGCCTGGATACACTTACAGCCAGGAGAAGCCGTGCATCACGTGACGACGAAATGCCGAGACAGGAGCAGAGGGGTGGCGCTGGCGCTAGTCGTGGCTTTGAGGCTAACGATTACTTGGAGATCCTAGATGACACGTCTCCTCTGTCTCAAGGTGTGTGTGTGTGTGTGTGTGTGTGTGTGTGTGTGTGTGTGTGTGTGTGTTGGGTTGGGTTGGGGGGGGGGGGTATATGTGTGTGTGTGTGTGTGTGTGTGTGTGTGTGTGTGTGTGTGTGTGTGTGTGTGTGTGTTGGGTTGGGGGGATGTGTGTGTGTGTGTGTGTGTGTGTGTGTGTGTGTGTGTGTGTGTGTGTGTGTGTGCAGTTTTCTGAGTTTGACATTCCCTCTCAGTTTGACATTCCCCCAATAATGAGGGGATATGGGATAGTCGAACGGTAGAGCGTTGGACTCCCAATGCTCGGGTCGTGAGGTCCAATCCCGGCTGCAGGCTTTTTTCTCGTTGCCCCGTCTTTGATATTAACCTTACGTAGTGGAAAAGGACTTTAAGCTCCTAAACACCCACCCCACCCACCCCTTAAAAATGGGCATTCGGTGGGTTAGTTTAAAGAAAGCCCAAAATATCAACAGTATTTCTTTCCTCACCAAGAACCGTGTATCCAGGTCGGTTCGAAATCCACATGGCCAATGCATCGCGAATTTCAAAAACCCGGACCGTGAATGCAGTCCTTCGGGTACAAACGTTGTGCAGGGTACGACCGGATACGCGTTCCGTAGTGTGTAAAAGAGATAAACCGATTCCCCCCCCCCCCCCTCCTCCCTTTTCAAAAAAGCATTACATTTATTAAGAAAATCGACAAAAGGTCGGCACAAAACTCATTGTCCATTGTAAAAAAAAAATCGTTAATTTTTTTTTCACACTACTGCAATGGAAATTAAAAAATGTTTCCATCTCGTTAATATTAGCCTTTACTCATGTCTAGAAATACTTTCAGCCAGGAAAAGCCGTGCATCTCGTGACTTGGACACAGACGTCCACTTCGATCCGCCAATGGAAACGCCGAGACAGGAAGGAAGTGATGATACTAGTGCTGGTCCTCGCTTTGAGACCAACTACTACTGGGAGGTTCAGGATGAGACACCTCCTCCATCTCCAGGTGTGTGTGTGTGTGTGTGTGTGTGTGTGTGTGTGTGTGTGTGTGTGTGTGTGTGTGTGTGTGTGTGTGAGTGTGTGTGTGTGTGAGAGAGAGAGAGAGAGAGAGATTCAACAGACTTTTTTTTTAAATTCAGATCCACCAAGAGCCTGCTTGGACCCAGCTTTGTCTGACAACTACCTGCGTCCATCAATATCGCCTGAAGTGAGAACGGGTACAGATGACGCCAGAAATGTGACACCCTTCTACGGCAACAGTGTTCTTCACCCTGCGGTACAACTGCATAACACTGCAAGTGGCTTTCCTTTGCCCTGTAAAGTGAGAACATCCACAAGCAAACGTGCCACTCCTTCCAGTGGTTACATCGAAATGTCTCGACCAGCGGGGAAACGCTCATCTGACAATAATCAGGAAGAAAGGGAATACGTCAATATTTAGCATGGAATGGCCACCAGCTGGCAAAATGACGGTGTTTTCGCCGCCTCGTCACAAAGAGCTTAGGGAAAGCGAGAGAGGATACAAGCAAAAATGTTCCACTTCACAAACACAAATGGGCTCGTTATAATAATAATCATAATCCAACATGAAAAGCAGTGGTTCTTCTGTGCTAGCAAGAAAGTATGACTATGAATGCTTAATTTTTTTTTTAAACGACGAGCTGGTGGTTGAACATAATGTTGTATTAATTCATTATTATCTGGTAATTAATAGTAAAATTTAAAATTATATTATAATTCGATATTTTGTATAGTTTCCTTTTTAAGAAGGAAGAATTTACATTAGCAGGATTATACGTAGGGTGGTTGTTTGGGAGTATGGGTGATATCAAAGACGAGGCAACGAGAAAAATGTCAGCATAAATATATCTGGCCCAAGCCGGGATTCGAACTCACGACCCGAGCGACACGTAAGACTAGAACAACACATGATGTGAAATCGCCGAAATGCACTCAGAAGTACCTATGCACATATAATCGACCTTTAGAAACGGTAACGCGATGCAGTCTGACCACACGGTCAGTCTATGGGAACCAGTCAAGATGAAGAGGAGGTGAAGGTGGCCGGTGGTAAAAATAAAAGCCTGTGCATTGCCGGAAGATTTACGACAACATTTCCCGTTGGAAACATAATCACATCTGTGTCACGCTAAGAAATGTGTTATCCTTGTACGATATTATCAAGACCTCTATTCTGCTACAAGTTACAGTGTAAACATATTTGACTCTTTCCTCCACACAAGACTACAGGCAGATTATAGTAACAGTAGGCAAACTGCCAGCCCCTCCATGCTGGCAAATATTAGCTGTAGACCGAAACAGGTACATGTATTTTTGTTATCACACCACGTTACCAAGTATTGTTTAAGATGAGTTCTCAAGTGGGAAAAGATTACAACGTCCTGTTGTTCAAGGTGTCTTAAAGTGGGTTATCAAACTCGGATGGAGGACATCTCAGTCTTGCTATACAGTGAGGTACTTGCTATGATTATGTGAGGTGCATACTCAAACAGTAAGAACATAGGAAACATGTCCTCGTACTAGATGTGTGTGTGTGTGTGTGTGTGTGTGTGTGTGTGTGTGTGTGTGTGTGTGTGAAAGCCGTCGGCCTTTCTTACCCTAATGTATCAGCTTTGATCATAATAGCTTAGAATGTCCCTATTCTTTACCCATAGGCATTTTTAGAACCAATAGGCATATGTCTGGTTTAACAGGCCTGCCTCTTTTGCGTTTTTGCGTATGTGTGAACTAACCAAATATGATATGTTTCATGCATTCCTTGTACAAGACGAAATCATTCCAAACGGGTGGTACGTAGCAGCAAAGAGCAGAGTGAGATAGTAGTGTACATAAAAGTATTTTATTTACTTATTTGTTTATTTACCTTACTGCGCTCAACTCACTGTAAATGTATTCTGTTTTGATGCAAATTGTACTTGTATTTCTTTCAAAATATCTTTCAGAATTCTGCCAGACTTAGTTTTTTTATGCCAAGAGTGTAATAGCAATGGCGTAATAAATGACTATCTTCGTACTTTAAGTCGTGAACCTCTGCCTAAACCACACACACACACACACACAGAGAGAGAGAGAGAGAGAGAGAGAACCTTGCAGGGAAATAGAAAAAAGAAACTGATACACTGATTAAGGTAAAACTGCTTGCTAGATATCAGTTTCAATGCAAATATAGGTTACATACAGTTATGTCTTTATCGTCTGACGGGACAAGGAATATAGACATACACGCCGACATCAACATACTGTATACTGTACTAATTCCAAAGCAGTTATAATTGTCCTTGTTTGGAGATTTTTGTTTATTAATTAGTTAGCAGTCTGGTCTACATGGTTATGGATTAAAAAAAAAAATGTTTGTGTACATTTTACTCGTAATGGTTTGATAATTGTCGAACCTTTAGTTTGCTGGATAGCCGGGCATTCGGCCGATAGAGCACTGGACTTTTTATGGCTGGGTCGTGAGTTTCGTTCCCAACTAAATGTGACCCGTTCTCGCAAAAGGGACCGTAAGTCGCACTAGGCCGAACGCCGCTACAGGCGAAAAGAGTGCCGGGGGTCAGTATGGCCGCCTTGTGAGTAGCCAACTTCAACTGCTGATATCTCTGTCAATTTTAGTAGTACAGCTTTCATTCTTATTAAGTTGTTTCTCTATAGAGAAACAACTTTATGAGACGGGGCAGATTTTGCTGCGCGCAGCAGCAAGTTTCAGTGATACAAAACAAGACTGTGACGTTTCTCCACACAATAATACTTTCACGCACATAGTGACGTAACGAAACCTGCGTCATAGACACTTGACGTGCACACTATGCTGCTGCGTTCTTTTTGGCGGGAGTTGTGAGACGTGTGTGTGTGTGTGTGTGTGTGTGTGTGTGTGTGTGTGTGTGTGTGTACGGATGTAATGATGGCTATCTCTTAAACCACCTCGATGGAGGCCTTTTTACTTTGAGATAAAATGGGAAATCACCTTCTCCAGACCAGCCTTTCACGATTTTTAGCCTGCCGCATTTTCAGAAGAGTTATCGCCGATTTAAAAAAAAATCGGTAGTGTTACGAATTTTTTCGAAAAAGTTGTTCAAATTCCTTCATTTTCTAGACTTTGGAAGTTCTTCCAATCACACTGCCTGTATTCGTGCTACAGCTCTGTAGCTCTGACTGGTTTTGTGTAAAAAAAATATTTTCGACGTAGGGGTGGTTTGCACATAAGATCAAATATCTATGAAAAGACCACTGCAAATTACTTATCATCCTGGCGTTTTTGTCTAGTGTGACAACTGCACATATGACAGGAACTACTGCACAATTATAGCTTTAGCATTTAGAATAACTGAACTTTTAGATAAACATAACTTTTTCAAGTTTCTGCGAAAAGCACCGTGTCAAAAGAGTTCCAAATTTTCGATTTCATAAGTACAATACAAGGTATTCTAGTCCATGTTTCACCAGCCCTATAGATCTTCCAGATTTTATGTAAATATTAATTCAGCCAGGGAAGTCACAAAAGCAACAGGGAAATTACAAGACATGCACAAGCATCATCTGTCATACCACCAGTGTGAAGCTGACGTCAAACGCTTAGTTCCCAGACAAAATAAGCAAGTATCGTCACTGCCTCCGACATTTCACCAGCCCTCTAGATCTTCCAGATTTCATGTGAAAAATAATTCAATCGGGGAAGCCACAAAGCCAACAGGGAAATCACAAGACATAAACAAGCTTCCTCAGACGATCGCAGTGCTAGAGGCTGACGTCAAAATGTTTAGTTCGCGGAACTGACGTCATCTCTCCGTCTGTGTATGACGACCACAGACGTATAGAGATAGACGCACCGCCGCACGCTGCCACCGCTGCTTGCGAGTGTCGCTACGCGTCGGCCATCTTGCTGATACCACTCAGAGGCTCTGTGTATAGAACGCCTCGTTCGAAATACAAAGTTCTTTAGAAAGACGTCATCAGAAATGTGACATAAGATAAAGCGGACCAATGCTATGCGCGCTATGTAAACAGCTGGTAGCGTCTGGCCAATGCTATGCGCGCTATGTAAGGGAGCTGGCACTTCCAGGTATTAGCAACATGGCGCGCGGCGGCGACACTTTTCCGGCACCGCGGTGCGTCTAGATCTTTACGTCTGTGATGACGACCTGCCTGAGGCTGACGTCAAATGTTTAGTTCACGGAACTGACGTCTCTCTCTCTCTCTCTCTCTCTCTCTCTCTCTCTCTCTCTCTCTCTCTCTCTGGGGAGCCAGGGTAGCCGAATGGTAGAGCGTTGGACTTTCAATGCTCGGGTCGAGAGTTCGAATCCCGGCTTGGGCCAAATATTTGTGCTGGCCTTTCTCTCGTTGCCCCGTCTTTGATATCACCCTTACGTGGTGGAAAAGGACGTTAAATTCCTAAACACCCACCCACCCACTCTCTCTCTCTCTCTCTCACTCTCTCTCTCTCTCTCTAGTCACGTGGCTAATCGGTCGAGGTCGTAGAGGATCTAGTGTCATTGGTAGAACATGGAGAGGGGAGAACCGGCAACAATAACAACAAAACAGACAAAATAAAATGAAATTTGGAGAAACAACTTTGTAGGACGGGGCCGTTCCTCCTTGTATTGAATTGCAGTGATATACATGTCTCAAAATGGATAACTTTCGACTTATGGTCCCTTTTGTGAGAACGGGTCACAAATATGAACAGCTGGCGATCTGCCAGCCCCTACATATTCGCACACATTTACTGCTGACCGGAACAGTAGTATTTCATTAGGCACACAGTGTAAGCTACTACTGAAGCAAAGGTGATTTTCAAGTTGGAATAGAGTGCACTGTTGTGTTGTGCAGTATTATCAAGCATTTTTATTAAAATTAGGACGAGGGGCATTTACATCTGAAACAATGTCCTTGATATCTGACACTTAAAGGCGTTGTGTTCAAACTGTTCAAATGAGGTGCATGCTTCCTAAGAGAGAGAGAGAGAGAGAGAGAGAGAGAGAGAGAGAGAGAGAGAGAGAGAGAATAAAAACGCCGACAATCTTTCACGCCCTTATATGTAAGCTTTGAATGTACATTGGCTTTATTTCATTACCTACAGTTATTTGATTGGAAGCAAATATCACTGTTTTAAGAAATGCTTTTCTTAGAAAATGTAAGTATGATCCAGCTTAATATGATTTTTTTTTCTACCGTTATGTTTATTACAAAAATGTGCTTTGTTCACAACAGGTGCTGCATAAAAGGACGAAGTGCCGAGTGACATTTTCAGTTATCCTAAAGGAAATTTACGAGATCAAGACTGATCAAAGAATCTCAACAATCGAAATGACACGCGCCGCACTCATAAAGGATATAGCGAGTTGCTCATAGTTAGCTAGTTGAGGCCTAACGCAAACAACAAAGACTATTTCGCAGTTAACCAAAGTCGTTCAAAGTCTATCAAGTTCGTCAAACGTACAAGTCCAACCTATACATCAATAGTGAGACATTGACAACAGTGTAATGTAATTTTTTGTCGATTTATGTATCAATGTACAATTTTTCAAAAACTACAAACGAAACAACAACATTTTCTTTTAAAACCTTCTGACGAAACGGCATTATGATTGTTTTTCTTAACGACACTCCTTCTAAGTGAAATTTCAGATATACACAATGGTTTATTCTTCGTGCTTGTTTTCGAAAGAAACAAGCTCAGAAAAATTCTATCAAATAAGGGTTTCTGTTTGACATTGTGACTTTCCGGGCTGTCAGTGCCACAAAATGTACATGACATGAACTCAGTGTGCGAGTTTGTTTTGATGGTCTTTGATTCCTATAGCGTGCCTTGATGCAGGCGTTGCGTATATAAAGTAATACGGTAGCGCAGATTGCAACGCCCCCCCCCCCCCCGCCCCAACACACCCTCCCCACCCCCATCTGGTACATTCTTGTATCATAAATGCGATAACAGTCGCAGAGTGTGTTCGTGTGTGTGCGTGCACTTGTCTAGAACTTGCTGGGTCCGGATGGACGTAACAGGAGTCTGAATATTCTAGCTGTCTGACCTTGAGTGTCTGAAAGCTTTACTCCGAGAACACACCACGTGCAGTTTATGTTACCAAAAAAAAAAAAAAACCCCACAACAAACAAACAAACCGTGGCCAGCCGGCCGTCCAACCTATCCCAGAGAGGACTCCGCGAAGCCTATATCAACGATTCCCTTCGAGTAAGGACAGTGCAGAACACTCTAACTACACCTACGGCCCGACCCCTCAAAAACCTATTATACTACAGTCTACAGCCTTGGCAAATGGACGGCTGTATTGCTTGTGATCGGTCTATAGGCCTCATCAGTTCTTGTCATTATTTAGTTTTTTTTTCTCCTCGTTCTAAATCACTGACTTTCCACTAATAATTATTGTTATTCGCTTATTGATTTAAGTGACAGAGCACACAAACCAAATGTCAGTTGCAAAAAGCTAGTATATTTAGTTGAATTTCCACCTTCTTATGGTGATATGCTATAGTCGGAATCGTAACTGTCCAACATTGTCGCACAGTTAAAAAAAATTCCTTGACTGTGCCAATAGCTTGCTACAGACGGTGGAGAGTGTGTAACTATGTCAATTAAGTCAAACAAGGAAGAAGCAAGGGTATATTGGAAATGTGTCAGGAAGTACATCGCACGGAAGAACTTGGGAGTACAATCCCCTGAATTTCCTGTACATACTTTCAGTCACCTCCGCCGAAACCCGATCTTTCTTATCATCCCAAACAAACTTGCAGAGGCCACGACTACTGTCAGTCTTTGTAAGATACTAGCAACAGTGTGAATATATGTACAGTACATGCAGCACTTATCTTCCGGCAAGGAGTAATATGAGTAAGCATTCAAGGCGACAACAAAGTGCAAGACCCCAGTAACACCAGGCACAACGCCAGTTTCTAAATGCACTCTACAATTTTGCTGCGGGCAAGAAACGAATAGTATTGTACATATCACACCTCCACATGACCTGCCGCACCGTGGAGCGTTGTCACTTCTCTAGAGTTGTGCATGCACAGTGTGTTATTGAGAGCTATACACTTTTATCAGTCCCTGCTGGAGGTACGGTGAAGGTCGTCTAAAAATAATGCAGTAACAATATCAAACAAGCAGGCTGCTCGCGTTCACAGCAAATCAACAATGATAATACACGCAAGGAGTTATTTGGTTTTGTTTTGTTGGTTTGTCTGCTTGCAATGCTGCAGTAAATTTTCCTGCTTTTAGCAAACCGATTAGTATTTGTTGTTACTGCTATCGTTCTCTGTCATTAAAGGTATTGGTGCATTTGAGTTGTAATAGTTTCATGATTAGTGTGGATCGGATATGCGTCAAAGGTAGTGTTAATAATTTGGTACTTTTTGACTCGTGTATTTGCTTGTGTCATAACAATCGAAGAGTGTGTCTGTGTTTGTGTGCGCGGGGAGCCGGGGTGGCCGAATGGTAGAGCGTTGGACTTCTAATGCTCGGGTCGTGAGTTCGATCCCGGCTGGGGCCAAATATTTGTGCTGGCTTTTTATCAATGCCCCGTCTTTGATATCACCCTGTGTGGTTGAAAAGGACGTTAAATTCCCAAACACGCACCCACCCACCCTGCGTGTGTGCGTGTGTACCTTAATTGACTAGGATGTATAATTATGATTTATGCGTTTACTTTTCCGAATCATGATACACTGTACAAAACCCGTAATGTAAATAAGTATTCTTTATTTCGCTCTCTCATGACATGTGCAAGATCGTGTGTTTTACAAATGACAAAATAACACACAGGCAGAAAACGAAATGTCTTCATCGGCAGCGAACATTGTGTTACGCACATTGACGCCTTCATTACAAATCGAGTTTGAAATTTCTGTGATACCACAAGACGTGTGTGTTATTTCGAAAATTAAAGCGATAGTTTTCAGAGCACTTCTATAATAAGAAAAACAGTTTATCAAACAATGAAGCTTGTCTTTCCCGAAAAAATAGGCCTGCACGGAAAATGTCCCAGAAAGAGTCGTCATTCAAGAAACAGCCCCCCCCCCCCCCCCCCCAAAAAAAAAAAAAAAAAAAAAACCCCACCAACACCAACACCAACAAAACCAAAAAAAACCAAACAAAAAAAAACCCAAGACATCCTCCCTCAACACACACACACACACACACACACACACACACACACACAGCGCGCGCGCAGAGTGTTGGTTGCTTGTTCCACATTTTCTTCCCTTTTTGTTGTACATGCACTTCATATTTGATCGTGTCGCATGTTGTCAGTTCATACACCGGGATTTTAAAAATATAATAACTTTACAGTCAAGCCGCGAGCGATGTGTTTTAATAGGTAGCACGTTCCATTTCGCAGGGGCGTCACCTACCCGACCGTCACCGCTGTCACTGCGAAGCCTGGGTTCGAGCTCGAGTCGAACTGCAATGATTATGTTATACCAGTTTTTCCTGACTACCGGGATGCTCACTGGGAAGTTTTTCTCCGGGTCCTCCATCTATTCTCCATAAGCAAAATAAAAATAATAAAAAATGATAGGTAGGTTTAGTCGCGCGTCCCCCTGAGGAAGCAGGAATATGAATTTTTCGAAAGAGATAATAAAGTAGTAAAATAAAAATCAAACGATAAAATATCCAGAGGAAATGAAACAAGGAGAAATAAAGCTATAACGGGTCTAGGGTATCTAGATCTACTGTCAGTGATATGCATGTTTTGGATTAACTATTCTGGCAATATCCTCGTGCTGTTTCGATTTTGCGTCTGCTTTAGGTGTCACACCCTTGTTACATTGTGACGCGTGAAGCAGGAATCTCAGACTCTCGAAAGCGATAATAAAGTATAAAATAAAAACGAAAAAATAAATGATACAGAAAAATAAAACAAAGAGAAACAAAGCTTTAACGGGTCTAGGGTCCTTAGATCTGCAGTTTTGGACGTTTTGGACTAACTATTCTGGCAATATCCTCGTGCATTTTCGATTTTGCTTCTGCTTTAGGTGTCACACCCTTGTTATCCATGACCTCGACATTCGCACCCTTGTCGAGCAGCATGTCTACAATCTCTTTGCTTCCTACATAACAGGCCATGTGAAGTGGCGTCTTACCGGCCTTGGTCCTTGCGTTAACACTGGCGTTTGCCCTCAGCAGAATCTCCGCGGAATCCGTCGCTTTATTGACACAAGCCATGTGAAGGGGCGTAAGGCCGTTGTTGTCACTCGCTTCAACATCTGACTTTGCGTCTACAAGACTCTTGGTGACATCTCGGTTGTTGTATACACAGGTCACGTGAAGTGGCGTGTACCCTTTCTTGTCTTTTGCCTTCACATTTGCGCCAGCCTGTAGCAGAATTTTGACCATCTCATTGTTGTCACCTTCACACGCCAAATGGAGTGGTGTCTTGCCTTCGGTATCAGCAGCTTCCAGACGTGCGCCTGATGCAATCAAACTCTTGACGACAGTTCCTCGTGGACTGTCATTTGATTCTGGACGTGAAGATACGTCTTTATCGTCGCTGTCGGCTACATCGTCACTGTTCTCTCGGAGACCTTTACAAGCATAGTGCAGTGGCGTACGCAACTTTTTGTCATAGAAGTTAACATCGCATCCACCCCAGATTAAATGTGAGACAATGTCTGCTTGGCCATGTTCACAAGTAGTGTGTAGAGGTGTCTTACCCTCTCTGTCAGGCCAGTTGGGATCAACACCGCCACTGAGAATAGTGATTACTTCTTCCAAATCACCACTCTTACACGCATCAAATAACTGTTTTATGTGTCCAGTCTCTGTATGCACTTTCTTTCCCAGATCAACAATAGGTACAGCACTTAAAAGTGTAGAAAGGCCACTACTACATTCACTGTCCATGACATCTGACCTTAGAACAAACATAATATAACACAGATCATTCTGAAGCATCGATTTCACAGTTCTCATTGACCACTCATCAAACTTGCACTCGTCCAACACAACAACGTGTTTCTTGTCGTGTTTTTTCTTCCACCATAGATTCGAGTGATCAAGTAAAAGCGGGTAAAATCCCATTGTTGAAAAGTGATCCAGCACAGCCCGGCCAAGTGTAGACTTTCCACATCGCTCAGGCCCCGTGATGACAACTGCACCAGTTTTCTGCAGTAGCTGCAACGTGCGGTTGTAAATATATTTCCCAAACTTTCCGAAAACCTCCTCCTGTGTGAACTCTGGAAATGAAAGAACAGACAATGAGCTTGTACAATACAAATATCGAAAGAAAAAAAAACCACTGAGGGAGAGTTTCAAAACTACCTCGTGCTCAAATCATCTTCACATACAGCTTTTCCTTCTTTTCTCTTTAATTTCGTTCTTTCAAATGGACGTCTTCCATGAAAGGTTTTAGTAATTGAAATAAACGATCGCAAGGAAAAATGAAGAAAAATATTTCATGAGTTTAGTCAGTAAATAAATTCATAAAGTCATGTAGGAACACTAAAATCACAGGTGTGATATCGCAATTATAAATGATAAATAAATGCTTCGGACCACCAAATGAAAATATATACATACCATCAAAATAAGAAAGAACAAAATTGATTAAAACATTCCAGTTAGCGACTAGTTATTTCAAACACTGACATTTACGCCAGGTGGTAATGATTTAATGTTAACGTACCGCAAAACTTCGCCGTTATTGTTTCATCGTGTGACAACACAGTTCGTGTACCCTTCCCACTGTTTTCTGTAGCCTCAGTGATGGCCATGCGAGGCGACCTTATAGACACCAGAGGATGGGACTCGACACGCTTATCGATTTCACGTATCGAGCTGCTTCTTGACCTAGACAAAAAATAAAATCTTGTAAAAGAAAAGAAGTGATTGCAGCAGGGAAATGTATACCTACGTGTGTGTGTGTGTGTGTGTGTGTGTGTGTGTGTGTGTGTGTGTGTGTGTGTGTGTGTGTGTGTGTGTCCCTGCAGACATACATACTCATCCAATCAGAAATACTCAGACCTAGTACACTAGTACGCTGAAAAACAATTCCTAGCATATATCAACCCAGGTTTCGCATCGACATATGTATCTTGTAAATTGTAGCTCACACTGTGAGTTGTGAAGAAAGTTAAAGTCATTATCTGTTGTTATTGTTGTTGTTTATTGGCATTAAAATCACATTTGCGTTGGGACATAACGTTCCGGCGAAATATTGTTCACCAACGCCATATGCAAATAGTTGAGCGTACAATGACGAAGTTTCCGAAACATCTTACCGACACCTGATGAAGATAACGGTAGCACACATCAGCAGAAGGATGATGAGAACAACAGGTATGACAATGACAATCACATTTACATTTTTGCCTGAGACAAAAAGGAAAACCATTTATGATCATACGAACAAACATAGAAACAATGGAAACAGAATATAATAGCATGCGGGGAGGGGTGGTGGTGGGGGGACTACCAACTGTAGTAAGGCAATTTCAAGATAACTTCTGCGCCTAATGTTTACTAGATTTCGCAAGTAAAAATAAAACCCAAATCTTTGTCTCAACTGAACAAGAAAACACCACAGGGCCTCTGAAATTTAAATACAGACCCATACGCTTAAGTCAAACACGCTTAAGTCGAACTTCGGATACGTCGAAGCAAAAAGTTTTTCCCGGCCAAACTTGCTCTTTGTATGACTAAATTTTCCACGGATAAGTCGAACGAGTACTCAAAAACGGATAAGTCAAAACTCGGTTATGTCAAACGAAATCTGCAATTTTAGCCTCGGATAAGTCGTACCAGTCGCTGTTTAGGGGAATTTCTTTTGTCCTTCTGATGCATCAACGTCAAAACACGGCTTGCACGGAGATTTTACATTTTCCGTGCAAGTACAGGTTGACAGTGTCCTGCGGGCCTTAGGGCTGGTTATCTTGGGTGGTAGAACACGAAATTGGCGAGAAACACGTGCAAGAACAGAGCTAGGCGTGAGATCTGACCCTGTGCCCCTGATCTCTGAGGTTTTCTGTCGCCAGTGTTAAGAAGGTGATTTGCCGTCGGATTCGGAGGGTAAGCAGTGAGTTATTCCTGGTGTGTGAAATGTGTGTGTGTGTGTGTGTGTGTGTGTGTGTGTGTGTGTGTGTGTGAGAGAGAGAGAGAGAGAGACAAAGAGAAAGAGAGAGAGTTTGCCGGTTGGTGGCGTTAGAGTTGGATCTCTCTGCTATTTGACTGCGTGTGTTTATATGGCGTTGCACTAGAATTTATTGAGCACATGCGATCATATGACTGCGAACGCGCGCGCACGCACACACACACACACACACGCGCGCGCGCGCGCGCGCACAGATAACGCTGCTGATCTTAAAAGCAGAATAAGAGTCAGTGAAACTAAAAAAGAAGAAGAAAACATAAGCTGGAAACTTATCACCGTTTGGTGCCAGGCAGCTTTCATGTCAGAATGAAACAGCCATCAGAAAAAACTTGGCTTCTCCTTTCTCTGCATTGCATGTATGACTATGGTAAGACCAATACTCTGAACTGAAAGTGAACTCAACGTGAACAAAATAGTTACGGAGATTCGATGACATGGCAGCTTACACGAGCGCATTGACTATAACAAATCCTAGCAGTAAGGCTCAGTATAGTTCGCACCCCTGGGCCGTACTGGGCAAACTACGAGGGCCGTTCAAATATTATTGGGAATGCTGCCATTACTCACGTGTCTTGCATCGGATCGACTCCAAACTTCTACATCCCCTCGAAGTATTCACCCTTGGCCCGGATGCACGTTTCCAGTCTTGTTCGCCACATATGAAGCGCCCTCTGGTACTCTTCCCTCGGGATACCCTCGAGCTCTGATTTCACGGCTTTTGAGAGGTCTTGGATTCGATCAAACTTGCGTCCAGCGAGTCGCTCTTTCAAGATAGGAAAGAGCCAGAAGTCACACGGTGCCAAGTCCGGACTGTAGGGGAGATGGGCCAAGACTTTGATCTCTCTTTCCTCTAGGAAGGTCGTGGTGATCTTGGCTTTGTGGGGGGCTGCATCATCATGCAGCATTAAGGTCCTTGAGGTTCCAACGGTTGGGCGCTGCTCGCAGATCGCATCCACCACTTTCCGGAGCACCACTTTGGTATAGTACGTGGCAGTGATGGAAGCCTTCGCCGGAAGAATATCAAGAGCCACGACGCCTTGGGCGCTGAAAAAAATAGAAAAAAAGACGCTTCCGGCTCTGAAATCCTGGCGTCAGGACAACTGGTCGGTCTCCATCTGGGTCTACCCACGCCCGGTTGCAGCGTTTGTTGGGGATGTCGTAAAACATGAGCCAAGATTCATCACCGGTCACTATGTCACACAGGCGTTTTGGTCCATTTGGCTCAAAATCTTGAAGCAGTTGGCGTGAGCAATCAACCCGCCGTTTCTTTTGTTAGTCAGTTAAGAGATGGGGTACCCATCTTGCAGCCAAGTTTCTCCTTTGAAGATCTTCATGCAGAATGCTGTGTATGGTGCCGATAGAGAGGTCACATGCTTCACTCAACTCGCGTATGGTCGAATGTGGGTCTTCGTCAATCAGGCTTTTCACAAGGGTAATGTTTCTTTCGTTCCGAGCTGAGAGTGGACGGCCAGGACTGGTACCTGAGCTTGAAGGCCCTTGCTCAGTTAGAAAAGCTTCGACCCATCTGTAAACTGTGCTCTTACCGACACACTTGGCTCCAAAAACAGCTTGCAAATCTTGAAGGATTTTCTTGCCATGGTCTCCGAGTTTTAGCCTCATGAATGTGTAGAAGCGAAAATGCTCATTCTCGGCGTCCATGGTTTTCTGGCTCAGCAGTTTGGATGACGATTTTAATGAGGCCATACTCTAAAATGCGTCATGATGTCATCATTCTTTTCTGCATGTTTATAGGACTTGAGCCAGATTTTCTTTTGGTATAAAATTATTTTCTGTGCAATGTTTACTTATAAAATGGCAGGCCCATTCCCCTTAATATTTGAACAGCCCTCGTATTCAAACGCATCCACATTGATTTAGTAGAGTTCGTCTGCTTAGATGGGTTAGGTTTAGATTTAGGGTTTAGGTTACCTTGTGGTAATGGTGCAGTCGCTATTTTCTTCAGACGGTCGCAGTGCATTTACAGCAGGTGCAAATGACACAAGGGGGCGAACTATACCAAGTCCAACGCAGCAGCAGTTAGCTCATGTTGACCAGGGAAAATAAATTTCAGTTTCCAAACCGAATTGGGGGGGGGGGGGGGGCAACTCGCTTAACTCGAAGCTAGAGTCGAAATTCGACCTTATCCGTCGTCACGGATAAGTCAAACTTCGGATACGTCGAACAAAAATCCATTTCCCCTGCGAATTCGACTTAAGCGTGTTCGACTGTATATACTATCAATCGTGGTAGATAACCGAAGTTTATTTATATAATAACATATGCAGGATTAATAATAATAATAATAACAATAATGAGTATTGTAGAAGGCGCTTTACCCAATTTCACGAATCGGCTCAAAGCGCCGCGAACTGAACCCAACACGCACGCTCACGTGAAACACACGCATTCTCCCACACACTGGACATAAACATAATTTAACATATTACAATCACGTGGTGCGAAGGGTCAGCTCAGCTATTTAAATTTCAGAATTTAGAATTACATTTATTTTTCAAATTTGGGGGCTGAACATTTCCAAAGCAGAGGGGGAGGAAGCCGGAGTACCCGGAGAGAACACCCGACGATCGGCCCGAATGAACGGTGCCACATACGAGAAGGAAAAATTCTTTGCCCCGAGTGGGACTCGAACCCCCCACCTCTCGCATTGGTGACAAGTCTCTTAACCACTAGACCACCGACCACCGATTACGTTCTCTCTGAACATTTGTGAAATAGTTTGAGACAAAGCTGTGCCAAAACTTCAGTAGAAGTTTAGCACAGGAACCAAGCACATATTAATAATGTCGTGCCCAGTGTTACTTGCCTTCCTTCTCATCGTCTGTGGTGATATTCTTTTGTTCTGTTGATGGCACTGAATACACAGGGGTACTCTCTGTAGTTTTCTTGAAAATAGCCTCTGCAGAAAACAAACAAACAAACATACAACAAAACAAACAAAAAAACCCCGCATAGACTGATTAGCTTAGTGTTTTTATTGTTTTGCCACTTTCTCTACTATCAGTAACTAAGATCTGCACTGATAATAATAACAGGCGTAGAAAATAATAACGGAATACTGTTTCAAATTCTTATCACACACACACACACACACACACACACACACACACACACACACACACACACACACACACACACACACACACCTTTTAGAGTGACACACACACACACACACACACACACACACACACACACACACACACACACACACACACACACACACACCTTTTAGAGTGAAATCACATGGTTCGGAATCAGATAGGTCTGATGGCACAGGTAGACAAAGGTAACTGCCCTCGTGTTGTTCCGTTGCTGAAACTATTCTCACGGTAAGGTTCCTGCTAAGTGTTCCTTCCATGGAATACCCAGGGTCTGTGTTGCACGTGGGGCGTTCACTGGTAAGCCAAAGACAGGACGCTATTTCTAAAACAAACAGAAAAAAAAAGTTATTAACAAAGTAAATAAATCCATATCATGAAACCTACTTCTTTTAGAAATCACCAGCTATGCAAGAACACTGCGCTAGTGCTTGCTGTAAATGTATCTGTGCTGGCTACGTGATATTTGTATGATGAAGCTGACTTGTGGAACTGTATACATCCGCTAATGTACTGCTACTTTGTACATGCTTGTTTCATATTGATTAGTCAATGTTTGTCATAGCGAACACGAAAGGTTTACAGTGGGGTTCTTTGCTTCACTGTCCTGACTTACTGGATTATGCGTGGTGGTGACAACAATCTTAAGGAGAAACAAGGAAGATGGAGCATTATTGTTAAATGCATTGATTGTTATGTAGGACAGGCTGAACGAAGGAGTTACTGTTCTTTGTAGGCACTGTTCATAACAAAACGGAGTCCTGTCGTCCAGATAGTTGCCATACGCTACAATAAGAAACGTAAAGGTTCTGCTGACGAGCGATTTTTCCTCTATCGTTTGCTATCATTTGCTTCACATATGACACTCTGGCTATAAAATAAGTGTAGCAAACGATGTAAGCAAGCGAATATTATTTTAACCCATCCACTGCTGCCCAAAAGAGGTTCTGTCAAATAACCTGAAAGCTGTCCTTGCTTGTTACTGTGTTGAATGACAACGTCTGTGTTCTCCTTTGTTATGTCGTATGGAAAGTAGCAGGTTAATGATGTCCGTTGTCCTACTGTAGCTGAGGGTACATCACATCGTATCAGGGAATCTGTACACAAGTAATCATTGTTTTAACACATATAGACGCACGTCAGCAAGCCAGTGATAATGCGACTATACAGAGTGATACCTCATGGAATGCAGATAAGGTGAATCCAAAGCAGTACCCCCCCCCCCCACCCCCAACACACACACACACACACACACACACACACACACACACACACACACACACACACACATACACCCCTGTGTTTTTCCTTGTTCATGACGCCACAGAATGCAGGACGAATGAATGTTCTCCTTGCTGTATTTATCCTTACACATGTAACACTGAACGAAATGAACATCAATGTCTAAACGTAAATCTACAATATTATTATCATATTTTCGAGACTGAAAACCACACTTGCCACCAAGAACAGAAACGTTCGTTTCCCAAGCAGATGTTAACACCATCCACAAACCAAAGAGGTTCATCAACTGCATGATGCAGACGAGCTGAAAGAAAGTAAACAGGAATCATTTCATCACTGTGCTATCCCTGTACTTATTAGAATCACCTTGATAAACGCTTTTTAGCCAAAATTTTGGGTATACTCGTAAAATGTACGTGATTTGTGAATGTCTTTTGTCATTACCGTGGATTGAGCTGTTTTATATTGCGAGCTTCAGTTTTGCATAGAGACATACAGTTGATGGATATCTAGCGACAGAATGTTAACATATTTTCACATGGTGATACGTTTGTATCGCTCGACTTTAGTTCTGGTGTCGTGTTAGTGTTCGTGCAGTGGTGGCTGTTAGCAAACTATTGCAACGTAGCCATTAATCCAACTTCTAACGCCGATTTTGTAGCGCTCGCCTTTGGTTCTGCTGTCGTGTTAGTGTTCTTGCAGTAGTTGCTCTGGTTGCAATGCCTCAGTCACTCACGCACGCATCCACTCTCAGGCACACGCTTAACATAAAGCTGGACAGACAGAACAACAGACTACAAACTCACACACTCGTGACACACACTCGAACTGACACCACAGTGAAGCCAGCGAATAAACTAAGGTCAGGTTCCGGGTTGAATTAACGGTCCAACTTCACATACATAAAGGCGAGAACTAGTTAACAGAAAAAGACAACACTAACGTGAATTCGTTTGACAGAAAATATATGTCAGGCTAAATTTCCAAGAGGAGAATACCACTAAGTACTAAGTCGAATGGAAACCTGAAAAATTAGGCTGTCAGAGAGAACACGGAAAGCCATACTAAGTCGAACTGCCTACAATCCCATCTAATCCAGTGTTGGAAGCTTTCATCCTTCCCAGGCGGGCCTTCCTGTGCGCTGAGTTCGGACCTGGGTCTGACTAGGTGGGGGGGGGGGGGGGGGGATCTTAGTTTTAACGCAAGAGAGAGAGAGAGAGGATTTGCGTGAGAATAATTACTTTTAAACTCATGCGAGAAAGAGACAGAGAGAGAGGGTGTGATCTAAATCACGAAAGGGAAAATGCCACGTTCACGGCTCTGGATTCTCAGACCATTCAACGACAGTGAGTTTCGCCCGGACATCAATCGCTTTCGGAGGCACTTAAGCCTCTACGATGGAGAAATCTCGCGGACGTTGCTTCAGCTTGAACCTTCAACAACAGAAGAAGCCCATCACTCTATGACGAGTTACGTGGAGCCGGGGTGGTCGAATGGTAGAGCGTTGGACTTCTAATGCTCGGGTCGTGAGTTCGATCCCGGCTGGGGCCAAATATTTGTGCTGGCTTTTCATCGTTGCCCCGTCTTTGATATCACCCCATGTGGTGGAAAAGGACGTTAAACCCCCAAACACTCTCTCACCCACCCCTATGACGAATTACTATCTCATAACATAGCTTGACAATAGTTCGGACAGTCAACAAACTAGAGTCGGACCTCAGCTCGTGAATCTTGAACAAGAGGAGCGATGGGTCTAGAAAGGCAACTCGCTCAACTTGTGACCTAGACCTCGTGAGTCCGGACTTCACTCGACTCTCGGAAGCATGGAGCCTCTCCGAGAGGAGAAACCTCACGGACGTTTCTGAGCTAGGGGTAAAACCTAGCCAGCCGAGCCGAGAAATCGTGCTCGTTATATACCCTCGAGAGCGGTTCCACAGACGGGTCAAGTGCCTTCAGAGAGTCAGAGACTGGTTCAAGTCAATTCAAGCCAGGCACGAGCAGTTTCTATTAAAAAAAACAAAAAAACAAAAAAAAAAAACAGGACACATACAAGGGCGGCGCTCTGTACTGTTATGTGTGCCATAATTATGCTGAACCCGGCGGCCCGTGGCTCGCTCTAGAAGGACTGGCCCTAAGGGGAGGGGGGGGGGGGGGGTGGCGTCGCTAACTGCAGACTGTCGTTAACTGCAGACAGATCGCAGAAACTGATGATAACTGGGATACATCACTAATTTGGTAATTAAGGCACAATGATAATGTTAAAACGCCTCCACGTAAGGATTTGTTGATCAATAAAAGCAGCAAACATAACGTAGTTTAATAATTTGCGTTCCGTGATAATTTAATGAGAACTCCCGAACAATGCGGTGCTGACCTTGACCTCGAGTGCGCGCGAGGTACAGGCGCGTGATTTGCAAGAATGGCGTGAACGTTTGCGTATCATGTGCGCTTCTTTTGTGCAGCGTTTGCACTCACGAGTCACTTTGAGCACTGCTGTGTCGGATGGAAACCAGGAGGAAAAGTGAGTTGTTGTTTTTTTACCTGGTAAAATGATGACATTTTGTAAGTGGAAGTCATAATATTAAATGGAATTAGGCATACAGTCCCCCGTGGCCGATTTCAGTTATTTGTATTACCGTACTTTCCATTAAAAAATCACAAGTTCTCAATACATTCTCATGGATTTTTATTCAATCATCTAAAGTCGAAGTTGTAGGCGTACTGATATTATGACTCCCACTTACAAAATGTCATCATTTTACCATAAGCACTCACTTTTTCCGCCTTGTTTCCATCCGACACAACAGTGACTGAGTACAACGCTGCACAAAAGAAGAGCACATGATACGCAAACGTGCACGCCATTCTTGCAAATCACGCGCCTGTACCTGGAATGTGTATAACGAGATGAGGAGTGCGGGGAGTGCTCCTTATTTCCCACATGCGCCTACAACTTTCTGCAGTTAACGACAGTCAGCAGTTAGCGACGCCACAGGGTGTCAGCCTGTGCGGCTTTACCTGCTGCCGTCTGCAAAAGTAATTAACTGACCAAAGGGGAGAGGAGGATAGACTCTACAAGAGAGATAGAGAAGGCCTAACGGAAAATGGTGTTCATTCTTCCTCTCTACACTGCACTATACTAACTGTACCCATGCCATATTATTGCTATCGACGAAACAGAAACACTCACACGAAACGTAAAGGACAAATTCGCTTCACGTTTACTGGTTGTCGTTGTACAGTGCCCGTGGAAACGATTTTGCGACACCGCTCGTGCACAGTTGTGCGATCATAGAAATAGCCATTAACAATCAAATTATAAGTACCCACGCCCTTCCCGATATGTAGTCTCTAATGTCATTCAGTTTATAAGGAAGAAAAGCAAGGCGGAATATATTTGGAGAGTATATCGATATTGTCAGTCACAAGTCAGGACGTCGTATAGACAAGTGACTTTGTGCCTGTCATCAGTCGTCCTGAATACAATGTTGAAATCAGTTTTGCACAGTTTTGTAACAACGGCAGTGTGGACGGTGCTACTGACAACAACAGCAGAAAGAACAACAGCAGCAGCAGCAGCAACAACAACAACAACAACAACAACAACAACAACAGTAACAACAGCAGTAACAACAACATCGCCACAGTGTAAGTTTCTTTTCCTTCCTATTCTATTATCACAAAGATGTCGATGATTTGTCACATTAAAGCCAGTTTGTGTTACTTTACTTTCTCCTAATCTCCTCTGTGCTTTGTACTTTGTGATTTGTGATTTGTGCAACTTTTTAATGGCTCTTTTAACACACATTTTAAGACGCATTCATGTCTTGCAATTATTCTGTTGATTTGTGGGTTTGTTTTGATTTGTTGTTGCTGCCATAGGGTTTATTCACTTTATTGGTTTGTCTTTTTTCCGACTGATTAAAATTTTGCTCGTCACTGGCTACGCATATATTTACTGTAATTACCTGCACAGTTCGGAAAGCGCCAGGGAAATTGTTGGAACTGTTAGAGTATCTGATTATTCAATCACATCGATTAAGGGGGCATATCGAATTGTGTTAAGCTGTCTACCTAGATCTAGGAGATGTGTGCTTTGTGTGTCACTGGACAAGTCTGCCCTGAGGGGGAGAACTACCATCCTACCGCTTAAACACCTAACAGACATAAGGGTATCTCACCAGTCACAGGAAGCCAACTCCCAAGAAAACACAAGGCATGCAGTGTATACATGTTGTACAGAAACGTTGGAAGATGTATTGCTCTCTCTCTCTCTCTCTCTCTCTCTCTCTCTCTCTGTGTGTGTGTGTGCGTGTGTGTGTGTGTGTTGTGAGGAGGGCGCGGGGGGGGGGGGGGGGGGTATGGTTGAATCACGCGGAAATGGCCGCTGTCGCCATATTTTGGGAGAAGATTAAACACAGTCACGGCACGTTGTCCGGGGCGTTTACGTATCAGTTTATAGTGTTTTCCGTATAGTGTCACTGGCGTTAGGGTTGTGTAAGGAAACACCCGAGGCACAGATTTTAGAATGGTGAATCTACTGCTGTTCAGCGTTGTTCTGGTTTTAATCAGAATAGCAGATACAATGCAATCTGGAAAAGCTATTTGAGGTACACTTTGGCTACATGGAGAACTTGTAAGTTACTTAGGGCTGAGCTACGGCTTGAGGTGCATTGTCACAAAATACTGCGAGAGTTACAAGTTCAACGCTAGAATCATGTTTGTGTTTTGCACTGAATGTCAGTAAGTTTGTAGTTTAACTGTATATTAACAGAATATCCTTGACTCACCTCAACATTCGAGTCAGATTGGCACGCACAGTTCCTTCACGGTACACCCACAGTACAAAAGTCAACAAGGAAAGGCTGACAAGTTAGGGACACCCTTACCTGATGACGCCATCATTGTGACGGTAACTGGGTCGCGTTCAGTGCACCTGCAAAGAAGAGGCGACAACTCTTCTGCTCTCCCGGCGTGTAGCTTCGGTAGCGCAAACGTGTAGTAGTAAATGATATAATACTCAAGGACAGAAACTGATAGTGAGCAAAACAGACCTGCCTGCAAAGAAAATGTTTCTTTGTTCTGTATAGTCTCTTGCGTCGGTTATTGTTCTTGTTCTTGTTTGTTTGTTTGTTTGTTTGTTTGTTTGTTTGTTTGTTTGTTTGTTTTTGCGTGTGTGTGTGGGTTGGTGTTGTTGTTGTTGTTGTTGTTTTTCGATACGCCACAAACACAGCAGTCTAATTAGTGTATTTTACAAATTACGCAAAGACATTGTTTTTCCTTTCACGCAGGTACCTACAGGTTTACAGCGAATTCCACTCTTCTCACCTCTGAAAGAGATACCAAGCTTTCAGTCGATTTCGACGTAGAAGCTTCATCGGAAAATTGCAGTCTTCCACAAAACATCACAATCAATGTTCGGAAAAAGCTTCACAGGTTTGAAGCTACTGTGTGCAACTTACAGCATATCGACGGCAGTTGTATTCCGACAGTGAAAGACAACATCTGCGAATGTTTGCAAACGGGATACCGTGTGTCCAAGAAGATTGAGAGGGACGATTACACAAACTGGGTGTGGCGAACAAAGCCAGCGGATGTGGAAGAACTGAACATCAAAATCACAGGTAATCTCTCTCTCTCTCTCTCTCTCTCTCTCTCTCTCTCACACACACACACACACACACACACACGCACACACACACACACACACACACACACACACACACACACACACACACACACACACACACACACACACACACATCTTTTTCTCGTCATCGCCGTCATCATACATCGTCTTGAAATCTGTGCACTCAGTAACATTATATCTTCAGATTTGCCCAGATTTTTAAGTGATGGAGATATCCATGTGCCACCCGGTGAAGACACAGATCTGAAGTTCAACGTCCACATCAACACTGCAACCATGACAGGATGCAGACTTTACCAGCCCAATGGCCCTGGACGCGATACAGTGATGCCAAACAATACTGATTGTTCAAGGTAATGAACAAGTTATGTTTAACACTTTTTATAAAGTTTGTAGTTTCATTCAAATTTTAAAGTAAAGTAAAACAAGGGCTCAAAGTAAAACAGAATCAGAATCAGAATTGTTTATTGATAGGCCACAAGGCAAATAGTTATGTATGATGTATGCAATGTTGCACATCCTCAACTAAAACAGTAATTGTAAGATTAAGGAAAACTGACCTGCCTACTTGGATGAACTGGTAACAGAATGTTGTTTCAGGCAAATTTTAAAAAGGAATTACAAAATGATGGTGAAGATCGAAGACCACATAATGGTGAAAAATCTGATTAACAGGATATAAGGTAGTTGACGCCGCAAAGATTCTTCATCTTTCTTAAAGATATTCTCTCTTAATGAGCCCATCTATTCATCTTTATTTTGTGTGGAGCTCTGGTTTTAAAGTGGCCTAGGCACAGTTTATGTGTCTCTGGGAAAAAAAGTTATCAGTGTGTACATGGTATTACTTCTTTTTTTTTTTCTTTTTTTTTTTTTTTGGCAAAAAGCAGCAGCAACCTGACGGGGGCCCCGCCTGACCTGACACTGACTGTCCGGCTGGACAATGTGAGGAAAGAGGAGGAGGGACAGTGGCGGCTGGAACTCACCAATGACATGGGGACTGCACAACTCGATTTTCACCTATACGTGATCGGTGGTTCGAATCCAATCAGTCGATTAATATGAAATGCTTTTTCGTCTGTAATGATAGATTCTTGGTTGTTGTGGCTAATGGCATTATTGTTGTGAGTTCTCCTTTACTTATGTTGTACTCCTAACTAGTGGCATTCTTTGTGAGAACATCACGAACGAAAGGCAAGAATTTAATTTGTGGTGAAATTTAGCAGAACCGCATATCACCCAAAGAGTATGTAACAGATGGATTACAGACCGGTGAATTGAGATTGATTCGTGTTCTTCTTACAGACACATCACCAGTCACAGAGATATCATACAGCAACGGTATCCACATGGTGATGCTTGGTGCTGCTTTTGCTGTTGCCGTTTCTGTGGCTTTTGGAGTCTTCATCTACTACAGATGCTGTAAATGGAATACAGGTTAGTAACTAGGATTCCTACTCTATAAAGATTTCTTTTTGATACTGATTATAGTAATAACACACACACACACACACACACACACACACACACACACACACACACACACACACACACACAATCATTTCATTTTATTTGTCTGATTAGAAAACATTACGTTCCACGTACGTAAGAGGGTTCTGTTTAAATTCATTACGTATTTATTTATTCATTTATTACGTTCCAGGCGTCAAGACTGCGTAAGTTACCATCCATTAATATTTTTCTCTCCTAGACTTCGTCCCCCTGCTCTCCTTTAGCCGCGAGTTAGTCTTTGTTGCTTGCGCGGCGTCAAAGCCCTAAATAAGTAACTGACTGATTTAGTGTGGCTTGTGATAGAGAAATCTGCTGGAAAGAATGTTAAAATGATGTGTTAAACAGAAATATGTGTTTCCTTTGAAAATTAGCCTACAACAAATAATTCAGTTTCAATAAGCATCCCAATCATTAACAGAGGCAAGGATACAATTAAATACAAATCACGCGGTATTCATGTATATTTTGTGATTGTGTAATTTGTAACCTGTAAAACAGCAGAAAATTGATAGATTCTGTAATTGTGCTTTATATTTTCTATATCAGATTGTCTGAGACTACACCTAACAGAGTGCAAAGGTCCGTTGGACACGCAGGACAAAATGGTAAGACATAGTCAACGTTGTAGAACACTGCAGAGATCTACCGAAATAAAGAGGGAGATACAAAACAACTATCCACAATAGTCACAGCTTACAGGCATTTCGAGTTATCCTGCTTCTACCTGACAGAAATACAACTAAACAGAAAAAAAAACAAAAGCTGCATGCAAACACACCACAAGGTGTGAGCTAGGCAAACTGTAAAAAGACGTGAAAGAGAGGAGATAAGAGATGCCATCTGGTTCTAAAAAAAATCGTTTCAATATGCTTTTTACCGCCAGGCGAAGGGAACGTGCAATGTCAGCCATCACTGAGGCGTACCGTAAGTTCCCGCCAAGGACGACGCATTGACAACCAGACATGTTTAGACGCTCCATCCGCGCACATGTACTGGGAACTTGAGGATGACACTGAAGGTAGAGAGAGAGAGAGAGAGAGAGAGAGAACAAGAACAAGAACAAGAACAAGAACCTTTATTTTACAACGGTAGAAGTTACAGGCATATTCATACCAATTTTAAAACTTGCCGTTGCTACACTACATGAGCTAATACTACTGAGAAAAGAAAAAAAAAGAGAGGGAGAGAGAGAGAGAGAGAGAGGGTGGGTTCAACTTCATCTAATTTCTAGTTTGTTGTTGAGGTTCTCTTTTACATTTCAACGTTTTGATGGTGGTCTTCGTAGGATAGGTACCAGTTAGTATTCGTTGCTTTTGTGTCTCACTATTGTTTCGACTTACTGAGATGTTGGACTTAACTGAAACTTATAAGAACTTGGCATGAGACGACGAGATGCCTACAGCTTCATAAGCTCGTCACACTTTATACCCGAAGCCGTATTTCCTCTTCCGACCAACAACAACAATACAAATGATAGTAACAGTGGTAATGATAATAATTATGATAATGATAATAACAATACTAAGAAAAAAAAAAAGAAGAAGAAGCAACGTAAACGTGAGAGGTTCCGAACCACAAGAGGTCTGTAGCTGCTGGCATTGTTTATGCCAAAAATCTTTTGAGTATTTCTCACAGAGCCAGCCGGAAGGAACGTGCAGTGTCAGGCATCCCTGAAGCGCATAGTGAGTCCACGTCCTGGACAAAGCAATGACCACCAGACATGCACAGGTGCATCGACCGCTCCTGTCTACTGGGAACTTGAGGAGGACCCTTACACAGAAGGTAGACGAAGACATGAGCCCATTAAGAGAGAATTAGTATGAAGAAACTTTGCACGGTCAGCTTCCATATCATTCATAATTATATATTTTTTCTGACCATCCAGCCTTTATTCTGCATTTTGTTGTGGTCTTATATATTTATCTCAGTTTTTTGTTGTTTTATTTTTTCAATTCTGGGCGCCCTCATTCCAAAGGTGCCGCAAGCATACTTACTGCATTTACCGTATATGTACCATCCCACAAATCGTCAGTCATCAGCATCCTCTTTCACACCATGTCCATCATCATCACTTGTTATCTACGATGGTTGTCCAAGCAGAAGAGGATGGTGACGCAGTGATGGTCGTGAACACTCTGTGCCGGGGACAGGAAGCTACAGAGGAAGACTACGGGTATACGTACATCACTACTCCAGGCCAGGGAAAGAAACCAGACTACAATACTCGTCCTCCAGTTCCCATTCCCAGGCAGGGTAAGCATCCGAGAACTGTCTCAATAGTATAACTTTAAAGAGCCTGGGCAAAAGTGGCGATGTATAATGAAAGATTTAGACGAAAGTCCAGCGAGACTTACCTGAGACCACCACACTTATACCAGACCCATAAACGGTGACTAGGGCAAGGTTTAGATTATTGTAAGGACAAAGGGTTGATCATTTTAAGTGAAAATGCTAATAATAGTCTCGAAGTGTTCAGTCATACGGCGGACCAGTATTTGCTACTTTCGGTGTGTCTTAACACTATCAATCTCCATCCCTTTTTGTCGCCAATTTTACTACTGTTCGATCTTGAGCATGCAGTATCTTGATAGTAGTCAGCAGGAAATATTTGGGTTTTGTGAGATGTTTCATGTTTGAAAACTTCAGGCTGTAATTGTAAGACTCATTAAAATCAATATACTGAAAAGAAATCTTACTCACCACTTGATTTTTTTTTTTTTTTTTTTTTTTTTTGCTGTTGATAGACATTAACTCTGGTGAATACTAACCAAATGTCCTTTAGGGGCACTGCATGGAATAATCATGTTGTCTGTTGTCCACAGCTAAAAGTCGGCTCACTGGGAACGGCTCTTCACTCAATCGTCCACCCCACATGAAACACTTGGAAGCACTGAGCGATGGTGAGAAGTACCCAGTAGTAGTAGTAGTAGTAGTAGTAGTAGTAGTAGTAGTAGTAGTAGTAGTAGTAGTAGTAGTAATGGGCCTTTCCCTAGTTCTTTTTAATTTTTATCTTATTTTATTTTAGAATTTAGAGAATTTTAATGGCAGAAGTCTTTGTGGACCAAGTTTTTTCTTCCGTTTACCCTGCAAAGCGTGATTGCTGTTTTTTTTATCACGTATCTTCTTTGTTTATCACGTATCATGTATAAACGTTTTTGATGGAAAAGAGAGATACTAAATGGAAAATAATGAGAAGAGCTGCTAAACGTCAGATCAATATTTAGATTTTAGAGTAGGAAATGATTTTTGACAATTCACGAAGGCTCCCAAAACACAAGAAAAGGAAGCAAACAAATGGCATTATAATAAAACGGATAAAGCGGCATCTGGCAGGATAAGCACCTCACACTGTGTCAAAAACGTGTATTGCCCAGATGTTGCCACTACTGAGCCAGTGGTCCTGCCAATGTGTATGTTTCAGCTCTGTAAACTTGTAATATCGCCATCGACCACGTGCGAGTTGCACTGAGACCGCCACTTGGCTATAGCTATAGTCTCTTTATACAAACGTGTCACTTCACTAACTAGTGACGTGGGCGGCAGGCGCATGTTTTAGTTCACCTTTTGGCTCGTATCTTAGCAAAGATAACCACAGAATGGTTCATATTTTGCACACATCTAAATATACATTTAGTATCATGCTATTGTCACCGTTATAAGCCTAGGTGGGTCAGTGAGCTTGAAAGACCTGCAGTGTGTATCTTTATCTATTGAAAATCCAAATGAACGACACCTTCTCATACACAACACACCAAGTGTGATACGTGCTTAAAAAGGTTCTTGTACAGACAGGTCCGTGCATCTACGACACTTCGTTTGAAATGCATATTTAACTGCATCAAGAATACACTGGTTCGTTTGGTTTCCAGCCTCCAAGCCCCGCGTCGCATATCGACAGTATGAGAGTGCCAACGTCCTGGCGACGCCCAACAGACGTAACATGAATTGTAGGTATCAACCCATATATTGAATATGATAAACGTGCGTGTTCATCGAACAGGAATTAAATCACCGCAAGACGCGCAATATTGATCTTTATTGATCGGAGGCTCTAAAACAGGACAAATATATTTTAAGACCGTGTCTTTGCTTGCTTGTTTTGTAAGAAGAAAGCATTTCTCCGTGCTTTCAGTCTGTTCATATGGAATAAAACACATTTCGACAGAATCTGGTGGGAGCTGACCGGTACAAAAGCCTCGATCATCTTGACCTGCGAGGTACATGTACGTCGTCTTCAAGATGCATCATCTGAAGCTGACCGACTGTAAATACTCTAACTACTGTATTAATGCATGATGTGTACTTTATACAGCTGCATACATGACTAGCTTTTCTTGACTTTATAGCTTCAAGGGTGTAAACATTTCAAATCTGTGTGTGTGTGTGTGTGTGTGTGTGTGTGTGTGTGTGTGTGTGTGTGTGTGTGTGTGTGTGTTGGATGGACTTGTATGTATACTGGCCTTGCAGTTATCAGCTGAATTTCAACACGTACAATACGAGTGTGTATCTGGATTCTGTAAACTTGTAGAACGTGTTGTTGGTGGTGGTGCTGCTGTGGTTGTGGCGTGTGTGTGTGCGTGCGTGCGTGCGTGCGTGCGTACGTGCGTGTGTGTGTGTGTGTGTGTGTGTGTGTGTGTGTGTGTGTGTGTGTGTGTGTGTGTGTGTGTGTGTGTGTGCTTTCCCTAGAGTGACTTTACAGGACGTTAACCACTATATCAACCAGCTCATTAGGACGAGACCCAATGTGATTTTTGTTAGCACGATTTAATTGTAACAACGATATTGACTGATTGTGATGTGTCCATAGTTATAATTACATTGAATATTCAGTTCAATTCAATGAAATCTTTGTTATTACGAAAACAAAATTTAAGTGTGATATATACAACAAATAAAGAAAACATACTACAAGTAAACTAAACACACATTTTAAAAACATACATCGCAGCTAGGATTAAGGTTTAAAATGTATGTATAAACTAGCTATAGATATTTACAAATTCACCGTTTCGTTACACGGAACTCAAACTTGTCACCTCAATCTGCAAATAAACCTACAAAGTTTTTTTTTTTTTTTTTTAATATACACTGAAAAAAGAATGTGCACCCGATTTTGTTCACAGCAACTTTTTGTGCCGAGCTCCTGTTGATATTGTTTGTATAGCATACTCCATGGGCTGTCACTTTATTGTTACTGCTTTGTAAATATATAATTGTTCCTGATAAATCCTTTATGGTCATAGTGTACTTCTCGGGCGAAGGCGAGGCGGAGGGGAGATGGGATGTGGGTATAATGGGGGCGGTGAAAGGGGAGGGGGGGGGGGTGTCAGTGTAGGGGCGTGGTGATTGTTAATTCAGATGTTGATTTGCATGGATGGTGAAACAGCGTGGACAATTAACAAGAGACTTAGCCGCAATACTGGTTCCAATGGATTGGTCATCTCATTTTAAACATGAAGGTTTGTTCGTTATTCTTATTATTTATCATTGCAACTGTTTAAGTGTTACCATTATTGTACAGGATATCTAAATGTTCCGCGATAGTGGGGTCAGGCCAACGACAAGATAGAAAACAGTTTTATCGAAAGACAATTTCAACATGACAATCCGATGGTAAAAGGGCCTAAAGTTTTACTACACCCATAGTGTCGTTTGGGCCGTTTCACAAAATGAAGGCAGAATATTGCAACGCCGGCAAACTGCGGATTGAAATGAGTCATACGGGGCATGTGTTACACAGCATGTGACCTGACCCAGCGTTCGCGTTATCGGCTTAACACAGTCACTGTCAAGGGCACTGTCTTTTAGTGCAGGGCGCTCTCAAGCCTGATAGCAAAGGTCACTTTGACTCCTGTCATCATCACGTGAGGCGTTCGTACCCTGACACCGTTATATACGAAACCATTGCATTTCCGTGTTTTAACAGATCAGTTTACTTGGCAAAATATCGTCCTACTCGTCAAAACCTAGAGACTAGGGCTCATTCGCCACTTCGCCCTTGTATATTTTCCGTGTAACTGCTACTGCTACAGACATTCACAGCTTAAAAATACACGTGATTGTACAAACATTGTGTGTCAGTGTTTTTGAGAAAAGTGTTCCTGATAAACGAGCTAATTTTATCTTTTGTGAATTTTTTTTTCTTTTGGAGATATGGTTTGTTAATGTGTTTGCTCCTGTATGCAACAGCCTGGTTCGTTGTGCTGTACGTGTGCCCGTTCACGACAGCCATTTCTGTATTTGGATTTGCTTCTTTCCTTTGTTTGTTCTGTTTCTTTCTTTTAGAACTGAAAATTTGCTAGTCCGCTATTCCATTTTTTCGTTTGTTTGGTTGCAAGATATCGAAATAAATGTGCCGGACAATGTTCGTGTCTCTGTGTGTGTGTGTGTGTGTGTGTGTGTGTGTGTGTGTGTGTGTGTGTGTGCGCGCGCGCGCGCGTGTGTGTGTGTACGATTCACCGCCTTGAAAGTATTCTTACAGGTGCTACAGATCAGGGGCCATGTAAGCTAGAACACCATGTTTTACGGCAGAAAATCCCGACTTACCTGCAAGAAAAAAATGATTCAGTTTTGAAGAAAAGCCGACTTTTCCGCAGACAAAAAACTCCGACCCTTTCTGCAGAGAAACTATACAACCGATGTTTCTGCTCAAAACTTCTTTTGCTGCAGAAAAAGTGACAGTTTCCCGCCTGCTCGCAGATCGTGAACCGAGCTGTGCGTGTATCGATTTCACTTCACAAATTTCTATTTCCTTCAAAGTGTTAACAGTTGTTGTTGGTTTTGTTGTTGTTGTTCTTGTTGTTGTTGTTTTCAGTCGATGTTCAGAACGTGTGGTTTTGTTTTGGTTGAATTTTATAAATGAAATGATATTGTCTTGCTGGTACTTTATTTTGTCGCGTCCTGGCCTATGTGCTGCTTTCAGCTTTAGTTGGGAGAACACTCAAAATACGCCATAAATGGGAGGAAAAAAGGATAATAAAGCCATTACACCACACGACTTGGTTAAATACAATCTGCGTCATGGAGCAAATATTCCTCCGTATTCAACGAAGTCATATGTTGTAATCGTTAAGTACACGCTGAGATAAAAAGCATTGCTAATATTAATCCTATTTTATAAAAATATAAGTATCACCTCAATTAATTCTTAATGCATGTGTTGAGCCTAGTTTGTGAAATTGCGTAATTTCGTGAAATAGGCAGTGCATTGCCTAAACTTTAAAACGATGGAACCTACATTTATGTGCACAGATACTTGCTGCGTGGTGCACTCGTTTAAGAAAGTGATAACTTTCTCGGTGTACAAGATGCCACGCTTTTCATGCGGAAGTAAATACAGTGTGAATAAGTAGAACTGAAAGTGTTTGCAACAGTTGGGAGTCTCCTCTCAGTCCTAAAACAGGGTGGTGTACAGCTTACAGTTTTTCTCAAGACTGATCCTGTTCAAGATGGTTCCGAATAGAGTATTTGTGACATCGTTGTGGATACTGTCACTGACAAGCACAACATTACAAGCACCAAACTGTAAGTTTCTTTCTTGGCTGTTTTATTTCCTTAACCGGAAGACGACATCAGATTTTTACCGGCTGCATTTGAAAACAACATTATTTCAAAGTCTCATTTTCCCTTCCTCTCTGTAGAACGGGTTGGCCACGCTTGTGGGGTGTTGAACTTTGAATGTATTATTGCTTTGGTCTCGAGTTCGATTTTTATTTGTAGATACTTTTATTTTTAAAGTTCATGAGTTCAACCGAAAGTCTACTCTATATGCTCTAATTATATAGTTTACGTGGGTAACAAGGAAATGTTTCGAGCAGAAAAAAATCGTCACTCAAACTAATTAGGACGTTTGAAGGCAGTTTCGATACTGAGTCTATGCAATTATTATTCGGTCGGACTGCCTGTGGTGTCATACTGCCTTGTCACAAACACAAAGAATGGAAAAAGATCGTATCCTTCATATGAAGTTTTTGAGCCATATCCACCAAACGTGGCGCACGCGTTTGTGTACTTTTTCGAACATGGCATACAAATTTTCAGTTTGATCGTTTCATTACATTTGACTCCACACCGCTCCACAAAAATGGACGCGTGCCTGAAAACAAAAGCTTAGGTCAAATGATCAAAAGTTTCCTTCATGGTCATCTTCAGTGGAGGCTTCGAACTTTGTTTCCAACCCTTGTAGGTGTCTGTCGCACTTACACTGTTTCTGTTGCATATTTTTAGATGTGTTTGAATCACAGCAAGCTTTGCATTCAACAGATCGACCCCATTTAGTGAACGTAAGGAGTTGAAGGTCGTGAAACTGCTGACCTTACTGAACGAGAAGGGTGCATGGAAAGTTAAATGAAATCCATTTTAGCAGCTTGATATTAATGGCGTTTTGGTTCTTATCACAATAAGGCCTGTATGCCTGTTTTACTGTTCAGATTGTCTATACAAATATGATAACCTTTCGCGACCACTTGACTGCTCATACACTAGGTAATCTGGGTGAGTTGAACACAAGCGGAATACATTCTGTTTCGACTTTAAACTCCGCGACCACCGTCACTGCTACACGTTGGGGGTTTGTTGTTGTTGTTGATGTTGTTATTGTAGCGAGGGACACTTGACCTTCCACACACACACACACACACACACACACACACACACACACACGCACGCGCACCCCCCCCCCCCCCCCCCCCCCCCCCACACACACACACACACGCACGCACGCGCACACACACACACACACACACACACACACACACACACACACACACACACACACACACACACACACGGGAAGTAAAATACAATAGATGTGACTCGCTTCATCATTTGTAGAAATGTTTTCCCCATCTACACAGGTTCCTACAGCTTCACATTTCCGGATCTTAACAGCACAGTTCTCACGCCCAGACTAAATACAAACCTTTCCTTGGATTTCGGCCTGGAACGTTCACCAGAAAACTGCATTCCTACAGACATGATTACAATCACAGTTGGGAAAAAACGTGACAGTCAGGGTACAAAACCCATGTGCAGAATAGTGCTTATACAGGGAGTCTGCACCAAGTCAATAAAGGAAGCGATCTGTAAATGCTTGCCAGAAAAGGGATGGGGGTGGTACCAACTGTCAAAACATATTGAAGAGAATGACTACACGACCTGGGTGTGGCAAACGGACGACAACGACTCGAATGAAGTGAACATCACCATAACAAGTAATCTCTCTCTCTCTCTCTCTCTCTCTCTCTCTCTCTCTCTCTCTCTCTCTCTCTCTTACAAATTTTTACAAATTCTGCTTCAGTATAACTGCTGGCACTGAAGTAAAAAGGAACCGATGCATATCATTTAAAATTCGCATTCAAATCAAAATATAATTTTATGGCCGTGTTGACGTTAGGGGAATATAATATAAACGTTCATAATAACAAATAGGTTTATGCTTGTTTCTATACTTACTTGAAGAAGGAAACACGCTGTTTAGAAGCAAAGACAAAATCCGAGTTCTGTTCTGTCGTTTGCTTGATTGTTTGTTTGTTTTGTCTTGTTTTTTTAAAGTTTCGTTTCATGTGATTATAACATTTCCCGTTGATTGTTTATGTATTCACCAGAATCGAAAACAACTACACCATTGCCAGAGGACAGTTCTGCCACAGGTATGTAGCCTCGATATAAATCAACCTACCAGTATGCTTGTTAAGAACAGTCCTCTGAAAATGAAATGGTTTTAATCCTTTTGTCACTTCCACTGTTGTCAACTAGGCACGCTCCTTGTTGTGTACGTTCTCGTTGAGTAAATTTTGCTTTCTGTGTCTTTGTGTGTTATCTACGGTACTGGCAGTAACAACCGAGCATAAGACTGAACCCCAAGCTTCCCACGGAGTTGACCTGACCGTGGTCATAACTGTGGCAATTGCTGCCTTGGCTGCGACGTTGATCAGCTACCGGGCGTTCTCTGTTATAAAAGGTAAATGTCCTGACTTACTTGTGAAAAAAATAATAATAATATTTTGTGTAAGGTAACGTGGCGGTATCTTCTAGTGAGGCATTACTGAAGAATGGATGACACACGGATGTGACGTTTCTCTTTGTCCTGGCTACGTACGTAAATGCTTTGCATTTTTCTGTCCTGGGTCACTAATATGGCGTCCCGGGAATGTTCGAAAGTTCAGGGACTATACTCTTTGGACAAAAAAGAACCGGTACACTTCTTTAGTTTTATTGATTTATATGTAGCGCATGGGCACATAGGCACAAATCGATTTCATAATATGTTACACGTGTGTCCGGATTCTATTCCAGCTGGAAAGTACGGTACATCCCATGAGTCTCATCCAGGCGTCCAGCCGGGTCTTCCGCTCGAAATGCAACCACCCGTGCTGGAGGCAGAGAATGGAAATGGTGCCAGTCACAGCCATGAGACCAACTACTATTGGGAGATTCCTGATGAGTCTTCTTCTTCATCTCCAGGTGTGTGTGTGTGTGTGTGTGTGTGTGTGTGTGTGTGTGTGTGTGTGTGTGTGTGTGATCAGGAAATTATTATTTATCACGTCGACATTCCCCGAACCTCAGCCAACAGGGCCAAGCGCAATAATGTCTTCAATTTTTGTTTCAGATCCACCGAAAGCGTGTGGTGGTCCAGCTTTGCCGGACAATTATCTACGTCCATCCGTATCGCCTGAAGTGAAAGAAGGTACTGATGATACCAGAAAAGTGAGCCCGTTCTACGAGAATAGTGTTCTTCGCTCTGTGAAAGAAGCAGAGGGTGCAGTCACGAAAGCCGTGATGAACATTCCTTCGCCATGCGCAGCGGGAAAATGCACACACGAAGATCCTGCCTCTTCGAGCGGCTACATGGACATGTCTGGAACAAAGAAGAAAAGACCACCGGACAAATGCCAGGAACCAAGTGAATACGTCAATGTTTCCCATGAAATTACCGTCAACCTCCGAGATGAGAATTTCACTTCGACATCAGAGGAAGAAAGATTCGGGTCCAAATGAAAACTGCTTAGCGAACTCGTCATATGTGTTCCAATGTGTAAAAATAGTGTGCTTTTCCGGCAGCAAGAAGCTTGTGTTGAATCTCTCTCTCTCTCTCTCTCTCTCTGAATTCATATTTAGTTCAGCACTCCCAGAGAAGAAGCCGTCGTCTTCATCGACATGAACGGACAAACGTCGACGAAGATCTTCAAGTATAGATATAAAACATATTCTCCGTATTGTTTGTACATTTAATTCTTTGTCAATAATATTATGTAGAAAATATCACGTGTATTTGTATATGATAGTAAGTTTACATGCAGTAGCAAGTCATTGTAACACTGATCAACTCGCGGCTGTGTGACTGCCAGCACAGATGTTGATAGACGCACCGGAGCAGTGGAGAAGAGGGGCGTCGCGGAAGATTCTGTGCGCGCTGCATGATTATCTATAAGAAAATATTTCCTGTTGCAAACTTTCAGTGGCCTCTGCTGGCACTCCTCCAGTGAAGCATTGCCACTGCAAACAGCTTGTACAACAGGGGTTTATACGTATTGAACAACTTTTAATTTATCTACTAACTTAAGCATTTATGTATTCATAAATCTAATGTGTCTATGAATTTATGAAATGTAACGGAAGCTGTACTCTTACTTCTTGGATGAACCTAGACTATGACTCTCGATGTGTGTGTGTGTGTGTGTGTGTGTGTGTGTGTTGGGGGGGGGGGGTGAGGTGAGGGGGGAGGGGGTGCGCATGTGCATAATTATGTGTCGTGATTATTATTGCGTCTCCTTTGATTAGCATCAGACGTTTTCATTTCCATTTTATGGATCGAAATAAATTTCATATGATTTAAAGAATGAATTTATTTTACTGCTACATTGTGACGGCGATTACTCATCTACTGAAATTATATTTTAAAATAAAAATTACAATGATGAGGTTTTCCCAAATAACAAGGCTCAATTACATGTTGATTTTCCCGGAACAAAATAAAGATACACAAACGCAATTTCACAAACAAATATATGAATACATTAATTTTCACCTTCGACTTACATTCAACCCCTGAGATTGTATATTTATATAATGATTAAAAATGAAACTCCTTAGGACCGGTGATCAACTGTTATTCTTCAAACATGAAACAAAGCATGGAACCCAAATTTTCGGGCCCTCAGCGGGCCCCTTCATCAGGGGAATACAAAATACGACATAAATGACGTCAAGGCACTGACGTCAAGGTAATCCTTAAGAGCGATATAAAAACTGGCAAAATTACGAAATGCCAGCTAGCCGCCCATGTCTGTAAGAACCAACATACAGCTGACCCTCGGTGGAGCAAGAAAAGGACCTCATCAAGAGGGAGATTTGGTGGCAGTGTAAATTAGGCACCATCTTTTCTGGCCTCAACACGAGAAAAGATCTAGCCACCATGCTGCGTCTTGGTAAGAGGATCCCTTTCTAGAACAGAAGGGTGGAATCTGACTGCCCTCACAGAGAGGTATCGGTCCAGTAATCCAGTAACTGATGTACAATTTGCAGATTTTCTCAGGGTTGGAGAGAGAGAGAGAGAGAGAACATTACTATTGATGTAAGGATTACCTTGACGTCAATACTTTGACGTCATTTATGTTGTATTTTGTATTGCCCTGATGAAGGGGCCCGCTGAGGGCCCGAAAATTTGGGATGCATGCTTTGTTTCATGTTTCAAGAATAATAGTTGATCACCGGTTCTAAGGAGTTTCTTTTTTAATCATTCTATGTGGATTTTACCATTTTTAAACTTTTTTGTGGATGTGCGGAGCTACCATGACTTTCTTCGTTTTCTAAAGTCAGTATATATATATAAGCGTCGCTAAAGCCGAAAACATGCGCTCAATTAAAGGTCAAATTGAAAGTAGGGGAACTAAGTAAAGCTGAGAGCGCTCCCTAAATCGAGGAGATGTGTGCTTTTTATACCATTGGACAAGTCCGCCTTGCCCTGTATTGGCTACAGGGGGGGGGGGGGGGGGGGGGGCAGTGTAGGCATAGATATCATCATCAATGCTACTTCCCGATTTTCCCACGAGCTTAAATGAAATATAATGTAGCTGAATATATCCACCCGTCTCGTTTAGGCAACGTCAGCTGCAGAAGAAAACACCAACTGGATGCTCTATTGTACAAAGAACAATCATAGTTAGCGAAGTGTCAGCCAGTCAGTACCGACTGACACGCTTTTTTGCCGACCGAAAGAGGAAATATTTGATTTCACACATAAACAGCTGCACTCGGTCAAGTTTCGGTTGTCGTATGCACGTTCATCACCAGTCGCGAACGTTTAGATTTGTCGTTGCTGTTGATTTTGTTTGTTTGTTTGTTTTCTGTTTTTATCATGATTTTTTGGGGGTGGTAAGGGCGGGGGTATTTCGTCCTCGAGGATTCAAGTGAAAAATAAATCGCACAAGTTGAGGGCGGACGTATCAGCACGTATGACAAAAAAGTATTTCAAAGTGTAATATCATTGATATGGCAAAACAAACTCGTATATGAGCTAAACCATCGAAGTATATCCATAGATACCTCCTGCTATTGAATTCCAAGTTTTCTTCAATTCAAGCGTCACTGCAGTTATCGGCAGCCTATACAAGCAAGGCAAAGGCTTTCGGGTAGTATGCTGCGAGGTTTTGTTTGAAACTTTGAATAACATGGATCCCCATCGTCGATTCCACCCACGACCTTGGAATAATACCACTGAAATTGGGGAAGTGTTGGGACATCAAACAAAAAAATTGACAGTGTTTAGGGAGTCTTTGGACAGATTATGATTGCAGGTCAACCAACACAACCCGCACGCCGCAAATCTGTATAGTACGAGCAAAAACAGACAAGCGGAAACTGGAATTTCCGGACAGCTCATGAATCACTACTACATTCCTAAGAAACAGGTCGATCCCAAGAAAAGATGATTTCTGAAAAAGGAACACAAAAAAATACATTCCCGAAAACTATGCTTGTGTGGTATGCTCTTAAATGGTTTCGGTAAAAAATTAAAGAAAACTGCTGTGGTTCGAGGAGGTAATATTGCTCCAGCAGATACATATTAGGGCAGTTTATGTTGTGGTCCGAAGCGCGATTGTCGAAAAATTTAAAGTGAGACAAGTGCAGTTAACAAAGGGTGGCTGGGTGGGTGTTTGAGGGTTTAATTAAAGTCCTTTTTTCACCCGCAGGGGTGAAATCAAAGACGGGACAACGAGAAAAATGTCAGCACAAATATTCGCCTTCAGTCGGGGATTCAAACTCACGACCAGAGCACTGAAAGTCCAACGCTCTACCATTCGGCTATCCCGGCTCAAAGCAGTTAACAGAGGAGTACGTGTGATTTCCCACGACAGGGTCACCGAAAAAGAAAGGTTTAATAATTGGATCTGCGTGAATTCCATGCTGGCTCTATACGTGTCAAGTTCCTTTCGTGTACTTTTGTCAGACTATATTCTGTTCCGCTACGCACTCATTACACTTCATAACTTCACACACTCGTCGTTTCTCGAAATGAAATGATGGCAACAAAGACTATCAGTGCTTTATTTATCCAGACAAGATATTAACACGACAATAGGAAGATATGCAAAGGGGACCATTTGCATTCCTCTCTATTCGTTTCTTACACATGGCTAGTGGATTGTACAACCTCTAAGACAGAAAATCCCCTGCTGCTTGCTGAGACGGGGGGGGGGGGGGGGGGGGGGGGGGAGCGTTTGCTTGGAAGTTTAACATCCTTTTCCAAAAATAAAGAATGCATTTAGTGAAACCATTTTGAACAACAATTGTTTTTGTTGGTGGTGGTTGTGGTGTCGATGGTGGTATTCTTTTTTGTTTGTTTGTTGTTGTTTAGAGAAATATAAAGACGTGAGTGGCAACAGGAACACTCGCAAAAACGTTTGAATTATGAATGAAATGGACACTGAGGCCCTGTCTCTTTCACGAATCTTCATATCCTCAACTTTCTTTACGACGACTAACATATAAATCAATTGTAATGTACGATTTCAAAATTACAACGGCTGCACGACAGAAATTAGATTTTAAAATTATGAAAAACCGATTTAAAGTACAAGGAATCTAATACGTGAATTGATTAAAATAATTTGTAATTTGCACTTTTCCTCTCTCTCTCTCTCTCTCTCACACACACACACACACACACACACACACACACACACACACACACACACACACACACACACTGCGTGCACACAGTGCCAAGCACGCTTTGTTCAGAATAACTTTGTATTTGCATGGTCAATAGTAGAGGCAGTCTTTGAAGGAAAGCCAGCTTTGGTGCTCTTACATCTGACCTCACAAATGAACGCACTGGAACACTAGTCATCTTGCAGTACGACTTTGAGATATTTTGCACCATCTGCCCAATCGTTCAGTTGGCTGGAAGAGCAACTTGTGTCTCAATGTCTGATTTAGACATAACTTTCTTTCTGTGATGTACTTACTATGCGTGCAATATCCCTGTGGCGTCTCTCGTTGGCATAATGTTCAGGCGTGTAACCCTTGTCATCCGTAACCTTTAAGTCTGCGCCTTTATCGAGTAGTATTTGTACGACTTCCTTGCTTCCTCCAATACAGGCCATGTGAAGTGGTCTTATGCCATCCACATTTTTCGCCTCAATACAAGCTTTAGCCTCAAGCAGAGCCTTCACTGAACCCTTTGCCTTATTTAAACAAGCTAAGTGAAGGGGCGTACAACCAGTTTTCTCTTTCGCGTTGACATCTGAATTTGCCCGAATAAGTCTCTTGGTTACTTCTGTGTGGTTGTTTATACAAGCCACATGGAGTGGCGTACGGCCCTTTCTGTCTATGGCGTTCACACTGCTTCCTCCCCAGAGTAAATGTGAAACAATGTCTGCTTGGCCATGCTCGCATGCAATGTGTAGAGGTGTCTTGCCCTCTTTATTGAGTCGATTAGGATCAACGCCGGAACTGAGAAGGATTACTACCTGTTCAAAATCGTTCTTCTGACAGGCATCAAATAAAGAATCTGGTTTCGAAGCAGCTAACCGCGTTTTCTTTGCAAGATCCACAGTAGAAACACCCTCTAAGCAAGAAGAGAGACCATTTTCCCAACCGTCATCTACCACTACACCGGGCCTGACAATGAACACAACATAACACTGATTATCCCGCAGCATAGACTTGAGAGATATTCCCGACCAAATGTCAGTTTTGCACTCATCGAGGAGAACAACGTGTTTCCGGTTGCCCTGTTTTTTCTTCTGCCACAGGTTCGGGTGATCAAGAACCAGTGGGAAAAACCCTTGAATCACAAAGTGATGCATTACATGGAAGCCCAAGGTAGATTTCCCACTTCTCTCAGGCCCTGTAATGATCACGGCACCTGTCTTCTCCACAAGTCCAACAGCTCGGTTGTAGAGGTATTTGCAAAGATGTTTCCTTCCCGTTTCTGTCACATCTGAAAGATTCACATCACAATTGTGTTTCAATCAGTCTTTATCTTTGACAGCTTGTTTTTGGTTTATTACTAAATCAGAATGTATGTTTACCAAAGACGCAAGAACTTCACCTCAACAAAGAGGGTTAAGTGCCTCGATGCGAAACAAACAGTAAATGGAAATCATTTACAAAAGTCCATTTTAACAGATGTTCTTTATTGTTTGAAGCAGAACTGTCCCTTTCCCCTACCCCAAAGGCACCGTGAGCATGCAATATTTGTCGTGCGGTACAATTGGCCGGTCATCATCATCGTACCTTTTCAAGCACATACATTTTATGCTAAGAATGCAGTCAGATTAAGTGGAATATGTTTTCGACAAAAGGGGTATATATACGATAAATGGACAGTAAAGACAAAAATCCGGCTTCAAATTTTTCATGGCATACATTTGCCGACAAACGTAGGGATTGTTTCTTTTTCATCACTCGTGCATGTCTCTTTTATATGCTTTTACTACAATATGATGTTCTGGTCCGTGGATTTTACCTGTGTTTCTTGCGGTTGTCAGCTTCTGAAAGGCGCTGATACAGACAGGAACGACGGATTCTTCCACAGGCTGATCTGGAGGCTGAGTGGTTGTAGGCGACTTAATTTTCCTCACTGGAACAAGAGGCTGTCCCTCGATGTGGAAAATGTCCTCGCTATCTTTGGCAGATTTAGGCATCAACACAGACAGCCTGCGTCTGCCACATACATACCTCTAGTGTTAAAAATACAAAGAATTTATACCGTAGGCGCTTGTGCTAATTACAGCGGTGTTTAATGTTAGGGGACGTTGTCCAGGGGAAAAAATTCAGTAATATATGCACGAACACGCCTTTAGCACAGACATCCATTTCCAAGGGACAGTTAACGAAATAACTTGGTATATTCAAGTGAAAAGTGCCTTAACAGTATGAGAACAGATGTTTTGAAAATTAGGCCGGCAAATACATTGAAAACGCTCACCGACATTTGAAGAGGAAGATTACGATCAACACAACTATGAGTCCAACAGGAACAGCAATCGCAATCTCACTGATGGCTGAAAAAATTCATAAATGCAAATCAGATGAATGACAACAATACATTTGACCGTATCCCATGAAAAAATATTTCCCCAAGTGTCACTAAAGTGAAAACTATGAGTTCGGACTTTATGATGGGGAATTTCACTGCACATACACGCCCCTGAGACCGGGTTTGTTTCCATCTTTCAACCTTTAAAGGCAGAAACACCGAAAGTATGTCCTCAGATTGAAAAGTTGACTTTCGAAACTTTGAAACGCCATACATCAACTGATTATATAAAAAAAGAATTAATATATGCAGAGTAATAGTGATCGAAACAACACTGTGAGACAGACTGATTTGTCTACGTTCAGAGGTAAAATTTTGGTTGTGGACGTCTGGTTGTGGCACAAACGCACGTCGCTTGCATTCTCTGCAGAAATAAATGATGCAAGTCTAATGACGTAGACAAAATGATGTCATCATTATTGACGCGCATGGTGAAACGCATTCTCTACCTCAGTGAGTGCTGTGTGTGTGTGTGTGTGTGTGTGTGTGTGTGTGTGTGTGTGTGTGTGTGTGTGTGTGTGTGTGTGTGTGTGTGTGCGCGCGCACGCGCGCGTGAACATAACACATAGTGAGAAAACGTTTCAAGACTTGTCTGTTAAACATATTGAGGCTGTATTAATTCGATCTTTAGATGCAACAGCGACACTTCAATAGCATGGGACTGCCTTCATTGCAAGAATTGTGTAAAAGTGATTACGTCAAATGTGTAATGCGTCATCCCTGTAAGATAAGATGTCATAGCTTTCTATTCAAAGAACAGAGCGTCACATCTCTCTCTCTCTCTCTCTCTCTCTCTCTCTCTCTCTCTCTCTCTCTCTCTCTTTTAAACAAGATTGGTCTTACGAGCCAGGTGTCAGGGTTTTTTTTTTTTCCATTGAAAGAAAGAGAGAGAAATTTTCAAGGGCCAGCCCTTTGTTACTTGCCTTCGTCCCCGTGGTTGTTCTCCTCCCAAGGTTTAGGTGCCAGTGAAGTGTGATTGGGAATCAAAGTTGATGTCTGGTTGGTAACAATCAGATCTGTATATTAAAGGCAAAAAACAAAACAGCTACTTTTAAATTAGAATATAGGTGGGGAATGTTCTAAATCCTTTAATCATCTTTTCCCTTTGTTATCATTAAATACCTGACAACAACAGAAACGAAATCCTGTAATAAAAATTATATCCTTCAAGTAGCCTCAAACATAGCAAAACGACACCATGTTTTATTGATTTTATCCTGCAGTTGTGCACTGTACTGTTATCGAGCAGTGATATAGCTGCAAATTGTATTATCGTCTATCCTCCATCCATACCCGCACCCTCACCCAACCACCCACCCTCATCCACACACACACACACACACTCACACACACACACACACACACACACACACACACACACACACACGCACACACACACGCACGCACGCACGCACACACACACACCTTTCAGAGTGAAGTTACAAGGACTGGAGTCGGCTAGGTCGGCCGGTAAAGTCAAACAAATGTAGGTGCCCTCATGTTCTTCCGTTGCTGAAACTATTTCCACGTTCACAGTACTGCCAATTTCATTCTCATCGATACGATACCCAGGCTTGGTTTGACACAGTGGACGGTCAATGGTCAGCCAAAGGCATGACATTATTTCTGAAAAAACTTCACAAAACAACAGCAGAAGGATATTCTTCAAATGTGCTACAAACATTCCTAACACTAGTGTAACCGTGTGCAGGCAAGGGACTCAACGCAGTGGTCGCTTTGACTTGTGTTGGTTTATTTACATCCAGGAACAACAGTGCGGAATGAGAGTTGCATAGGGTGTGGTGGCGGAAAATCAAAACACGTGGTCTCTCCTAAGAGTGGGGCTCGACAAAGAAAACCGTAACAGCACACTAACTCTGGCCACGTACACTCAAACTGAAAGACGCGAGGCTTCATCATTAGCTTGCTTTACGTCCTATGGCTTTTGGCCCTTAAGGACAAGTTGTTCCTGGCGTGTGTCTTTGGCTGCTTGGCTAGTGGACCACCCGGCTTATATAGGCGGGTGGATTACATCATGTACATCCGGTGACGCCATGCGATTACACAATGGACCGGAAGGGGAAACAAAGGCACGGCCACGTGGGGAGAAAGGGGAAGGCATTACAGCCTAGCCAAACAAAAGAAAACAACAGAAAAGACATTGCAACAAAAAATAACAGTAAATAGGGGCCGTGTATGACCCGGTCTCACTAGATTTTTTTTTTTTTTAATCCTGCAACCAATGCTTCAAATGAATACACTTTTATCGACTTTTGTATGCATGCTCTTTGTCTACGTGTGTCAACTTTTTAGCACATCTGTTATCGTTGCATGGCAAACTCCTGTAGAACTTGTGTGTGTGTGTGTGTGTGTGTGTGTGTGTGTGTGTGTGTGTGTGTGTGTGTGTGTGTGTGTGTGTGTGTGTGTGTGTGTGTAACAGCCGGTGTTGATGGGGTTATTTAAAACTAGTGGGTTGACTATGTCCGGTTATAAAAACGATGCTGGATTTCGGTGATGGGCTATACCTAAGGTCTATTTAAGTGTATCTGCCAGATCTTCAAAATTTAGAAAGGAAACAGCTACAGTACAACAATATGCAATGTGGCAGATAGAAAAAACAAAAACAAAAAAACAACTAAACAATGCCGAGTACAATAGCTGCTTCGCCAATTGTTGTTTTGGGTGTACCAGAGACTGCAATATAAACGCGCTCTCTGGTCTCACTCGCACTGTCGTGTAGATTTCACTATCTGTCAAGCTAACCTGAACCTTGCCCGAGCCGACTGCTATGCTGTACAACAAAGTCCGTGTTCTCCTTCCTCATGTCGATCGGGAAGTGGCAGGATATATTTGCCGGTTTTCGTTTCCATTACTGAGGGTGCATCACACTCAATTAGGACACCTGCAAATACAAATGTTATAATGTGTTATTATGAAACAGTATTATCCTTTGTCGGCTACAGCAAAAACAAGATTATCCCCCCCCCCCTTCCAACTCCCTCCATTACAACCTCTTAACTTCACATGTCTACCATGCTGCAGCATTATACAACATGAAGACCAAAATTCTCACCGGAACAAAAGTAATATAACTGCGTATCCCATTTGTATCTACAGTTTGTTGGAAACGTTTGTTGGAAACACACACACACACACACACACACACACACACACACACACACACACACACACACACACACACACACACACACACACACACACACCTTTAATTTCCAATACAAACTCTTTTGCGGAACTATCTGTCAAGTTCGAATAGCCAGTAAAAAAAGTTAACTGGGCATAACTTTGATTTTTGCTTTAATAAAGTGGACACTTTCTTTTGCGTCTCAGTATAGCTACACCCCACTTGCCATTCACAGCAGAGATAGCGTTTTTCTGAACAAGTGCTAACGCCATCCACAAACAGAAAGATGTCACTAATTGCATGATGTCAGAAGCAACTGAAAATAAGAAGAAACGATTTTCAGTTCAATTCCTTTGGAGAAAAAAGTCATTGAAGGGGTAATTGGCTGTGTGTGTGTGTGGGGGGGGGGGGGGATGATGCGTGCGAGCATTTTTGTATATCATGGTGTGCAAATTCAAATTCAAATAATTATAGACAAATATCCCAAACGGGAAATATGGAAGTGGTGGACATCACAGACATACACACAAGACATGCAGCAAAACAACAAACACATATCAAAATGCATATAGTAACGCTAAGATTAAGAGATTTGATAAGATGTTTATGTCTTTAAAAAAAAAAACACAAGCATCACCTAAACGAACTCTTCACTCTCAGCTGTTCTTTCCCTTGAATTTCGATCACCCGTGATCGATGCCCACAGGAGCTTACTGTAATAAAATATTTCCCTGTAAAAGTGTTTTCTTTGCTGTTGTTCATTAAAGTAATGATGTTTATGACGTACATGCGAAAAAATACAAGTTTGTGACGTAGACATTTATTTAGAAGCGCTGCAAAGAGCTACACTGCGACGCTCCCTTCGTCCGTCATCTTGGAACTTCGCAAGTTTGTTTACTCTTCACCGACACCTGTTTTGCGCCCACTAGGCCAATGAGTTCGTCTGGGGACTCTGATAGTGGCATGTGACACATACTTGTGTTTTCAGGAAAAAACTAACTGTCTCCTGGATTTCCATTCTGAATGGCTGATCTGAACACATCTGTTCATACCTGTTCTCACCTGTTCATAAATACAACTGAGCCTGAAGTAAACACAGGTCAAATGCCTCAAAATTCCATTACATATGTATGGTGAAAATTTGGTTTATTTTGGTT